>CM067298.1:106391087-106819832 GCA_034231615.1 Meghimatium bilineatum
ACCAGTCTTTTCTAGAATAGTTTTGCGTGCAAATCGCAAGCATAATAAGTTATTTTTGCTGATCTGACAATGTTTTTCCTGCATTTCACTGGCTGATGTCGAAAAGTATACACAAAGTAAACAACGACCATTCACACTATCCAAGATAAGTACGCTGTTTGGAATCTGCGTGTATGGCTACACTGTCTGTTTTTTTGTAAGACTTCTTATAGGATAACAATAAACACCACTGAAATAAACGAACAACAACAAAAGGAATAATAATTTTTCTTTTTGAAACTAATCAAAGTTTGTGTATTGTTCATGTTCATACAAGGATTGCTAAGACTGCTAACGAAATAATACAGGAGAGAAGAAATACAAAATATGATGTCAGAAACAAGAACAATATTTCAGGCAAAATTAGTTTTACTAAAACATAAAATGTGTACAAGTGTGTCATAATTATAGGGTTTTGTCACTCATAACTTTTGGTAGATGAGTTATTAGTCGCATATTATATTCAGGACTTTGTGGTCAATATAGTAATTTTAGTCTGTTCCGTTTTTATATGAGTGGAACATAGCAGTGAGGTTAGATCGTTGGTATCGCAACCGTAAGATTCAGGATTCGACATTTGGTAAGGACTGAATATTTTCTGTAAGAGATTAAATAATCCCACAATTCACCATGTACATAACGTGCGATGGAAATGGATGCGCATTTATCATACAAGTCAAAAACAACCTCCTTGAACTAACGTGTTACATGCATTTGTGACAGTTTATTCGACAGTAATCTCTAGGCAACATATATGCACTCAGGATTCTGTGTTTTGCGAACAGCCCTGATACACAGTTGTCAGCTGTGGGTTTGAACTCTGTACCTTGATTGTCCAAGATGCATTCTGTACAATTCCACCACAGAGCCGGATAGTGCCGGTAGATGTAAGCCTCGCAATAATATAATAAGAAAGATGGTGTGTAAATGTGGTTGAAGCCATATATTTTTACTAAAATTTCTTCCTCTTCTGTGTTTATTCTTAAAATGGTGCAGATTAGCAGGTTGTAGTATATTTACTGTTTTATGTGTGCTAATCATCTTTGTATTTACAGTTTTAATTTGGCTAATGCATCGTATCATGGTTCGTAGCTACAATATTTGCGCCTTTCGGCCTGACACATACGATTTCAGCATGGGCAACGGGTCAGTGTGGGACGGGACATATGATGGGACTGCCATCTCCATTGCCCAAACTTCTTTAGTCGCCTCTTCCGACAAGTCTGGTAGGTCACAGTATCGCTATTCGTTTCTCCCATTTCGAACACACAGAAGTAAACATACTTTCGGTAATTGTTTACACTTAAGTACATAAATGTCTATTTTTCTGCGAATAACATGATACCACACAGGTATTTCTGCTATAGTACATATATAAATGTGTTCCGCTCTCCGAAATTTTATAACCAAACAAAAATGTGACAGTAACTTAACACACTTAAAATAGAAGTGATTATGGCGCTGATGATACGTTTACTGTGAAAACGAATAAGTACTTTCCTTTTCTGTCTGTGTAGGCCTATAATCAAAAACAGCACACATAAGTCTGATACATAATTCAGTATTTTGAAGTAGCTTAAAGTGTTCACAGTTTGTACAGATGAAGACGTGATTTTGTACGTACTTTGTCCGTATCCTTATCAATTTGAAAGACTTAGAGCGGGTTTTCTGAAGTGTAACAATTAGATGAAACTTCTGGCAATCTCAATAAAGAAACAATATGTCAATGTGTAGACGCTTCACATAATTTTATCTGGTTGAATATAACAATTTCTCTAAAAGTTAAATGTAAAAAAAAATAAACAACGGATTTAATGTATACTATTCTCACAGGCATTTGAAAATTCATAAAGTGACATATGAAGATACACATATGACTCTTACAAGTTAAATAACAAATTTACTGCATTTTTAAAATATAAATTTTAGAAGCAAATGAATTATTTCGCCGGTGAAGATCACAGAAACACGCCGATTTAAATAATTGGTAGCCACGACATACTTATTAATTATAAAATTCCAATATAATAGAAAATGTAGTACATACTGCATATACAATTTCATCATGGTGCATTGAAAAGGTTCTTGAAATATTTAATTAAATCTGATGGCGGAAGGTTTAAATCGGGCAATAATTGCTAACAGTATCATTGGAATCCTATCTGGTCTAGTGTACAGTCACTTGAGTCAGTGCAATCATATGAGAACAAGAAATAGGGAAGGCACACCGCCCGCGTAAGGACAGCGCTCAAAGGTGGAGTAAAGAATGGCAACACTGTTACCTTCTGTGCATGCTATACAAGGCCACTACGGAGGTTTGAGGGTGGAGTTGGCTATCCCATCCTATAGAGAGTCAAAGTGATCTAAAAGTCGGGTTGAAGTCCGATATGTCAGTCAGAAAGACGCAACTATTGCAATCTTCTTCTTCAGCGTTCATTCTTAAACTCCCGCTGGATCTAACTTATAGCAATGCCATGGTTTTATTACATTTCCATAAGGATGTAGTCCAGAGAATGGGAATGCATTGTGTCGCCGTTTTATTTCGTTTTATAATGGCCCGACACATCCGTCTTCAGCAGGGTATTGCAATCAAGTTATAAACAATCACACAATTCATTTCATTCTCTAAGAGACCAATAACAAAATGAGGATTCCTGAATTTGTCTATTATAAAAAGTGATTCAATACTCCTGAATAAACATCATGTTCCATATGTGTATTCCAAAAAAGTAATGTATACATATTTAATTTATAATACATCATTCTGTAATCCAGAAAAGTTAAAAATATGAGAGATCATATGTTAATCCCCTGTATATTTTTTCATTAAACAACATAAAAAACAGACTACATATATAAGATAATAGTGTATACAGTTTAAAGACACAGTTTAATAATAACTATATCGCTATATAGTGAAATGTAAATAAACAACATTTTTAATGAGATGTCATCAGCAGATATCTAGCACCATCGATACTCTTTTGGATTCTGTATTCACTCCCCCCTATTTTCTGAGAACTAGGTTTCTTATGAAAGAGTTGGAGCCTTCAAGGTATAAAAGAATGCTCTGGAGAACACCCCCACCTCCTTCACACATAAACACACAGACAAAAAGCAACAAAAAAGGTTGCACAAAGGGATATTAGAATTGAATTTCATATAATTAATGGGAAATCCAAACAAACGGACAAACAACATGGATGCATGTAGATATTGACGACGCAATCTATACGTATACAAAATACACACACAAATAATGATATCTTTTGATCTGGGAAAATTGAGATGTAAAGATTTTATATTAAAACTGCAATTGTTCTTGAAAAACTGCACATCCTAAGATGTACTCTCTCAACATAGGATAGCTGGACTAGATGTACTCTCTCAACATAGGATAGCTGGACTAGATGTACTCTCTCAACATAAGATAGCTGGACTAGATGTACTCTCTCAACATAGGATAGCTGGACTAGATGTACTCTCTCAACATAGGATAGCTGGACTAGATGTACTCTCTCAACATAAGATAGCTGGACTAGATGTACTCTCTCAACATAAGATAGCTGGACTAGATGTACTCTCTCAACATAAGATAGCTGGACTAGATGTACTCTCTTTCCTCTCCGCATAAGATAGCTAGACTAGATGTACCCTTTTCCCTCTCAGCATAAGATAGCTAGACTAGATGTACTTTCTTCCCTCTCAGCATAAGATAGCTAGACTAGATGTACCCTTTTCCCTCTCAGCATAAGATAGCTAGACTAGATGTACTTTCTTCCCTCTCAGCATAAGCAGTGCAGAATTTACGTATAAGCTACACAAGCTATAACTTAGGGCTCCCACGTTCCTGAGCAATTGTCATATGTAAATATATTGAAGCATTATAGAATCTATACTTATTATTTCGGGAATATGAAAATTAAACAATTTGAGTGTCCGAGGCCACCTGGATCATAAGAAGTATATGTGTCTCCGAAGCCACCTGGATCACATCCAGTACGTGGGTCTCCGAAACTACCTGTATCACATCCAGTATGTGGGTATCCGCGGCCACATGGACCATTTCGAGTAAGTGGGTGTCTAAGGTCACCTGGATCACATGCAGAATGTGGATTACGCTTACACACGCACGAACATTGCTATAAGTTGAAAAAATGATAAATTGCATTCAAGGACAATAATGATATATTGTGGTATTTAATTTTTTTTAAATGTGGCTACTTCTCATTTTAAATATTCACTCAAGATTTACACCCAATTCAGACGCATGGACCCGCCGCAGACGGATGTGTCGGGCCATTGGCGCAAATAAAACGGCGACACAATGCATTTCCATTTTCTGGACTACATCCTGGTGGAAATCTAGCAGGACCATGATCCAGCTAGATCCAGTTGGAGTTTGAGAATGAACGCAGAAGAAGAAGAAGACGCATGGACATAACTGAATGAAAAGTAAAGTGCATAGGTAGAAATATCTATGTGTTACTGTTAAATCAATAAGTTGAAGTAGAAGACAGATACTAAAGGAAATCAATTAATACCATTGTTTGTGAATAATCACGTAAGTATTATGCTGATATTATGCTGAAGGCTACAGTATTTCAGACACTTAAAGCGACATGATGGTATCGAAAGGTTGATTTTAGAGTGGAGAGTACCGGGCAAGAGAAGAAAAGGGAAACCAAGAAGACGATGGACCAGCGATATTGAAGAATGCATGCGTATGTCTTTGGCGAATGCATGCCTGCATGCTCGGAGCACAGTGACGTTCTGGAAAGAATATGCAACTATATATATATTCTTGATTAGAAACTGACGTCACAGCACGCAGGGCATTCCCATAAGTGCTCCGCCCTCCGCTCCAGCAGCCATCCCAGTGTATGTAGACTCATAGTTCCGGTCAGGTGTTGATTGTGTGATCTTCGGGACTTTCCAAAAAATTTACTTTTCCTCCCCACACCTCTGAAAACTCCCATTTCTAACATTCTCTGTATGTGTACGTTCTCAACCTCATTGAAATCATCTGCATCTTGAAATGAATTTATTACTGCGTTTATTAAAACTGCTTTATCTCTTCTCAGCAATGTGCCGTCTATCGCCGCATTGCCTGCCAATAAGTCGGCTCTCTCGTTTCCTCTGACCCCAGCATGACCAGGGCAGTATATTCATATGATGCTCTGTACAACTGAGTTGTTCAATAAGTACCACCATTCTTTTCTTAGCATGAACTTTTCTATCTTGCGCAACATGCTTTGAGAGTCTGTGAGTATTACCGCGTGTGTTGATGTATCAGTTATCAACCAATTAAGAGCGGCTGTAACTCCATCTATCTCCATCCTCATGCTCGATGTGACAGTAGAATATGCTGAAGATTTCTCAACCAACTTCACTCTATTTCTGTAGGCAACAAAACCCCAACCGCTTTTATTTGTGTTTCTGCTAACAGAGCCATCTCTGTATATAATTATGTCTTGTGGTTTCGAGTGTAGTTGGGCGAGTTCGTGCACTGTATCCTGAGCCCTGACTGCCGTCCATTTTCGACACGCTTTATCTAGTTGTATTATTACTTTAATCAGTGATTTCTTCTCAGTGTCTGCCTCCACCCATTCACCGCCCTTTCCTATTTCTTCCAAGTCACATACTATTCGCAGTGTATCTTCAGCCTCTGCCATCCATGATCTGCCACGCTTAATACGTTTTCCCTTTGACTCATCTAGACGATGGTGTAATGGGTGGTGGTTGTATTCTGTCACTTTAAGGTACGACCTAACTTGTGCTACTTGATGTCGCACTCTAATGCTGGGGAAATCAAGCAGAAATCTCATAGCAGAGATGGGTATATCTCTAGTACACCCCAGTACCGCTCTCATTGCCTCATTTTGAACTTTTTCCAATCTATCGACTTGCGTCTGTGACAAAGTTAACAGACCGAGGCCATAATCTATTACAGATAGCACCACCACTTGCAGGAGCAGAAAAAGTACCCATTGCTGCATGTCGAATGTCGCCATAACCTTGATAACACTGATCTCTCTTCTAGCCTTCTGAATAATATTTGTGACGTGTTTGTTGAATGAGAGACTTCTATCAAAGATTATCCCAAGACATTTAAGGTCCTGTTCTCTTTCAATGAATGAGCCCATGCAACCAACAGCTGGCAGTGTGTCATTGACCAGATTATTATTTAAGGAATACCAGACGACCTTTGCTTTCGAGGGATCGATCACAGCGTTGTATGTTCTGCACCATATCGACAATTGATCTAGTCAATTTTGTACACTGTCAGCGATATCTGTTCTGTTCCTGCCCATGTTGTATAGTAGGATATCGTCAGCGTATGTTAGAACTCTACAATTGCTGGGAGTTTGCAATTGAGCAATTCTCAATGTATACACATTAAACAGTACTGGAGACAGAGGAGATCCTTGTGGCAGACCAGGTGCTATTCTTGTGATCTCAGACGTCCAGGATCCACACCTGAGAGCGACTTTTCTACAGATTAGCACATTTGCTATCCAGCGTATGATCCAGGTGTGGATATCTTGTTCCCTTAGCATGTCGATGAGATGGGTGTAGCTAACTCTATTGTATGCATCTTCCAGGTCTATCGCTGCAACTGCACATTCTTCTTTGTTCTGAAAACCTTCATAAACTTCATATGCAAGTACTGCTGCATTTGTGACTGTGTCTCGTCTAGGTCTGTATGCACCTAGGTTATTTGGGAGAACACATTTTATCTCTAGTTCCCTGGTTATGCGTCTTTCCATGTAGTTCCATGGTTTGTATGTATATATATATATATATATATATATATATATATATATATATATATATATATATATATATATATTATATATAAAATTGTGCTATTCCGTATTTGCTGTTTTAATTGTGCTAATAGTCTCTGTATTTACTGTGTAAATTGTCCTATAATATTTTCTGTATTTACTGTGTTAATTGTCCTATAATATTTTCTGTATTTACTGTGTTAATTGTCCTATAATATTTTCTGTATTTACTGTGTTAATTTTCCAATAATATTTTCTGTATTTACTGTGTTAATTGTCCTATAATATTTTCTGTATTTACTGTGTTAATTGTCATATAATATTTTCTGTATTTACTGTGTTATTCGTGCTAATCTTCTATGTATTTACTGTTTTAATTGTGCGAGCTTAAGTATAAATGTATACATCTCTTTCGGCTAGAAAAATAACCATTCCAGGATATGAACCCAGATCCTTTCGAAAATACACCAATGCCATAGCTTCTGAAATTGGCATATTTACAGTATTAGTGTAGAACTCAAGAGTCGGTCTTAAAAATAAGCACAGCTTCATCCTTGACAATCGTAAATATTAGAAAGATTGCGATGTAGTGGACATGTGTGTCATCTTCAGCCATTTATAATATTCTAGTTATAGAGGAGCGTGGTAGTCTGTTTGATAGTGAGCCTGTTTACTCTCACCGGGTTACAGTGTGCCAGATTCGAAACCACGTCCGAACAAAATAAAATCCGAATCGCGATTTCTTGACTGACACGACCGATCCTTCAGTCGACCCAGATGTACATTGGCACCTGGCGCATGAGTTGGGGATGGTAAATGAGTTGGGGATAGCAAGGAAGGGAACTGGTCACCACACCTAATAGCTGCTGCAGCCTAGAACATGAAGAGTTATATTCATGCCCGACTGCAGGTTGCTGTCAAGGGACCTACCTATACCTTTAACTTAGTTCTAGTAACTTTAAAAAACAACACATTAATTCTCACTACCGTGAACTTTTGCGCAGACCCACGAAGACACTAACTCTCATTACAGATAACTTTTTCGTAAACTTACCAAGAAAATCGGTTGACTCCGAGATATGATGGCTTGAGGCTGCAACGTAGGCCATTCACGAAGTTCTAATTCTAATAAAGGATTGAAAAGGCCAAAGGATTGACTGCATTGTACTCTTGTTATCCAGTTGTCCCATATGTACTTTGTCCCACTCAACACAGCAGCACTCTGCCTCTCAAGAGTCCCATATATAAGACGTAACTCAGTAGCTTCAAGCGATAATTCCGAAAGATCTCCAAAAAATAACCCACTTTATAAAAAAACTTCCCTAGGACGTGACTCGCACTCATGCCCTCTTGAGAACAAAGCGTGACAGTTTTCAAAATTGGAGTTCAGAATGAGTGCGCATTTTTCCAGACACTTCTCGTACTTATTCCGATATGAGGTAGCAATGACTTTGATGACGTAATGTACGAGAAAGGAAGTCTGTCACTGCTAATCCCTTTCTGTGTGTGTAAGTTAGGCTCGTTTCGTGCCTAATCTAGAGCATATATATATACCGCTGTTGTATGGCTAGCTGCTAATGTAAGAGCTGTCCACTGCCAGGCGATTATGATAACAGCTTCAGACTTGTATTTTTGCGTCTCTCTTCTGATGAGTGGAGAGATGACTGAAAAGTTAAATTTTGTCATATTTTGGACACACATGGTCAGAGTTGTACATCTGTGCGTTTGTTCTGTCGTTTGGAACAGAAGTATTATCTATTTCTCTGAGATGTAAAGCTTCTCATCGATGTGAGCACCTGTGCTGGTGTCGTTGCCCTACAATGAACGATTCTGAGTAACCCTAACGCTACGTCGATGCTGAAATTCTTTAATGACACTTTGAGTCACTGAAGCGTGTTCTTTGCCCACCAACTATTCATTTTCTCGGAGTTCACCATGTATCATCTGCTATGGAATGCGTTTGTCAGGCATTCGCACAACGAACTTCCCATCTAGATACGCTGTCTTGATCAGTGTATGAATACTTTGGATAATGGCTCTAGTGAGGACTTCAGTATCAGGTACTTGATCTTACCACTTTATCATGATAACTCTACGGATTCACGCTTCAGCACTAGAAGAAAGAAGAAACTAATGTAAAATCATAATGGCGTAACATTGTGTTTCTTGTAAAATCATGTTTCCCGTAGCAATGTATTTTCGTATCTGAGTATTCCCCGTAACATCGTATATATCTCAAAGATCAAACAATGGATTATCGATGTTAACTAGACAGACATGATAATTACATGGGTAATGAAACATACACAGATATGTTATAACCATATAGACTTTATCATGCAGTAATTTTTTAACAACTGGTCTATGTTACTTTATGCAGTTTCATATGCTGATGCATTTATTTTGGTTCCAACTTTGTCCATCATTAGAACTGAGGCCTCAGAGTCCGGTTCCATAGCTCGTGATATCTTGGAGTGCGTGCTGCCTCGAGCATTGCCATACTTACTGTGACCACTAGTGGCGTAACAACTAGATCGGCGGGGACTGCCATATAAATTGCTTTTTGTGTATCTGCTGATAGTGCGGCTGTCCTGAATGGAGTGCAGCTTTTGTCGAAGAACTGAACGAACCTAAAAATAATGTTTACAATAATGGAGATTTTAGTTTCAAACAGTACATATCACAGTTTGTTTACAGATCAATATACATGATATGTTACGCTTGATAGAGTGAGAAGATATAAACAAGATGGTGGACAAATAGCTCTTAACAACGACATAAATGATAACAAAAAGATAATATACATTTTTATATGAATGATGATGCTGTTCCTCCTTCGCAAGCGAAGATGAGCATCGCGTGAAAAAAGAGAAATGCGGTGAACAAGTAGAAAAAAGAAACAGAACATTTGTGGTTGCCAAAAGTGGTTTTGGTTTGTGAGTTCGTAAATGCCCAATCAGTCTGATTCGTGTCAGGAATGATCTATTGTAGTGTTTGCAAGAGTACAGAGGATCCCGAGTAGAAGAGTTTTCAGATTTTTCCTTTCGCTCCCGTCTCTTGTAAATTGCCCGCATTAATTTTTTTCAAATTTAGTGATGACATCAGTGGTATGGGTAGCCAAGCTGAGCAATCAAGCGCTGTAGTCTTCCGGGATCTAGGATAGATTCTGCATTGCTTGAGAGAGTTCGTTAAGTGATCATTGAAGCGTTTTCTGCCCTCCGCTTGAACTTTTCCATCGCACAGCTCATCATAGAATAATCTCTTTGGAAGGAATTGTTCTGGTATACAGACAATGTGACCATTCCAGCGGAGTTGGGACCTGATCAACTGGGCATGGTTACTTTGCATATTGGAGCTTTGAAGGATTTCTGTGACTGGTAATTGATCTTGATTTATATAAATACATGCCCGGAAAGTCTGTGTAAAGCAGAGATGAGCAACCTTGTTATGTCGGCGGACCGGATTGAGATCTTCTTGCGCATTTTAAATTCCAAAATACGTTTTACAACTTTTAGCCATTTAGAAATCCAGTAATGTTTTCTTAACTCGAAGGCCTGTGTATATAGTAGGCATACTTCTAGATCAGATTGTTGAAAAAGGCAGAAGACAAAAATGGTATGCTGGACCGGATGTTGCATGCGGGCCGTATTTTGTGCACTACCACTGTAAAGGAAGTTCATTAGTTTGAGAAGACTGAGCCGTTTATGTTATTAAAGTAGCAGTCCCTCAGACAAATCATTGAGTCATGGCTATTTGAGTACACGATGTTTAATCCATATTGTTATTGAACAACGATATGTAATGGTGATACGGTCATGAGCCAATGTTACTTTCTCATAGAAGTTATGGTGCCAATTTCTTTAAGCTGGCCAACGTTGATGCATTGATAATCTAAAATAATTTTGTTGGCTAGATTTTGATCTAATACTAGACTTGACTAGTGTGTCAACTGCGAGGCAAGTCATGGCTATACTGGACTGAACTGAAACATTATCTTCGGGACAGTCGCTCTAACCTGGTGAAGACTTGGAGCTTCGTCCTGAATATCAAGCAAGACCAAAAGAATTCAGAATTAGAAGAAGAGGGTTTGTGATGTCATGGTTTAAAGCTTGTATGTGGTAGTTTGTGATTTTCTGTCTACTAAATCCGACTTAAGCATGTCTTGCGGGTCGCTTTTACTGGGAACAAAACAGCAAACACAACCGCAAACCTGCTTACTCGCCTGCATGATACGCGTGGTAGGTCACAGTGGTGCCATCATATGCTCCCTTTCGCGTCCCGTCAAATCAAGGGTAAAATACGTTCTTCAGTGTCTTAATATAATGTCATAGGCAAGCCGTAGTTATTGTTTATGAGAGAAAAGCTGACAGTCAGGAATTAAAATATATTATTCTTTGTTTCATTTGATCAATTATGGTATACATCATCGTCTATAAGACGATACAAGTTCGGTAATGATACATCATGATCATTATGCTGCTTTGATAGACTAAGATAATCTGTCACCACTACTTCTTCATCCCAAGATCGAGATGGAAGTTAAAAGACAAATTATTTAAAGTATATTCCTACCAACACTGTGTTACCAGTGTGAAACCTTGTCTCTTTCACCTTCACATTACACAACAAAAAATAGCGACATGTGAGATGAAGTGTTTGATAAAGGCAGCAGGGGGGTCACCGAGCTTGACATTACGAAACGAAGACATCAGGGAAAGAATAAGTATGACACCGTGCACAGAATACACAGTGAAGCAGCAGATCAAATGGTTTGGTCAAATTATGAGAATGCATCACGACAATTTACCAGTGAAGGCATATAACCAAATGAGATCAGGGTACAAAGCCAGAAGAGGACCACGGAAAAGTTGTATAGGGAACGTCAGAGACTCTTGAACAAACGCGATCACAGCACAGCCGAGGCGACACATTTTTTATCCACAAGAGTGGATAACAAACCACATGGGGATAGATCATAGAGAATTTGGAATCAGAAATTGGACTAGTAAGACCGGAGATGGGAAAATTGTCAGATTGTCTTCAACATCTGTTAGCGAGTAAAAGCGTTTCATGAGGTCAGTTCTGGTAACATGAAGATCACATATAAATATTGCATGCTTCCTGTAAGTAATAAAGTACAGTAGATGCGGTTATACTATTGTTGGTGTAATAGTGACGAAGATAGCCTGTGATCAGCAATGTAAGCAAAATAACGGACTTACCTCTCCGTTAAGGAAACAGTAAAATATAGCAACAAAGAGACCCTGAAAGTAAAAAAACAGATATATAAAAGAATCGTCATGACAACTTTGTTACATTACATTGTATATAAATATGTGAATACGTATTTATGATATGTGTTCAAGCAATCTGTAGGTTGCTACAAACAATGTTTGTTCATGCATTTATACATTATAATATTAATTACGTAGACCATAGGTTTGATCAGCTTTACAATGAGCTGTCAGACTATCGGGTATTGGTATATATAACCAATACTCTGTCTGATAGTCCCTGCGTTCATATTGTATTTCTTTTCAAACATGTATTCTACGTAAGTACTATTACTATAGAGTTTTACAGCAGTCTGACTTATTATCGATTTACACATAATATGACACATTATACGTTTCGGATTTTAGAAAGTTTCTTTAAACATGCATGTATGTTCACTATGCAGAGGTACTTCGTGTGGCTTGAGTTTTTTGTAGGATGAATCAGTAACTATTGTCGTGGAGTGATTTGTGCTTTATTTGGAGTCTCTCATTAGTTATACGGTGCGGTGGACTCATTGGAAATCCATCACAGAAGACCGTATTTGATTTTTTTCGTGATTTTCATTAGTGACTGTGTGCATACTTTGTGTCTCCAACCAATGAAAGTCATGGACAAAATCAAAGATGATCACTTTTGAACGATCATTTCTTATAAGTCCTTTGGATTAACATTTTAAAGAGATTCGCTTTATGTCTGTCATTGTGTGTTTAACCTGTCCTTCATGATGTCTTGTGAAAAGTCTCTCCATCTTTGTGCAATACCGAATTCCGTGCATCTTAGTCTTTGGCCAGATGTTTTCACGGTTATTGTAGGCGCAATAAAAAGACATATAGCTTTCATACATCGTCATACAAACAATACAAACAAACAAACACGCACGCACACCCACATACACACACACACACACACATATATATATATATATATATATATATATATATATATATACAGAAAATATGTGTGATTAAAACAAGATGCATTCATGCATAGAAACAACATTTGGACATGTATATAAGAAAGAAATATGAAGATGTGGAGTATGATCATTTCAAATACATTTGGAATGCAGAAACTTTCTTCTATCACAGAAGAAAGAAAGAGCTAGAGATTGGTTATGGAAGAGAAATTAAATGCGGAGCTAGATCATAGCTGATAGCTGGATGATAGATTGCAATGGATACATGGATGAGAGTAGGGAGAACAGGATGGAAATGTCTGAGCGTTTCACTATGCACTATACACTATCGATATATGACATACCAATATAGTGGAGCTTTTATCTTTTGAAAAACCAATAGTATTTGATTTGTGTATATAGATTTCCCTTTGTGGTGCAACATTAAGAGTTTCCAGCATTCTACATCACGCTGCTGGTGGAATCTTATGAGCTCCAATTCTTAACATCGTTCTAGCTGACAATGTCAATGTGCCCCTGTTAAGAACAGGTGTGTTGAAAAGCATCTTTTACAGGCCTTAATGGACGGTAGATAGAGTGTATAATACAAAGAGGGGAAAATGTTGGAGACGAGATATGATATAGATCTAACCTGAGATGACTGTAACACGGCATTGATGTGCTGGAACACGCTGTTTGTCACTTCATCATCGAATGGTGACCTGAGGAACATGATATAAGTCAATCCCAAAAGAGGAACCAAAACCACTGTTGCCTTCACAGCTTTTCTGTAGAAAAATAAGAGCAAACTACACATGGCAGACTAAGTCATCGACACAGTTTATATTTTAAAAAAGTCACACATTTCAGACAAGGTCATTGTTAGTGATTATGTAGAAACGGCAGAAGAAATCATACATAACAGATGGCATCACCAGTGTTTGTGAAGGAACAGAAGAAATCACACAAGTCAGATGAGTACATGTCACGGTTTATGAAGGAAAAGAGAAATAAATCACACATAATACAGGAGGTCATCGCCAGTGTAATAAACATTTCAGACTAAGTAATCTTACTGTTTATAAAGGAACAGAGGAAGAAATCACACATGACAGAGGTCGCCGTCACTGTTTATGTTACACAATTTCTATTTGTTAAGTCAAATAAGCACCTAAAGCATATAGGATACCAGATTTCAGAAATCAAAATTACTTTCTTTAAAGAATATGTTGGTAAAGATAGCTTGCATCTTTAGACCATTCTTTGTTCACAACTGTAACTTTAGATGGTAGTATAACATAGTTAGGTTACAGTGGTCCAGGTCAGTTGTTACACTTTGAAATATTAAGTTTGAGGTTCTACATGTTTTTAATTCGCCTGTTTCGTTTGTGCGTTCTAAAACTCATGGATAGCATGATGTTGTATGGAGAACGTAATGTATTGTGTCATGGGTTAGAACAATCGGGGAAGGACCATAGAGGTCCTTTGGTTTGGATCAAATAAAAACAACTTTTAGGACAGCCTCAAAAACAAAAGAGGCTGTTCTAAAAATTCTATAAATATATGATCTTGTTCTATAGCATCAAAAATATATATTCAAAACAAAAGGTACAGTACAAGTAGACGCCACCACATAGTCGAGTTATTTTCCTTGTCTATATTTGTAAAGTTCATGTTCACCATTAAATAATTTAAATATTAATTTATTTTAGGGATTAGGGTTTGGGTTAAGGTTAGGATAGTTGTGTTTTACATAACTAACCTCAACACTAAATAAATAGATATTTCAATTATTAAATGATGAAATGTACTAGCATAGACAAGGGAAATAATTAAACATGTAGTGACGTCTACCTGTACTGTACCAAACAAAATTGGTATCATATTCTATGCAGGATACTCACAATCAATCAAGCATCTTTTAGCTGTACTGATTTTCTAAGATCAATAAAAGTTTAAGAAGGCTGGCTCCTTAACAACATCATAACAAGAAAGCAGATATATTTTTGGGTCAAATAAAAGGACATAACAGCAAGGAAAGATGAATAACTGAAGGGAAAGTTAACGACAACATGGAAAGTGGGCGACCAAGACAACGATGGTGCAGTGATATATCAGATTGTTTCAATATGTTTCTAGTTGTAGTAACTCGCACAGAATCACGGTATTCAGAGAATCCATAAAGAAGACAACTTTCTGGAAATAATCTGTCACATGATGAATGGTTTTCTAGGTAATATAAATACGTTACGTAGTTGTCATTGCTTTCTGCGCGGTCCGGATGCAAACCTACCTGCAGCGGGATTTGAACATGATACCTTAACCGTCATACCTATTCTGTACCACGCAGCCACAGAGTCGAGCGTGTATATTAAGTGAATCATAATAATAAAGTACACTTACGACGCCTCACCAAAGAGAAAAAGTTTCAGCCATCACAGGTGGGGGAAGGGATTAGCTACTGAAATGTTTTAGTAAATATTACAGGCTAAGTTTTCAGTTTATAATATTGTATGGCCTGTGAGTGATGTTATACATTTACAAATAGCTCAAGGCACACACAAAAACATTCTAGGGCAGGTTTATAGTTTTGCTGTTACGAGTATATCACGCATTTCTGACAAACACATCAAATTCAGCATGACGTTTGGGTCAGTTTGACCGTTTGAATAGGACAGCCAGTCCAGCTTATGCCTACTTAGTTGTCTCTTATGACATTTTTGGCAGTTCACATTGATGCTATTCTTTGGTTCCCTTTTTTTATCCCGATTATTAACTAAAATGACATTTGTTGTATGTTGGTGTCATATCCGCGTCGTAGTGGTTAAACAGCTCGCCTTTTGCTCACTAGATAATAGGTTCTAACCCGACTCGTGATGTCTTGTATACGAAGTGAAATTTTGGGAGATTCCTGAGGATTATTGCTTGAAGCTTCAGAATTATGTGTTATGAGTGATACCCGGTAGACATTGTGCCGTTTCGTTGAGAGGGACGGAATATGTATGAGGAAACTCGAGAACTACATAGTCAATTCTCTACCCCTTATGAGTCATTTCTTGAATACATTTATCGTATAACTATTAGTAAGAAGTAATGGAGATGGGAAAGAGAAAAATAAACGATAAGAATAAGATTAGAATGTGACAAAACAGTATGTGATTAAAATATGTCAGGAGAACAAGAAATAATAAGATAATGTAGGAGGAAGATACAAGAAATAATAAGAAATGTAGGAAAAAGATGAGCTGATGAAGTTAGTGCACTAGGTTCTTAGTTCAATGATACAAGATTCAATTCCGATTTCAATTGAATAAAATAAACTTTTTAAATCACCTATTGCTCTTACGTCAATCATGCCTAAGAAAATTGGTACCAGATCTCATGGGAAAATAAAGTGGTGATGTTGATCACATCATCCCTACAGTTGATTATACAGTTGGTCATGAAAAAAATACGGATTTAACACCGCGTCCATCAATACATCTCAAACTACGGTGTTCTCTCTCTCTCTCTTATATATATATATATATATATATATATATATATATATATATATATATATAATTCGCGCTACGGATTAACATTACAAAAAGAGTTGGTAGTCAAGAAACGTTGCCAAGATATCCTGTAATGGAATCATTTTTCATGTGTATAGCTGGAAAATATATGAGCATTGCTTATAAAAAGACCTTCTCCAGATAAGTCATGCGTACTGATCTCACACTGCCCATTTTCCCTGGTTATCTGACTTCTTCCGTGATTTGCATTCCTGGCGACATAAAGTACCCGCAAATTGGCAAATCATTAGTCGTATCAACCAATTTGAGTTGACGCACGTTATGTGATATCAGTGAGCAGCACTATTCTGAAAATGGATTTGATATCTACTGTAAGGAAATCCGTGTTATTTATGGAAAACCGACTCTCTTTTGTTGTGAGCACTAGATAATATAAGACATATGGATTTTTTGGAAAAAAGCATTCCATAGAAACTCATCTGAGTTTTCATGTCATTTTCATTGTCTATCGAATCACAGTATACACAGTAACAAATACAGATCACAAAGTCAAATATGCCTCTTTAGGAAGAGTTTTCCAGTCAGCATGGAAGTCTTATATAGACGTTGGTCACTCTTTTTTGTGTGTGACGCCGTAGCATGATCTTACATACCAGATCCTAGGACAGACGACACGTATTTTCAAGAACAAAAAAAAAATCAAAAAAAAATAGACACTAAAGTTGCATTATACAAGACTATTATTATTCCATCACTGTGTTACCCGTGCGAAACGTGGACAATGACAGAACAAGACACAAGAAAAATAGTGACAACAAAAATGACATGTCTACGAAGAATACTCAGTGTCATTAAGAGAAACAATTAGAAACGATAACATCAGACAGATAACCACAACAATGGCAATATTATAACACATCAAAAGACAACAGATCAAATGCTTTTTACACGCTTTCAGATTACCAACATATAGCACGACACAAAGTCATCACGGCTGTAAAGCCAGAGACAGACCATGCAGACCACAGAAATCAAAGAAGCCACGTGAACAAGCTTACAATCAGCACACAAGAAGGCCATCTCCAGACAACTCTTCCACCCCTGACGCCGCAAGGCAAACAAGGGCCACAGCCCTTAGATAGATCGATAGTTATAGCTGGTCCGTTACCCTCAAGATATTACACCTATTGGATAATGGGAAATAATGCCTTTTAAAATAATTCAATTAACTATTCCCGTAATTTTCATTGGCTTCCACGAATAGTAAAATAATGAGAATAATCAAAGGAGTGATTTCTTCTTCTTCTTCTGCGTTCGTTCTCAAACTCCTGCAGATTATTAGGATGTAGTCCAGAGAACGGAATGCGCTGTGTCATGGTTTACAGTACTGCTGCGATATATGCGCCTTTCGGTCTGACACATCCGACTTCAGCATGGCTGTGGGTCACTGACCCTATGTGGGATGGGACAGCCAACTCCATCCCATAACCTCCTTAGTCGCCTCTTACGGTATGCATGGAAGGTAAGCAGTGTTGCTATTCTTTGCTCCCCTTTCGGGCCCCGGCAACACACAGGCGTGAATTAAGAAGTCTTATACCGTCGATCCATGGTCGTTATCTGATCACATTGATTTCGTTCTCACAGTGATCTACGTAGACTTCATACTTGTTTGACCACTAGATTTGTTCGTGCATAATACTATGTAGATTTAAACTTAAGAAAGCAAACAGAAATAATACGATCATTTTATTTGTACTCTATACAAGCGAAATTCAATTAATATCACATTAGCGGTAACCGATGGTAACTTATGCTGCACCAACCTAGTTTGTAGATTCTCCAAAGAATTAGAAGCTTTCATCTTTGTAATCAATACCCATATGATGGTCACCATGAAGAAGATGTTACTCTGCAAGATGCACGTTAGTATGTTAACATTTACATGGCACACAGTGATGATGAATTTGGTAGTATGGAACAGTGAGCAGTAATGACGAATTTAGTTGTATATAATATAGGGCAGTGGTGATGAATTTGGATGTGTAGAAAAGGTGACAGTGATGATGGATTTGTAAGTATGGAACATAGCACAGCGATAATGGATTTGGTTGTGTAGAACATGACAAAGTAGTGCTAATAGATCACGACGGTAAATCAAGTAAAGAATATGGAATAGGAATAAACATAGGGCCTACAACAAAAAAACCAAGATAGCAAATTCGCTGACAGATAGATGCTAAACATAAAAATATATGGATACTACAACAAGTAGATCATTACCAATATCTGGGACAAATAATCACAAATGTTGGTAGTTGTGAGATGGAATTTACAATGAGAATAGGAATGGCTAAAAGTACTTTCATTTACCAATTTTGAAAAACATATCTATCCCGATGGAAACCAAAAGGCAAGTTATACATTCAATATCCAGTAACACTAACTAAAGAACAAGAGAGAAAGCTTACTATGTGTGAAATGAGATGTTAAAGAAAAGCAGCAAACAGAACAATAAGTAATGAGGATATTACAAGAATTATTTGAAAATTAGTGGTTAAATATGTTTTCAGAAACAGAAATAGAAATGGTTCGACCACTTAACGAGAATAAACCCTTATTGGCCAGCGACAAGAGTATACATGACAATGGAGACAGCAACACACAGAGGAAGAGCATGAAGAAAATAGATTGAAGGAGTTACCAACATTCTGACACGACACAGTATTACTGCATATCAAGCGATAAAACATGCAAGAGCCATAAAATCGATAATCATTCAAATCTGCGACGCATCACAGTATAAGCAGAGAAAAGACAATAGATATATAGATAGATTATAATCACGATCCAAGATTATTGTAAAATAATTTTCTTGTATTCCTTGTCGGCAGTTTTTTTTTTTATAAAGGGGCTACTTTTTATTACTCCAAAAGTATTATTCGAAAGCCCATTTTTGAATTCTGTCTTATTTTGCAGTGTTCGTTTTGGCTGCAGTAACCGAACAGCTAGAGACGTATTCCATATTGGTTTTGATTGCCTTTGTATATAGTTTTATTATATTTTAGTCCCCCCCCCCTCCCGAAGTAAAACTTGCCTCGCTAGTTTTTAATTACTGCAATAATAGCATATAACAAAAGAATAACTGGACATAAGACCAAAGGTAGACCAAGAAAACGTGGATAGAAAACATCAAGATATCCTTAACAAACGTGGACTAATACAACCAAATCGACTCGTCTGGCCTTAGAGCGACAGCTGAAGCTCCCACCCCTACGCTTAACAGCAAGTGGGAATAAGATCAAATATCGTTCTTCTTCTTCAGCGTTCATTCTCAAACTCCTGCTGGATCTCCCTTGTAGCATGACAATGGTCCTACTAGATTTCCAGCAGGATGTAGTCCAGAGAATGAAAATGCGTTGTGTCGCCGTATAATAAGCGCCAATGGCCCGACACATCCGTCTTCGGCGGGAAAATATCGTTCACCTGGGGACAGACAATGGGTTGAAAGGCTTTAGTTGTATTTTCTCATGTTTAATTTCCAGGTGAATCTTGTTTACCTGGTTGTAACTGCGAGGAATGTTGATGAACAACTCTGGGTAATCTGTTAGTTGGGAAAAAAAAGTTGTCATAGTTTTTCAGTGAATTATTTAAAAACCCCAGTTTTCCGTCAAATTTTCTAGTTTCTTAACTGTCTATTGTAGGAGAACAGCAGCTGTTGAGACAAGTCTGTGGAACTCCAAACTGCAAAGTTATCTGTGTACAGGCTATTCAAGATTTTGTTTTGGCAGAACCTAATAATATCATTTATGTAGGTTAAGAAGACGGTTGGTATCAGTACGCTTTCTTGCGGGAACTTCTTCTTTCCTTCCTCTTTTACCCTTTATGGGTGTCAAGGGAGATACAATGTTCTTGTTCTCGCTTTTCTGGCAGCTTCAGATAATGTTATTTGGTGCTCGTGTAATGTCTCTTTGATGTTGTCGATCCAGAGTACTCTAGGTCTACCCTTGAAATGGGAACTCCGTGGAAATTCCCACTCTTAATTTGAATGTTCTGCTAAGATGGTTGTCTAGTTGTACCTGTGCATATCTTTTATATAAGTCATAATCCAAGATACAACATGTTGTGAGTGACTGCAGCTTGAAGGAGATTTGGAATGAGGCATGCGTGCCACACTGTATAGAAGGCGTGTGATAAATCGAAGAATATTGCTTTTAGATTTTGCTCTTTGGAAAAACATTTTTGTATGAGGTGTTTTTTGAACCTCTGTGCTTCTGTTTTGTCTGTATCCTGATTGAGTTGAGGTCATTATTGAAATAGTGCCCAGATACAATTTTAGTCTTCTGCTAATTAATTCCGTGGTGCATGGCCAAGAGGTTAGAGCGTTGGTCTCACACTAGTGAGGTCTAGAGTTCGATCCCTGGTAAGACTGAGATTTTTTGCTGACGGAGGGTAAATTAAAAAACTTACACTGTACACGACGTGGTGACAACAATGGCGTGCGGCCTTTATCACACATCTACAAAATCCTTCCCTGCAATTCCTTAACGGGAAACATGCAGTATTTGACAGTTAATTAATCGTACCATTACTTTTCCAACGCAGCTGAGGAGACTAATAGGTCTGTAGTTTTCTGGATCATTTTTGTAAATTTCTGGTTTTAGTATTCGTTTTATAATTTAATTATGTCAAGATCGAAGGTATACCTACTATACCTGCTTTGAATAATTTGAGGATAATAGTTTTTGTTGACAGGACCAATATTTTTCAGAAATTCATTTGTGATTTTTTGCATATTTTTTTCTGTTAGTATTTTGATGCGTGCTAATAGTTCTTGTAATTTAAATTTGGCAGACATACATTGTGATGTAATGATCTTCTTAAGGTAGTGAAACAGGTTTTTATAAAGGGAGGTGACTTATTTTATTCTGTTTTCTTGATTTTGATTTGACTAGATAATTTATATTTATATACGAGTATATTGGTTGCTTTTTTTGCCGGTTATAATTTCTTGGTTGGTATGTGGAGTAATTTTTACTTTAGCATTTAGATCTCCGTTTAACGATTTTGTTAGATTGTACAGTTTTGTTGTGCCTTTTTCTAAATTTAGTCAGGTTGTCTATTCGTGCCAATCTTCTTTTTGCTTTTCTTATTTTTTGTTCTGGTAAATGTTGCATTTGCTTAGTTATGTGGTATGACAGCGTTTGTGAAGTTCTGTTCCATGATGCCCCGTTGTATGGTGAGTTCATTGTGAAGTTTGCTTAGATCTTTTATTCCAGTTTAGTGTGTTATCTGCTCTTCTACATTTGGAATACTGTCTTTTGCATCCTTACACTCCCTATATATGCTGAAGATTACACTAGTGCCTGGGTAACCACTGGCTAAATAGTTAGGCTCTTGGGAGTAGAAACCTATAGTAGCTCAATCACGTTTGCCTTTACCAGGATGAGGCTATGCTAAGAGACAAGTGATTTGGTATTCAATAGTGTCATATTGTCTCAGGAAGCATACTTCTATTTGTCCAGCATAGATACAATATCGATGAGTTGATTCAGGATAAGTGTATACAATCAAACATCAATATGTGATACATTTCTTTTTCTATTTGAAGTAACTTTACGTAATTTATTTCTCTTTAAATGTATGACTTGCTTGCTGCTGATATTTGTATTAACATAGCCTATACACATTTGAAACAAGATCCTTTTTTCTCTTATGTTAATTTATCATTGCGATAACATCATAACAGCTCTTATGAGGAGCAGACTCAATGAGTGATAGTTCAAGGCGATCTTCAATATATTGTTGTCATCATGTAATGCGTAAACATTAGCTACATCTATTTTTATTTTGTTTCCAAGAAATAGCTTCAGAATTTAATAAAGCAGAACACGCATCTAGGAAAAGTTCTTTAACTTTTCTCGGTGAAAGATCAAATACAATTTGCTTGTTATGAAATTAGTATAGTAATATACTGCCGATATTAAGGAAAATATGCAATGAAAATGTACACTATTTTTATGATGAAATTAATACAATATATTTTAAAATAATTTAGTTGTGGCATAAAATAGAATCTTGTTGACGTCAACATTTTACAACCCTCCCACATCTGTTTGTCAACAACTGTCAATTTTTTTCAGATCCTTCTACCCTCCACCCCCACTTTGTTGGCGTATTTTATGGGCATACACCTATCACTTAAATTACAAGTCTAACAATAAATAATTCTGCAGGTACCCAGCTAAGAAAATGAAACTCTACATAGACAAATCAAAATCTCCATCTGAATACGGATTTGTCGGACCATTGGCACAAATAGAGAGGCAACACAATGCATTTCAGTTTTCTGGACTGGCTCCTGATGAAATCTAGTAGGACCATGATCCTTCTACAAGAGATCCAGCAGGAATTTAATGAAAGCTGAAGAACACATCAAAATCTGCAAAGACAATGTGGTGATAGAAATTTAATTTATTTGACCATCTCCTATATGCTGATAAGCAACCCAAGAATGCAAGACTAAAACAACTCTTTTACAAATATATGTCCTGCGCATTGGTCTCACACAAGGTTACTCATCTTGGCTGATGCGAATGATGATTGACCACTTCTTGTATAGTTTGTGACGGGAACTAATGAAAAATCAAAGTATATGCAAAGTGACTAATGATCAATCGATGATAAAATCAGCCAAGAACTGACGCTGTGTGAATCAGCCATGTGAACGTAATTCTTGGGAAGTGCTTGGCTATATCCGACTTTGCAGGGTCAAAAAAAGACATGCATTTCAGCAATGATGTAATTAACAATGGAACACTGTTTACTCTCAGCTGAAAAAAAAGTAAATGAATAGAGAAATAGCAATTTTTGTGACTTAGTTGGCCTTCTACCGGATTACGTATAATTTGTTAATAGTGTGCAAGAGAAATCACACAAAAAAGCAATTCATATTAAAATAACATAAAGTTTTGAATATAAATATATGTACAAACTCACCGCCAATAAGAACAATACTGGAGCATGGATAATGTAATCAACAAGAGCACCTGTATGAAGCCAGCACCTAATAAAGGAAAGAATAGTATATACCAAAGATAAAGCTATAGCAAACATAGAACTCAGGTGCTATTCCACCTTGTAAAGCCATTTGTACTGTTCCGTCATGTGATTTCAATTACTATATGCACCAGTGGTGTAGCGTCAATAGACGTCAACACGGTCGGTGTACTATGCCATGATTAAGTAACTTGTTGTTTTTGAATTACTGGATTCGACTAGGCAATATCGGGATGCCTAGACACGTCACTTTCAACCTAAGACATAAAAAAGTATATGTTGGTTATATCATAAAGCTGGATATTGCAGGGGAACTGACGTAATGGTCTTGAACCTTGTCGAGACTGTCGAAAAGGCTGATGAAAGTTGTTGAAGTTTTTTTTGTTATCTGGAGACGAACTGCAGATGAGAAGAGTCGATTCTCTTGGAAGTCCACAGCAGGTTCTCACTCTCAGCTGGAGATCATACGATTCTCGCTAGCTTTGCCAGCAGAGTTTGTTGCCGGGGTACTGTGAGGGGAGAAGTAACATGGTTTTGACACAGTATGATTCCTGGTCCTGGCGCGATAACATTCCTTCCGCTCTCTTCGACATCACTGCATCCCTTTTCAACAATTTAAATAGCGAACACAAATTCATAATTATTTGTTGTACACATTGCAGAAAGGTAATAGCTGGTTTATTCTTTATTTAAAAGATATCCGTCCTTCCTGAACCGAGCCGTTCCAGTCGTGTTTGAAGCCAAGATTGGTTGGCGTACACACAAAAAATAATATAAAAAAGCATGCAAAATGACGTCACGTTATTACCTGCTGAAAACCGAGTGGGAAACTAGTTGATACTTAACATCTACTAAATTGTATTTTAGTAGATAGCCAGTAAGTTGGCATCAGAACAATTATACACGTACAAATAATTTATGACGAGGAGGAGAGAAACGGAAATTGTCTATATATTATAATATTTTATCTCTACTTAATCACAAGCTATTACTTTGTGTGTGTAATTATTTGTGTAGTGTATAACTACACAAATGAAATGCAAACGAAGATCTTCTTCATCTAAAGTACCTTGAATTGGTATGTGAGAGTAAAATTAAAGATTACAGATAAGAATTCCCCCAGAATATATTGAATGGTAGTAAAACTTACCAATTCTTTGATATCAACATATGAGAAAGTTAATTTCGTAACTTATATGCAGAAGAGACAACGCATTTACCTCTTAAAGAACTCCTGTAATATTTTGCAGTAAATTACATCTATCACAGAACATAAGAAAACTACTTCATTTAGTGTTGACTGTATCTATATCTACATTTAGTGTTGACTCTATCTATATCTACATTTAGTGTTGACTATATCTATATCTACATTTAGTGTTGACTGTATCTATATCTACATTTAGTGTTGACTGTATCTATATCTACATTTAGTGTTGACTGTATCTATATCTACATTTAGTGTTGACTGTATCTATATCTACATTTAGTGTTGACTGTATCTATATCTACATTTAGCGTTGACTGTATCTATATCTACATTTAGCGTTGACTGTATCTATATCTACATTTAGTGTTGACTGTATCTATATCTACATTTAGTGTTGACTGTATCTATATCTACATTTAGTGTTGACTCTATCTATATCTACATTTAGTGTTGACTGTATCTATATCTACATTTAGTGTTGACTGTATCTATATCTACATTTAGTGTTGACTCTATCTATATCTACATTTAGTGTTGACTGTATCTATATCTACATTTAGTGTTGACTGTATCTATATCTACATTTAGAAGTATGAGCACCCTGAAGAGAATCAAAACATATCTCAGAAATTCTACGAGCAATAATAGTATCTCATGTTTGAAGTCATTGGCAATTGGGAAGAAAGTTATGAAGTGTCCTTTCATAAGAATCAACATTTATTGAGAGAGTGCTGAAAGAGCTGTAGATATGTTTGATGTAAGGAGGGGGTTTTACCTAAACAAAATGACATCCCATACCATGTGTACGTTTCAATGTTTGACAGGAATTTTGAAGATATATTTGTGAAAAATCGCATAAGGAGGGGTTTTTATGAACCTTTAGTTAAGTTTCTATTGTTAAAAGTCATGTAAGATTTGCTATGGTGGAGTTTGTATACCCCCTTTTTGTGGGTCAGGGCACTGAACATTTCAACTGAAAAGAAGAACATATGCCTGGAGCTTCATTACAAGATTATATAAGGTATGTTTTTAAAATAGTTAATATGTTATATAGGGCCGTAAATATGTGTTTCTGGTGTGAAAATGTTGGGGGGGGGGTGCTATAAAAGATCACTCGGAATCCCCACTTTAAAAATTCATGTTTCGTCACTGATATGCACTAACCAAATACTCATTTAATACCAGGCTATCGCATCCAAGATGTAAACTGAGATGCTGAACATTGACAATGAAAAGAGAATTATGTCAAACCTTTGATGCTGCACATTTAACATATTTAAAAAGGAATTCAACACGTGGAAACAGTGTCCCTTCGAAATTTGTTGATGTTTGACATGTGTGACAACACAAACTCTCACATTGATTGAAGTAAATCTTTTGATTTCAAACAAGCTTTAAAAAAGACATTTACGATTTTTCAACTGTCTGTTATGGTCCCATCCAATGCAATCAATCTTAAATTTAGCCCTCCAACGAGAAAAGATTGTCCATCACTGGTTTAGAAATATCAAGAAACAAAAATCTGATGAAGAAATGTTCAGTATATGAGGAAATAGGGGATAATGAATCGTCCAATTAAACGAGATAAATGCATTGGTAGTGGAACAGCTCTTAGGAGATAATCGTAGTTGATTGAAGACCAAATTCCTGACAACTTCGCTCTTGGAAATTGTTATACGGGTGTATGCTATAATCTGCAAATGTCACATTGGGTGAAATACGTCACGGCATAACACGCATATAGACACTTTGCATTTGCGTCCTCGACAGTCCAGTGAATACCAGCAGCTCGTCGAATTTCAGATCAACCGTCAGGAACCCACTGCATGACGCTGGTTGTTGGGCTAGAAGATCCTACATAGGTCCTAATCTTACGGACCGGCATCGACAGAACCGTCTGCAGTGTAGGAACCATCATCGTCAATGGATCGTTGAGAATGACTTGAGACGGGTTCGGTCTAGTTAAAATTCTGAAAGTTTCTTCATTCCAAGGTTCACATTAATTTCGTAAAATAAAATATTGATGCACGTTTGAAATAGTGTTGCGTTAATTATTTTTTATAAACAGTATACCACTATGAACTTTCTAGTCAGTGGGTTATAATTGTGTGTTCTGTCTAGCAAGTACGATTATAACTTTATGACGTCTCTAGTCAGAAAGAATGTAACTGCATAACTCCTGTAGCCAGTACCAATATAACAGTATAATTACTCTAGCAAGTGTTAACATGACAGTATAACTCCTCTAGCCAGTAACAATATAACTGTATAAATCCTCTAGCCAGTAAAATTATAACAGTATAACTCTTCTAGCCAATAAAAATATAACTGTATAAATCATCTAGCCAGTAAGAATATAACGCTATAGATCATCTAACCAGTAATAATATAACTTTATAGCCAGTAATAATATAACTTTATAACGCCTCTAGTCAATAAGATTATAACTTTCTGGCATCTCTAACAAGTAAATTTATACTTACCTGTCCTTATCTATATTCTCCTTGATCACTGCCCATATAACTGTTACAACCAACGGCGCAACTGTAAAAGCAGAATACTATATTACAATTGTGATATAATCATCGGGATATAAATACTATTCTTTGCTCTCTACATACTGCAATAATATGTCATCAAGCCTCACGATAAATGTTAACGATAAATGTTGTTAGCTGTGAAATATTGAATATAGATATATTTGTTTTCATTTTGCGGATATTCAGAATGTCAGAGTTAAAGTAAACAAATGTTCATGTTTACAAGTGTTCTAAGTCATTTACAATCAAAGTCAGAACATTTAAACTATGCTTGAATCTGGTACGGTAAAAATTCATCAGAATTGTTGCAGATATTGTTATTAATGGATTGTCGTATGTTATCTTTTAGAATATTTTATGGTTGGTTGCTGATCCAGCGGTCCATGGGCTCATGCCCTTTGACTCAATGTCATTGTGTGATATAGGCATGTGTTTATGAGCTGTTGTTTTGTTCCATATAATGTGTTCCATTTATCTAGTCCTGGAGGAGAAGAATATTTTATCAGTTACTTAAGTGTTCTAGTCATTGTTCTGTGGTGAGTTATGCGTAGGTAAGTGTTCAAATGATTGTACTATGGTGAAATGTGCATAAGTAAGTGTTGAAGTGATTGTTCTATGGTAAGATGTGCGTAGGCAAGTGTTGAAGTGATTGTTCTATGGTAAGATGTGCGTAGTCAAGTAAAAATCAGGAAAATAGTTTTAAAGACTGATGAAATCACTTATTATTGTATCATGAACTCATGATCTAGGAATACATAAGCTATTGATTGTCCAGACTACCATGTTCAGATGTGCATGAATTAGAAACTGGAAAATAATTGTAGAACACTGCAGCGATTTAAAGAACACACATGACTGGAGACGTTTTACATCGTTCTTTCCTTTCAAGATCATCTTTATTGTTGTTTACACCTAAACAGGTTTCTTTTGTCAAATCCAGATTATACTTCTCACTCATATCAAGTCTGAATTAGACTTTTTTAACCACATCAAGTCTGGTTTAGACTTCTTAACCACATCAAGTCTGGGTTAGACTTCTCAACCATATCAAGTCTGGATTAGACATTTCAACCATATCAAGTCTGGGTTAGACTTCTTAACCACATCAAGTCTGGGTTAGACTTCTTAACCACATCAAGTCTGGGTTAGACTTCTTAACCACATCAAGTCTGGGTTAGACTTCTCAACTATATCAAGTCTGTGTTATACTTCTCACCCATATCAAGTCTGGGTTAGACTTCTCAACCATATCACGTCTGGGTTAGACTTTTTAACCACATCAAGTCTGGGTTAGACTTTTCATCCATATCAAGTCTGGGTTAGACTTTTCAACCATATCACGTCTGGGTTATTCTTCTCACCCATATCAAGTCTGGGTTAGACTTCTCAACCATATCACGTCTGGGTTAGACTTTCTAACCACATCAAGTCTGGGTTAGACTTTTCATCCATATCAAGTCTGGGTTAGACTTTTCAACCATATCACGTCTGGGTTTTCTTCTCAACCATATCACGCTTGGGTTAGACTTTTCAACCATATCAAGTCTGGGTTAGACTTTTCAACCATATCAAGTCTGGGTTAGACTTTTCAACCATATCAAGTCTGGGTTAGACTTTTCAACCATATCAAGTCTGGGTTAGACTTTTCAACCATATCAAGTCTGGGTTATTCTTCTCAACATATACAAACTCACAAACATGAAAAATAAGAAACCATGTTTTATAGAATGCTCATCTTCACTCACAAAAGATGAACATCATATTAACATAATCTCGGATAATCCCTGTAGAATTAATTTACATTCAATCACAGTGTAGAAAAACCGATGGGCAGAAAATTCGTAGAAAATTCTAGAAACATTATGATAAACATTAAAAACCCTAACGGTGAGAGAGTTAGACGTTGGAAATAATTATACTATAAAACCAGTGTAATCTTATTGAATGATGTACACGAATGCTACTGCACTGATTGCACTGATCAGCGCGTTGAATATCACATTTTACAAAGTTCTGAAAGAATATATATTACTTACCCCAACCAATCATCAGATAATACCACAAACGCAGTCTCTGAGCCGAGAAAGCCCACACAACTATCGTGAAAAGATAAAGTCCTTCTACAAACATCCAATAGAAGGGAGCCGTATGGAAACATGTCGTGGCAGCAACAACAAACTTGCAGATCAACTGAATATTAAGAAGAAAGAAGCAGTAATAATTTATCTTTTGTTTATCAATGGATATTCTTCTTCTTCTTCTGCGTTCGTTCTCATACTCCTGCAAATCAACAGGATGTAGTCCGGAGAACGGAATGCGTTGTGTCATGGTTTACAGCATGGCTGCGATATCTGCGCCTTTCGGCCTGACACATCCGACTTCAGCATGGCTTTGGGTCACTGACCCTATATGGGATGGGACAGCCAACTCCATCCCATTTCAATGGATATAATTTGAGTCAGGGGTTTAAATTATTGATTACAACTGAGGCTCCATCGCTTGTTCCTCGACTTAGTTCGTACGAGATTGAATTGTTAAATTATCTCACTAACCGCAGCTCCAACAAAGTAGATGAGTCTATAAAACTACTGTCATAAATATTAATTAATTAATATATATATATATATATATATATATATATATATATATATATATATATATATATATATATATACGGTATTTAAATAAAACAAAGTTGCATATATCTAAAAAAAAGTCAACAGTTATCATTGTATTGTTAAAAAATAGATTATCTGTCACCAAGTCAGCACTTATCATTGTATTGCTAGAATATATATTATCTGTCACCAAACATCAGTTATCCGTTTTTTATTACTCTTTAATATATAACCACGACTCTGTGGTGGTAAAGTACAGAATGCGTATGCGAGTGCCATGGTACTTGGTCCAATTTAGGCCGCAGGCAGGTGTACATCCACAACATTTAGAATGCAAGTGAGGCTACTGAACGTTAACTAATATCTAAATGTTACTATAGTGATACAAATGTATGAATGATTGCCGAAAGCTAAATAGGACATCTGTTTTCCTTAACGCCGAAAACATACAAAGTGCAGAAACCAGGGCCCTCTAGATCGAACGATGTTATGCTACTGTGTGTAATTCTTGCAAATAGTTGAGACCCATAGTCATACCCTCTTTGATGGTTGTACTGCTATGAGTTTCTTTTGGTCTTTCTCAATATTTTCTTTCACTATCTGGTACCCATTTTAACGTTTGTAGTGGCGTCCTTAGTACGAGTAGATGACATGCCTTTATATTGAGGTTATCTTCTTATAGAAGCTTCATGGCACGACATCTATACAATCCCGTAGTCGTAACCTTCAATAACAGTTACAATGTTGTTCCGGCAGACCGACGTTGTGCTTGAACTATTTACGGGCACGGCGTGGCGGGCGGAACAACAAAGAAACCTGTCGCAAGGGCCAGAGTTGTGCCCTGATGTCGACTTCTGTTTCAGCGGCATTAGACTCGAAACACCATCGAGTCCGATGGCTGCTGGAACAAAGGGCGGAGCACTTATGGGAATGTCCCACGTGATGTGAGGCCAATTTCTAATCAAGAATCAAGAATTAATTGTCAATTTGTTTTTATTCATTCCAAGTACATGTCCAAAATGAATTCATCGCATTTTTCGTATTGTTGTAGAAAAATATTGATGTTTGATGTCTTCTCTTATTTGATTGTTTGACTTGAATTCTTCCCAACCAATGTTTAAAAAACAAACAAATAAGATATGCTACAACGGTTATTATAAAATACCGTTATTATGCCATTACTGCAGTTGGAAACACAAGCCATCAGCAAACAATATCCAAGCCGTCTTGAACTTTTCAACTCTCTTCATTTCTTTCCGTTTCATATTGTTCTATGTTCTGCTAATGAGCATATCGTGTATTTTAAGGATACATCGAGTTCATGTAAGTTGGTTGGCATATTATAACAAGCATTTCAAATGTGTTCAGAGACTAGGATTGCTAGTTCATTGAATAGATTACGCCCTTATCGCATTGTGTAATGCCACGATTTGATGAATCATCATTAAGGGCCGTATTCTTATCAAATGCTGGATGCAACAGAACAGCATCATCCTCTTCACATGTAGTCGTCGTGCACTCTATTATAGTATATTTTATCGTTCTCACGTTGTTTCCTAACTCTCAAAGATGGCACATGCACCAATGGTAGAGCGTTGCCGTATTATATAACATCACACATCAGTGCTAATAATACAGTGAAGAAAGCCTAATCTTATAAAACGTATTCATTGCTAATGAATTTTAATGAATTTAAACAACTTTATATTACTCAAGATATTAAATGGTATATATAATGTATACATATGTCCGTATCAACATATTTTTTAAATTGAAACTAAATGTAGGAACAATTGTCGATTGCTTCACTTGAACTAGAGTGAAAAACTTTGCTCATTTAAGGCAAAACGTTAGCCATCGCTGTTCTAACTGGTATATCTGACTACCTTTTCCTAATCGCCCTTTAATTTTACTTGATCTTCACCAATGTGTGCCGGCCTTTCGTCTATGTAAACAGTGAAAATATTTCAGTGAATTTAATTTAATTTCCGCTAAAAGTGTTTTTCATTTGTTGCTCTTCCAGGGATTCTTTATGTGGATTTTTCTCTGTTCTCATATTTCTCCCTTCTCCGCTACGGGCATCCACATCTCATAGTCGCTTACACAGATACATATATATATATATATATAGTGACCAGCATGTGGAAAGTCTTATGGTCTCATAAATGACCCAGAACGTAAACCAAAGACTATTGAATTATGTATAGAGTAAGACGTTTTTCCTACTGACCCTGAACATTACTTCATCTTTATTACAAGTCTTCTCTTGCTACTTGAAGTCTTCCATTGAGAGAAGTCTTGTATTGAGACTTGAAGTCTTCCACTGAGAGAAGTCTTCTCTTGATACTTGAAGTCTTGTATTGAGAGCTGACATTTTCTATTGAAACTTGAAGTCTTGTATTGAGAGCTGGTCTTTTATTGAGAGCTGAAATTCTCTATTGTGAGCTGAAGTCTTGTATTGAGACTTGAAGTCTTCTATTGAGAATTGAGGTTTTCTATGTATAAAATGAATCTCTGCAGAAAAATTATTTAAAAAAATTATGCAGAATGATATGAATACCACCATTGTTCATCATTTCTGAAGATCATTAATTATGCGGTAAATGATATTGCACATGGTACACCGATCCCAATTTTAATACATCATCAGTTCTTTGACGAACATTCTTTTAAGCCCATAATAACGCTTATTTCTAGATAAACCATATTTCAGGACCAGCCCCTTTATTCGGGACATAGAAAAGGAAACATCACACATTAATTTCATCTGCCCTTGCTGTTTCTCTTAAGAAATTCAGTATATTAGGTTCATTGATCTACTAATGAATGCCCGAAGTGTCAGGCACAAGAATTAATGTGACATATTTCATGTTTAATTTTGAACAGAATAGTATTAATTTTCTTTCTGCCCCCCCCCCCCTCCACCCTCCCTCTCCCCGACCCTTTTTTTGTTATTCTGTTGATTGTTGTAGATGTCTTACCAATTCGGATTTCTTGAACCAGGTGTAGTTTATTGTTGACTGGAAATCCTAGATATCTGAAGTGGTCAACAACCTCTAGCTCATCACTATCAATGACAATTTTGTGGCTACTTGATGGCAGCCTGCACTATAATTTGTTTTCTTATATTTGTATTACATATAATACTTGATCATTTCCTATAATAATTGATGTATTTAGCAAAGCTGCAATGACAATAAAAAACTCTACAATACTATAGAATGATAACCTTTAATATCATACCTAAGGATATGTCTGGAACTAATACTTGTGGAGATAAAAAAATATATTACCTGTGGGGCACCGTAGTAGACTTGAGTGAGCGTGTTGTGTGTGACAAGCCATGTCACGTTGAATAAAATAAATGCCAGGAAGAGGTTACAATGTATGGAATTCCGTAAGCATCGTAAACTTCTGAGACAAAAAAATTAGTGTGAAGCACAAGTAATTTACTGTATAATTTGTTTCTATGTGTTACTTATCATGTAATAAAATATACGTTTTACACCGTGTTCTCATAATTATAAGTAAAACAAACACACGAAGAATGAGGAGACAAAAAGACAAACCATAGGAACGAAACACGTTCAGTAGCAGAAACACCAATACTGACGAGGATATATATATATATATATATATATATATATATATATATATATATATATATATATACATCAACTATTAATTACTTTGTATCCTCAGATATTGGTTCAAATAATGAACAATTTAATATAGATCGTTGTAGGTTTCCATAACTTGGTTTGTACGGATGCATTGTTGACCACATTATCGTTCTGTGAACATCGACGATGAAATAGTCACATCGTATGTGTTTTTGTGTCTGTTGTTGCTCGGCAGATGAAGTTACAAAGAGGCTCTGATAATAATACATACGGAAAAAGAACTATTATAGGGAATAACAAATGAAACAAATAATATCGGTAGCATTTATTAAAATGCATGACACCTTGTTAAAGACAGTCCTTTAAGGTAGATTCGAAGAATACAGAACAAGAGGTAGGCAGAGATGCAAAAACAATACAAACATCACGAGATAGGGTGCAGTTTAGCAAAGTTCACTACCACGGCAAGAGACAGAATTGTTTATGTCATTTGCAACAAACCTACGACACCTGATGATGATGAGATACAGGCTGCTGAGTCGCTGAAGTTGACTCTGTGTAAATGCCACTCTAGATGATGGCAGTGCCCTGTTGTGTCTCAATATTTGCTCTTGTTACCTCTGTTACGTGTTAAGTGTGTTGATATTATTTTGCTCTCGTCTCTTTATTAAAGAAGTATATTTAATATATTTCTTTATCACGAACTTTATTTGATACTCAGAAGACTCAGCAATGTGCAGTTCTTTCGGAATAAGTTCCTACTAAAAGAAGCACATAATTGTATAAGGGATATTTTAAGCTGCTTCTTATAGTATAAGTATACTGTTTATTAGGGGTTTACTGTTTAATGATGCTTGGTCTGCTTGGTCTGAGAGGTCACTATTCAAAACTTCACAGCTTCCTTATGTGATACATGCTATAGTCGCCAGGTCTACGCCCAACCCTGCATAGTTACCTCTTATGGCATGCATGGAAGGTATGAATACCCTGACGGGGTTCTCAAGTCTGCACTGTCTCGAGTGTGCAGCATCACCCGCCAGGATACCCTCTAGATCACTCGGAGGTCTTCTCCCTCTGACAGAGTCAAACTTGTTTTCACTTTCCACCTCCATAGCACTGTTGTTCGTCATGTCCTACTCCTTCATCTTCCTTCTTCTCCTGGCGCTTACTAAGACACGTCAAGTGTTTTGCGAACCCTTCTCTGGTTTTATACAACGTGAAAAGAACCTCAGGGATTTACTGGTAGGGAATCATCTCAAACCTGACGTCCCCAATCATTTTGCCACCATCAGCTGCAAACACTATATGATACACATGTGTCTATGCCATACAGACCCGGTCTGTCACATTCCCCATGCCACCTTCATAAATGAATAGAATTGCTTATGTGCATTCTGTAACGTCATCTATGCCATCATCGACAAGCACCGCATCATGACGTATATAGGTGAGACTGGTAGAGGACTCACTGATCGATTCTGCGAGCACCTACACAGCAGCAAACAGCATTCGGGTTATCTTGTTGACGTCCACTTCAATGGCACAGGCCATCGAGGCGCCCAGGATATTTAGGTGGCGGCCATCAACACATGTTTCTCTGACGAGCGGACCCGTCTCTCAATATATGAATTTGACACTCTTAAACTTTAGGGATGAATGAGGGCCAATCGTATGGATGTCGTGTTGTTCCGTCATTACTTTGTTTTTCTCGTTTTCACATATATTTCAGTGCGTTCATTGTATGTTTCCTGCTTTCGTAATCTCTGACCTAGTTTAAATCCTTCCGATCATTTCCACATTTTGATAGCTAGCGATGTGAACCTCAACTGTGTCCTTCCTGCTCGTAGTTCTTTATGTATATGTGTAAAGTAATCGTGATAAAGCCTTTTGGGCGAAACGTCCATTAATGTGTTTGATTATGTGTGTTTTCAGTGATTAGCAAAGCTTCATTACGCTGTTTATTGCTTTATCTGTATGCATGGAAAATTGCATGTTCAAAATGCAGAACAATCAGAAGTCCTGTTCAAGACTATTTCTCGCTCTGTTAAGGAATAATACTAGTTAATTTTATTTGTAAACACTAAAACAATATAAAAACTCATATCATAACAGACACAACACAAGATAGACTTTCACAACATAATACACATCACGCAACATACAATAATAATAAGTATTGATACCCGACCATAATGCACCAATTATATTTAAGACAGAAAAAAGTATGTTACTTCTATTTTATGATTTTTTTTAAATATTAATAATTCCACTTCAAAACTTATTTCCTTTTTGAGATATAATCATACTTGAGCTATTATGTTTCAGGCAAAATGGCACAGTGTGTCTGTGTCATGGTTTACATGAATATGTTTTTTAAAGTTGTACACGTCAAAAGAATTAGATTTCAATAAATAAACTAAATATTTTTGCTAATTGACATTTATTGTTATAATGATTTATTTTCTCACTAGGTTGATGGAAAGAAATTGGGATCATTGAAAAAAGATAAACCTAAATGTGGAATTGGAGCGGGTGTTCTTGTCATCAGGTTACTTTTGTAACCATTTGAGCTCAAAACATAGAGAACAAACATTGGACACGTTGTCATTTTTACGATCTCATTATCTAAATTTGACCAAAGATAAAGAAAAACACAAATTGTTTTAATATTTGTTTAATAAAACTATTTAAATTAAAAAGTTAAGATTATTATTTTTCTTTGTTTAATTAAATTCTGAAGTTAGATACTTGTGTCATTGTGAAAAGCTTATTGAATATTAAAATGTGATTTTTTTCTGAATGTTTTATTTCTTTCATACATCGTCACCTGTAATTTCTACGAAAGCTTCTATAAATATTGAAAATGTCGGGAACTTGGTACTCATAAACTTATTACCGGTTTTGGTAAAAAGGACCAGTATTTCGACACCTAGTTGCCTCAGAACTCGAGATGTTTGAAGTTGGTAAATCTTCAAGTTTGCAACGGTTTATCGTGGTATATTATAACCGGACAGCCTGCTATAACTACAACAGGCTGCGCTACTAGATTCAAAGAGACTTTCTGCAGCGTACAGAGGTCTTTCAAACTGTACATATATGACGTCAACAAATACAACATATGGGGGGGGGGGCATTCTGGAAAAATGTGTAAGCTGTTAACAAGGGGAGATGGGAGGAGGAGGATGTTGACAGAAGCTAACGTCAGTAAAAATGTTTTTATATACCAATCTATATGTTTGAATTTGAAAAATATATTTCTGAAAATTAAAAAAAAACTTTCAATTACGTCCACAATTTAATGCCAGTTTACTCCCTCCCAAGCCCGCTTTCAAGAACATGTGGACCTACCACCCAACTTAACTTTGTTAAACGTCATAACTCCCCTCCCCTATCCCTCTGAAAAAATAAATAGCGAAAAGGTACGAAAAAGCGATATGTTTCGTACCTTTTCGCTATTTTTTTGTCAGAGAGGTAGGAATGGAGAGTTATGACATTTACATAGTTAAGCTGGGTGGTAGGTCCACATGTTCTTGAAAGCTGTTGAGATGGGGCATTGGGGGAGGGAGGGTTAAAAATGGTATTAAATTGTTGATGTAATTGATAGACAGCCCCATAATTCCATACTTAACAAACAAGAACATGCCGAGCAACATATAAGATGATACGCTGTGCATGTACAACGATATTTAAGCAACTATTAATACTTACTTCAGTTGTACAAATATGGCCAGAGCACAAATCAGAACAATAGTTGTGATTGAAAATCCCACATCGAAGATGATACGAATACTCAATTGTTTGGGTATGTACTATAAGAAACGAAAATTTAACAAATACATCATTAAATAGAAATAAGTCATCAAGAAATTGAATTCTTTTCATTCTAATTATTATTCCTTGTTCATGATCAGTTATCAACTTCATAAAACACAAATATAAAAGTGGTGAGAATGAGACTGCTCCAAAGTAGTTGTCTTCGAAACCCAAAGTTAAATGACCGTATAACATTTCTTCATTCTTCATATAGAGAGGGGACTTGCAGGAAAATCCTTCTCCAGAATAGTTCATTGTGCTTATTCCAAAGAGTGTGACTTAATTAATTTTGCTGACTAGACACCGTTTTAAAATCATATCGCCAATAATGAAAAGCTTTAATGAAATGTTTTGCTTGTAAAAGCTTGAAACGGGGTAATGCAGTTTTGCTAATAACATGAAACACACATAGGCAAACACATAAATCGATGTTTTGACCAAAAAGCCTTTATCAAGGATTACATAACGTATACATAAAAACGACAAGTAGGGACGACACAACTAGCGTTCAAATGTGTAGCGAGAGGGCTGGAAAAATAGAAATTAGGTTAGAGGTGACACAAACAAGAAATGTACAGAAATAGGAAATATATAAAAACAAGTCCAAATAAATGTGATAACGAGACAAATATGACGATACCATTCATATATCTGAGCGTAATCCAACATTAAATCTATCTATCCTTATCTAATCTAATCTAATCTAATCTAATCTAATCTAATCTAATCTAATCGTATCTAATCGTATCTAGTCTAATATAATCTAAACTCTAAATCTAATCTATCTAATCTAATCTATCTATATTTCTATTGGCATTTCCACTTATGCTATTAAGCGACATGGAAAAAAAATTGGAGTTAGTTGTCCTTGTCCATCTAGTTCCCTTGATCAAGATCGGTCCATGTCTCTTTAAGATGACTTTGATTGTCTCCGGTTTGTTTCCGGTTGCCGTAATGTGACGACGTGTTTCCATGTTTAAATTTGTGTTTTCTGGATTACGCGAATTTCGATTGTGTGGTTAGCGTATTACTGGTGACAGTGTGATGCCAAATTTAGTTTCAACCTGTAGGATCTGTGGGTTTTTTTGTCTTCTTAGATGATTATAGGTGGAGTGTATTTCATTCAAGTTGTTCCGACTCGCGAACTCCTTATCTTCGATACAGACAAAAAATGGCGTCTCGACTACTCCAGTTAATGGCTACGTTCACAACGTAGAATTTCTTCGCAAAGAGACAACCGTAAGTCAACAATAGGGAATGTCCATCCCTAGACAAAAAGTCTGTGACGGCACGCGACGCGGAGGAATCCAAATGTATAAAGGCTCAAACGGATTTCTGACCATAATCCAGTGCTGTGCAAAATGAATATCATACTTAAAAAGATAGTAAATAGAAGAGTCCAAGAACCACAGATAGACGCATCAGCACTAAAACAACCAGACATACAACAAAAATACCTTGTAAATGTAAGGAATATATATGAATATCTAATGATAGAATGCATGGAACAGTATAGAAGGGAAAATCCAGAAGAGAAAATAGACAATAAATGGGACAGCCTAAGGAAAAGTATTCAAAAGCAAATGAAAATTTACCAATAAGAAATACCAAGAACAAACAAACATGGATGACAGATGAAATATTAGAGAAAATGACAGAAAGAAAGAAAGCTAAAAATACGCCAAAATACTCAATTATAGACAAGGAGATAGGTAACATGTGCAGAACAGCGAAAAAAAACAATGGCTAGAAACAAATTGCAGTGAAATAGAGGAGATGTCGATACAACAGAAGACAAAATTAATGCATAAGGAGATAAGGCTGATCACAAATAAGAAAAATCCTATAAATGGGGGTGGCTGCAATAAAGATAAAAATGGTAAAATAATATTAGAATTAAGAACAAGATAGACATGGAGGTGGGTGAAGAACAATTCGGTTTTAGGAAAAACAAAGGAACCAAGGAACCAGAGAAGCCATAACTGAGTATCCGGCTAGTGATAGATAAATATATAGAAGTCCAAAAAAGTATCTATATTTGCTTCATAGACTACAACAAGGCCTTTGACAGAGTCCAACATGAAAAATTAATCAAATGTCTTCAAGAAATAGGCATAGATGGAAAAGAAATCAGAGTGATTAGAAATATATATTGGGAACCAACTGCATCAATAAGGTGTGAAAACAGCTACTCTCCATACATAGAAATAAGAAGAGGGGTAAGACAAGGATGCATTTTATCACCAAGCCTATTTAATATCTACACAGAGAATATCTTTGAAAATATAGAAGAAATACCAAGACTCAAGATCAATGGGAAAATAATAAACAACCTTAGATATGCAGATGGCACTGTTCTTTTGGCAGAAAGTGAACATGAACTATAAAGACTAATAGATCAAGTCAATAAATCAAGTAATGAATATGGACTGGATATAAATATTCAAAAAACAAAAAGCATGATAATCAGCAAAGACACAGAAGAACAGGAGGTAAACATAAACATACAGGGAGAGAAACTACAACAAGTAAAACAGTATCAATATCTTGGACACATAGTCACAAATGATGGCAGATGTGAAACAGAAGTTAAAAGGAGAATAGGAATGGCTAAAAGTACTTTCAATGAAATGAGGAAATTATTAATATCTAAACAAATTACAAACAAGTTAAAAATGAGAATTATAAAATGCTACATCTATTCTATATTAATGTATGGCTCAGAAACATGGACACTAAATAAACAATTAGAAGACAAAATTTATGCCTTTGATATGTGGGTATATAATCATGGAGCATCATAGAAAGAGAAGAAAACAAATAAAGAGGTGCTAAAGACACTTAATATGAAGAAAGAACTACTAAGAGAAATAAAGATTAGGCAAATAAAATACTTTGGACATATTAAAAGACATGACACCTTATTGAAGACCTTACTTGAGGGTAAAGTCAAAGGGAAGCGAGCAAGAGGTAGGCAGAGATACAAGTGGGAGAGTAACATCCCACGATGGACAGGTTACAGTCTTGCAGAGTGCACAACCAAGACAAGAGACAGGATATGTTGGAAATACGTTGCAGCCAACCTTCGTTGCGGAGACGGCACTTAATGTTGATGATGATGATTGTCTCCATCCATCTAATTCATGGTCTTCTTCGTTTTGTAGATCGATCTTCTACTGTTGTATACACGACGGCCTGCCTGCCTGGTCATATGAAGTGGTCATAGCACACGATTGTTTCTCGATGTTGTTTTAACGAGATAGTATATATTTCTTTCCTGAGATCTTGATTTCTGGTGACATTTATAGCTTTCTTCAAACATCTGATTTCACACACTATGATTGCTAATGTCATTGTCACGGGCTATGTTTTGACATTGGTAACACAGATTTGGTATAAAATACAATTTATCAATTGTTGGCATGCAGATTAATGGGTGTCTAAGTATTTATTGGCTATCTGACATCTTGTTTCGATCTCTCTATCGAGTTTGCAATCCTATGTAAAGACTCTTCCTAAATATTTGAACTCAGAGCTGCTTTAGTTTTTTAACATTGACATATACATTTAACTTGCCTGGTGTTCTTGTTCAATTTCATAGTCTCTGTTCTAGATGTATTTGGTTTCATATTGTATTGTTCGCATTTTGTATGGGACAAAGCGTGTTTGTCTTTGTAATTCATCTTCAGATTCGTTTATTAAACTTTGATCATGTGCAAATAGCATTTCTCTTAGTGAGCTGTATTCTTCGTTTAGATTCCATGAAGTGGTAGATGTGTTTCTCTAATCTGCTTCTTTAGTTATCATATTCATGTATGTTATGAATAGAAGTGGATATAGATCGCAGCCATGTCTGATGCCTGTTTTTAATTTCATATGGATTTGTTTGTACCCTCAGTAGAATATAGCCGTAATACTGGTTCCTAATCAAGCATGAAGAATCAACTCTTTAGTAGTTTAATCTCACATATTTTGGTTCTATAGATGGTCTGAATGATATTTTTCCTTCTGCTCATTTGACACGATCTGCCGAACACGTCGCATCACTTTATGTGATATTTATGTCAGATGATATACCGATATCATAATAAGAAAAGGAACATTTATCAGAAGCTGAATTTATATTAACTACATTTTAATTGTGATAATAACGTATCGCACTCTTAGAAGTGATCATTGGCTAAAACTTTATTCAAGTGAAAATAAAAAGAGATGATGTTCCCAGCAGTTGTATCGTGCAGAATCGTGCAAGTGTGGATGGTTTCTGTAGATAACTGGATAAACGTACACCCTACTCTATTTCCTAGGTTTCCAATTCCATTCGATGCGCACTTAACACTGAATCTCATACAGATTTAATTAGAATGCAGAAGACAAGACTTGAATCAGGTCCGTTTAGCTGACATTTCTTCGCTTCGCATCTCAAGTCAACATGTTTTCTGAATTCGACCACTGCGCATTCCTGGTCGAATCATAGATTGAACTGAAGTGGTCAAATTATAAAAACAGTGTTAAATTTTGCATGGGACGTAAGTGCGTGATAAAGGGACATTGTTTAAATCCCGTCCACTGCGTTCTGATTTATTCGATATCCCTCAGTTGCTTCGTATTTGTATTATTTATGATATGGAATTCCACGAGCCATATACCCACATCCAGTAATATATCCACATCCAGCAATATATCCACATCCAGCAATATATCCACATCCAGCTACATCATCACGTCTCCCTTGCTTACTGTCAACTAATTCATAGATTCAAACTGCCTAGCAAGCAAGTATGAATACTTTATCATATCGGAAAAGGAACATGAGTAGTAGAGTATGGCGAATATTCTTCACAGTGGCCAATGAAGAATATGTTTGATGAAACTGAAACATAGTAATATTTTGCAATATTTTTGCATTCTCTTCTGTCTGACCTTGGTGCTGACAGAATTTATTCTTTCAAAATGATATGCCACTTATTGAGAATAACATGGACATCGAACAGGACGATCAAGAACTTGTATTAATTGCAAAAGCTGCAGTGTACTTGAAACTAAATACAATAAGAACAGTGAGATCTGTTGGTCATATGAAGATACATAGCATAATATAATAAATGTAAGGCCTGGTTTCAGGTGACATGTTTTAAAAAAGTTATCGAAAACGACAAGTTAAAGATACATTATAGAAAATTTGAACTATATTTGGCGGCAGTAGGCCAACTCGATAATATTGTCTATAGTATATCCCCTGGTGAATGAATGTTGATCGCGTTCACACTTGCCGTTAAGCGTAGGGGTGGTATGTATCTTAAACTGTCGTTTCAAGGCCAGATGTGTCGCCGAGGTTGCATTTAGTCCATGTTTGTTCAAGGTTATCTTAATGTTTTCTATCCACCGTTTTCTTGGTCTACCTTTGGCTTTACGCCCGGATATTCTTGTATTATATGCTCTTATTGGTATTTGGTTTGGCTTCATTCTCTTAAGGTGACTGAACCATTTTACTTGCTGTCTCTCAATATGTTCGATACATGATATTATACCAACTCTTTTCCTAATTTCTTCATTTCTTATTTTATCTAGTTTGGTAACCATTGCAGCTTCCCTCAGACACTTCATTTCACATGAGACGATTTTTCTTTGCTGCGATGCTGTCAAAGACCATGTTTGACAGTTGTAGCACAGTGTTGGTATAAAAATTGTAGATATTATTTGTTTTTTTAATTTCCATCTTGATCTTTGGATGAAGAAGTAATGGTGAAAGTTGGTATGTCACTGTGTTTGCTTTCTGGCAACTTGTTTCTATTTCTCTGTCTAGTCTTCCATCTCCGGAAAAAATGCTGCCTAGATACTTAAATTCTTTGGCTTGTTTCACTTTGGTGTTATCTATTGTTATATTCATTGGTGTTGAAGACTTGCTAATTTTCATAACTTCTGTTTTTTGTACATTAATTTTCATGTTGTACTTCTGACATGCTAACAACAATGCATTGATGTGCTTTTGCAAAGTTTTCTCATCTTTGTATGTTAAACTTTGATCATCAGCAAATAATAGTTCATTGATTTCATTATTAAGTTCTTCATCAGGTTTATTTGCAATGTTTTCCTCTTTGTTGATATGAGCTTCTTTTATTATTCTGTCCATGTATATATTGAAAAGTAGGGGTGAAAGTACGCATCCTTGTCTTACTCCAGATCTTGTTTCAAAAGGTTCAGTCATTCCATATGTTGTTCTTACTGAGCTTTGGCATTTTTGATATATCGCTTTTATGTTATCTAACAGTTGTTCTCTGATGTTATACATTTCTAAGGTTTCCCATAGAATGTTTCTATCTACTCTGTCGAATGCCTTTTCCTGGTCTACAAATACTGTGTTTAAATCTTGATTGTATTCGATTGCTTTTTCACTCAGTTGTCTCAGTGTGAAAAGCGCGTCTGTACAGCTTGCTCCCCTTCTGAAGCCAAACTGAGAGGGGCTCAACTGTGGTTCTGCAATGTATCGCATTCTTTGTTCTATTATTTTTGCATAGATTTTACCTGTCTGACTTAACAAGAAGATGCCTCTACATGATTCACACTCTCTCTTATTACCGTTGTTTTTCCATAGTGGTACAATTACTGATTTTTTCCAGTCATCTGGTACTTTTCTTTCTGACCAGGCTATTGAGAATAGTCTGGCTAACCATTGGACTCCTGTATTTCTACACGCTTTTATTGCTTCGCTTGGTATACCGTCTGCTCCTTGTGATTTATTACTTGGGCTATGTTTTAAGGCTTCTTCTATTTCTTGATTTAGTATAATTGGTTCTGTGGCTTCTATATCTTTTTGAGCGTTGGTGGGTCTATATTCTGTTGTTATTGTTGGGTTGTATAATTCCTGGAAGTATTCTTTCCATCTTGCATTCTTATTCATGCTTTTCACTAATGGTTTGCCATTTTTATCATTGATCATTGATGATTGTTATGGGATTATAGCTCTCCTCTCTTACTCGCATAGATTTAATACCTTTGAAAAATTCTCTTGGGTTTGTTTTACATATATCAGTTAAATGTTCTCCATACATGTTAAATGAATTAACTTTTGCTTCTTTTATTACAATCTTGACATTCTTTCTAGCAAGTCGATATTGTTGATAGTCGTCACGATGTTTGGATTTCCCATTTCTGGAAACATTGTTTTTTCTGTTGTATGACTTTTTGTATCTCTACACTCCACCATGATGTTTTCTTGTCTTTTTTGGGATGTCTTGTGCCGCATATGTTTTACCACTTGGGTAAAACATCACTAAATCAGAGCATTAACAAAGAAGACATTATATTCTTCAAAGTAGATGCTCCATGGATATGATTCACTCACACTGGCATCCTATATTCGAGTCTATATTTATGTTTATTTGCGATTACATTGCCTAATATGTATATGTGTTAAATATTATAGCACAGAGCAGACAGAAACCAACGCAAAATGAACACGGATTTGAAAACAATTGAGAGAAATGAATTATGTTTGGGGGAGAGTCAGGTAAATGTTACAAATCTACAACACAATCATTGTCAGAGAAATATTTTCACTGCCCTGTCACACTTACATCTCAGTATGAGAGCATCTTGTCAAACTATACATCTCATTATGTAAAACATCCATTTAGGAAAAAGTGAAACTACAAACAGGACACTATTTTATATTCCTGCTTACCGCTTCATTCATATGATCTGCTTGTAGTGAAGCATCCGACATGCAGGAGGTATAGTCTGCTTCAGCCCATGTACCATTTTCAAAACATTCCTTTGTTGCATTAGCTGTTAAGAAGAAAATGAATGGAACACATTTTATTTGGATTATTTTGAAACCATATATTACCAGTGATGGATACCACGGAGTCATGTGTCTTCCAACGTTCTATCTATTTATCTTCTAATGTTTCTTCAGCGCCGAATGCAGCGCATTGGGCAGAAACCAGCGCCGAATGCAGCGCATTGGGCAGAAACCAGCGCCGAATGCAGCGCATTGGGCAGAAACCAGAGCTCTCCAGTTCGAGCGAGTTGATGCTACTGTGTAATTGGTGCATGTAGTTGTGGCCCATAGTTACACTCTCTTTGATGGTTGTTCTACGAACATTCTCTTGTTCTTCCTCTTTCTTTTTTTCCATCTGATACCAATTATTAATCATTGTAGAGGTAGTCTGTTTTCATTTATTTTATGTATATATTAGCTATCAGTCCATCGTTTTTTTTCTTATTGTTATAGGAAACATATTGCTGTTCGGTGTTTTTCCTTACTTGAGCGTTTGATTAATTAAATTAGATTAAATTAATTAAATTGACAATTCTAGCCTTGACTATGAGTTTTAGAACGAATGTTCAATATGTAACTTGACCATGAGGATCGCTGGTTTCATTACTATCATTGATAAGAAACGTTTTAAGCTTTATAATAATAGTTTTCACAAGCTTGCAGCACAATCATTTTTATTCTCCCCTTGTCACTGTTAGCAATCTTTTATACCTTCCGGGACACACTTAAATTATAGCTACTTTTCAAGTTACTCAAATATGTGTAATTATTAATCACGTAAAAATATAATTCTTATCTAAATGTACGTCATTTCTTCAAGAATATATACCAGTCATGTAACTACTTAACATTTTCAAATACGGAATTTATCCGGCTATATTTAATTTAGTTTTGCACTAAACGTTTTCCTAACTACATTTACCGATTGATAAATTTATTCAGGGAAAATTGCTTACGGTAAAGCGGATGTCAAATTATGGTGGTAAAAACCATTTAATAGCGCATAGTTATTTGTTCCTAGAAATAGAGAAACATTAGAAATAAAAGAAGGAAAACGTAATCATTGTAATCTAGTAGAAAATAATTGTGAGTTTAGCATTGATAACAGCTGGTTAATTACTAAATCTTGAAATTTCAGAGTTTTCTATATAGGTAAACATGGAATAATTAACGCTTGAAATACAAAATAATCATATATTCGCAAACATTAAATCTAATCTCTACATGATTTTCTTAAAGATAAAAAGTGAAACTAATTCCTTTTGAAAATTGATATGAAACTTGAAAAAATAATTTGCCAAATGTAATATGACTTTATTTGTGGAAAAGGACAGTTCTTTACTTAATACTACCAATATCACAAAATACTTCTTCCAATGACATGTTTATTGAGTCTTCTTCATGGAGAATCTGAACTACATGAGCGACGTGATATAGCTTGATTTGTTCAGAATGTGTGATTCGTTGCACAAAAAGGCGGCAAGCTTTACGTTTCTTCATTGCATAACTTTCCATGACGTTTTGACACTTTAAACGGTAGTAAAAAAAACAAAACACTTTTGTAAGTTTTTCTTGATGTTGTTTAGGGGCAACCTTCTTCCTTTATTATTGGTATGTAACAATGAACTCTTTTTCGATGTCACTGTTTTCTTAAAATGCTTCTACAATATCCAAAAGAGAAGCAGTTCTCTTTTGTCAGTAATAGCCACATACTATTAGATTAGGATATATACAATCGAAATATACCATTTATTGAAATAGTTATTACATCAGTACTAAGATATGGTTCCATGTCTTGGAAAATTACTAAAAAGAATAGTGGGACAGTAGAGACATCAGAGATGTTGTTATATAGAATATATCTGAGAATGCCATGGGTGGCTAGAGAGGCTAATGGAATGCTGAAAGAGTCAAAGACGAGATGCTGGTTATTTAATACTATCAGGCAGAGAGAATCGTTATTTTGGACACTTGAGGAAGGGATATCTGGAATGATGAGTACAGTTACAACAGAAAATATTGAAAATAAGAGAAATCGTGGACGACAGCGTGAGAATATATTATATAATTTAGCATTGTGATAGAGCTAATAGCCAACAATATTATAATGATACAAGATTATATAAATACTGAGATGTGAAGATTCGCATCGCCTAAGCCAGTTGGCACGACACCTGATGATAATGATGACTAGCTATTTATGACACGAACACAGTCTTAAAAATAATTTAGCAGGTAAATTTAAATTTTCAACATATAAAGCACCACCACAAGAAAGAAACAGAGAAATGACATGAATGCTCTCCCATGCTGCAATGTTTATTAACTGATGAAGGAATATCTTGTGGTATAATATTAGATCACATAACACGTCAATGTCTTGTGTAAAAATATTATCATAATAAATCACATAACACGTCAATGTCTTGTGTAAGAATAGTATCATAATAAATCACATAACACGTCAGTGTCTTGTGTAAGAATATTATTATTATTATTAAACTCATAACTCGCCAGTGTCTTAGAAATTCTTTACTGGATACATCAGCACAAAAACTCTCGAAACATTTTTGTCCACAGCAATTTGTATGAGGTAGAAGAATCATATATGCACAATTCCTTGCTTTGTTGTCAATTCAGAATTTTCTTATTGTCTCTTCTTCTTCAACCATCAACTTCTCGCTGCGTGTGTAATAAAGTGACCCGTGTATCGTTAAATGTTTAATCCCATTTAGTTTCACTACCACAAGAAGTAGTTTCTAATTAACAACCTGTAAGCGTGTCCAATAGAAATAATTTCTAATTAACAACCTGCGAGTTTGTTCCTGTTACTTGTATGAAAATAGGCAACATTTGATTAAACGAACAAGTATGACGACGCTTGAAAATGCAACTTCTCAATCGTCTTACCTCTATTCTAAGGCGACATTTTCGTAGGAGAGATTTCTCTTTCTCTCAAATTGCATCACTCTCTTTGACCCTTTCTCTCTCTGGCTAAACCATCAGAATATCTCATATTCTTGGACAATTATATTCTTTCAGAAACGAATCTATCAAAGATGAACCATACATGGTGCCACGTTTTCAACGATCTACTCAAAAACCTATCTAATTTATTCAATTTCTATAAACATATTAATAACCGTTCTACTGCTATTTTCTTCTAACATGTAAGCTTTTATCACAACCTTTGTCTACCCACTCCTAATTCTAATATCCTATATATAAACACTGGGATTCACATAACGTCGCTCTAAAACAATAACATGGAGCTCCTAATAAATCCAACATGCGACGAATCGAATTTTCCCGACATTTAATTCTACATCTTGCATTCCAACATCCTTTTACAAAAGCAACAGTGTTCGGGGAACCATGTCGTGCTCCTTGGAGAGCTCTCCGATTAATCATTCGTTACATTGCTGAGATGTTACTTGGTTGCTGCCAAATGAAGGACTGATCACTCAAGATTGATTAAAATTCGTTGCACTCACGTTTTTGGACATATTTTGGATCACAATCTTCCTGAACACACATGGGCATTCACGCTTTTGCCCTCAAATGTTTTGCTACTAATCCAGTTTTTTTCCTATTGTGTGACACTTACGTTTTCAAAAACATGTGTATCCCATGTTTAAGCCATGATTGTATATATCTCAGTTGTGCATGTTTAAACCATTGGTGTATACATCTCAGCTGTGCATCCAATGTTTGAAAAGTTACATATAATCTTACTGTGTATAGGTTTTATTGTATATTAAAATACAGCGATTTGATCTCAAGTTATTTATTATGTAATATACGAAATCTGATAATTATGCTCTCGTTCTCTTTATTTATAGAATGAGACATCGATAGCAAACCCTATATACAAAAACATCTTAATCTCTTCTTACGATATGCATAGTATATCACAGTATCACTATGCTTTGTTTCTCTTTTTGACCGCGCACCGCATACGTTGCGATATCAATTTGTATTTACATTTGTCTAATACCAGGGGTGGATCCACATATGATGTACCACGGAAAGCTAGACACACAATAAAACGAATGAAGCAATCAAGACGGAAATCAACAGAAAGTAGATGTTACTAATAGGAGAAAGAAACTATTTTGTGGTCATTCTCTTCTATAACTTAACATCCTGAAATGTCAAAGGTAACAATTATCATGATTCAATATACTAGATATATATATATATAGATGCAAAGATCCATGATGGCTTACGACAGTCGGCATGATGATCATAATATAATAATATCCAATTCCAGTACTGTTACCTGTTTCTAATTACCAGATTTGTGATAGTATATTTTTTTTCTGCAAGAGGAATCCGTTTTAAATGGTACACATGTATCTTGTAACAACGTTATCTCTTTCCATTTTGTAAATTATATGCTAGATGTAGAATTTATGTTTTTATCCCCTTTGTGGAATGTGAAAATTGTTATTTACAGCATCTGACAAGCTTGTTATTGAGTGAAATGTCACGCCCTAGTCTTGGCTAATAAATTTCTCTCGGTTTTTTTTTTACACTTGAGTTAGGAACTGTACATGTATATAAAAATATAGCACATAAACATGGAACAACTAATGCAATATGAATGTTATATGTTTGTGTATGGTTGTACGTATGCATGCCATTCTGTATTTATATGTGCGCCCGAAAATAATGTCTGTCGTATGTACGAAGCAGTACTATAATGTGTTTAAAATATTTGACTACACAAATTATACACACTTATTGACTGTGTTACATAAAGAATCAGTAAACCTCTGTTTCAAGAATAATGTGGGTTTTACGATTGTGCTTATTAGGACACAGATCAACCGACCATAGCAAGTACGAAGAACAGAACTACTTCCATCCTGAACCGGAACCGGAAACTTTGGGAAGACAAGTTTTTTTCCAATTCTTTCCATCCTTTTCAAATTATTTCCATCCAAGAACTAAAGCTCAGGCAGCGGACCGTATCATATGGAGAACCAAAACATCTGTCCAATGTGTCGCTTGCGGTACGAAAGGAACAAACTAACTAACTAATTGACTGTGTAATTTAACATATAAACAAACCAAACCCTATTTCAATTATATTGTAGAATGTTATCATTTTTTATATTATGATTCACTGTTATGTTTTCAGATACAGATAGAAATGAATAGCACTTTGATTTTGAAATACAACAGCTTTGAACGTATGAAGTTAAATAAGTCTCATCTTCTTGACGAAGATGTAAATACATTCAACAAACTCCTTGGTACGGATGCACGAGAAATTTCTAGAGTGATGAATTATATCGTTGTATGTACCATCATGGCCACATTCGGTATCATCTCAAACATTATCAACCTACGCATATTTTATAAACAGGGTTACAGTAATACTATGAATATCAGTTTGTCCGGAATAGCATTATCAGATCTGTGTACACTTGTATCTATTTTATGGTTCACAATATGCGCTAATCCTCTGTTTGACAATGCACATACTTCTGTTGCATTCTCAGAGATATTGTACTTAACAGCCGCCTGGCCTCACTGCTTGTTTGCTCGGATAACGTGCATAATTACAGTGTTTATCACTTTAGAACGATGTTTGTGTGTGGTTATTCCTTTGAAGATCAAGAACGTTATCACAAAATCAAGAACAACTGGAATCGTCAGCATTCTTTTCTTGAGTCAGTTACTCACTTCGATTCCATCTTACTACACAACATACATCGACTGGAAATTCTTTCCGATTAAAAATAGAACGATGCTTGCTCTTCACCGCATTCAGGGCAGGGAACATGTCGAGAGCATAAGTTTTGTTTTACAAGCAATAATGCAAGCAGGGTCATTTATTCTTCTAATCTTATTTACTGCTGCCCTGCTGATAAATCTAAACAGACAAACGAAATGGCGGGAAGCATCAACGACAAATTCACGAAAAGAAACAATCTCTACAAAGGACAAGAAAGCGGTAAGAATGGTTGTTTTGATAGCTCTTATTCTAATTGTTTGCTTCACACCAGGAATGATTTGTTTCACTGCTATGGCTTTAGTACCAGAGCTTATGATTGGAGGATTATACGATAACGTATTTTGGGTAGTTTGGTCATTCCCATTTATGTTTCAAACTGCCAACTCCAGCGTCAATATCTTCGTGTACTATGCCATGAGTACCAAGTATAAGGATACATTCAAAGAAATGTTTGCAAGCTGTACAAAACGGGCACATGTCTAGAGGTTATATTTTACTATATTAGATGAAGTGTCTTCAACCCTTTTAGTATTGCAATCAAGTGTAATTTATATAAAGGCAAACGCTTGTTATGCACAAGCACTGTAGCTTCGGGAATTTGCCTTTACAAATATTTTTGCAATGCAAATATATCCGGTGTTCTTTATTTTCTTAGCCAACTTGTCACTCGATATGTTTGTAAAATTTTATGCTTTTTCTATAACGATTTAGTTATTCAAATATTGATTTCGCTCGTTTGCACATTTACTTGAACGCCTAAGTGATATTTTAAGCTAAAATTGAAAACACAGATACAGATCGATCGATCCTGCGCTCTGAGTACACTATACTACGGATCTGAAACATGGACTACCAATACCAAACATGAAAAGAGAATTGTCATCTTTCATCTAAGATGCCCACCGCAAGATTTTAACCATTAAGGAGAATTGCCATCTTTCATCTAAGATGCCCACCGCAAGATTTTAACCAATAAGGAGAATTGCCATCTTTCATCTAAGATGCCCACCGCAATATTTTAAACATTAAATAACATGACAACATTACCAACATGGAAGGATTGCGCCGTATTCAGCTACCATCTGCCATGGAAACACTCAATATAAATCGATACCGTTGGTTGGATCACGTCCGCAGAATGCCACAATGCCGCATCCCAAAACAAGTACTATTTGGGGAACTTGCCGAAGGCCATCGAGCTCATGGTAAATCAATGCTGAGGTATAAAGACATCTGTAAATCCTCAATGAAAGGCTTCTATATAGAATTCAAAAACTGGGAAAACACAGCCGAAACTCGGGATGTCTGGAGGTAAAACCTGCGTGCGGGAGCAGCATTGTTCAGAAATATGTTTATAGGTATGGGGGGAAAAACGAGAAAGACGCAACCAAAAATCTTCCGTGGCTGTGATACGATCGATTGAAAAGTCACATTCTTGATAACATATTCAACCGATTGCTTCATCTTATTGCTAAATTACCGTCTGCAAGACGCAAGAGGGCATACATTTGTAATACTTTATAAGGGCTTCGTTCATCGTCTAATGAATATTCAATACATTTTGTAAATAATGAACATCCTTGTCTTAATCCATGTCTACCTCGCATTTCTTCTTCTTTTGCATTCGTTCTCAAAAACCTGCTGATTAGCAGGATGTATAACAATATAAGTTGTGTTATAGTTTATAGTTTCGCTGCAACATCTTCGCCTTCAGTCTGACACACGTCTCTGTAAAGATTTCCTTATATGGGATATGCCTCTCAACCCCACACCACCGTAAAATTTAGGCGTTCACCGTAAAATCCTTAGTCGTTTCCTTCATCATTCATGATGATTCACAATGTCGCCGTTCTATGCTGCAGTCTCCACAAACTTTTTAGCATGTACTTGGTACTTCACATGGTGATCGTTCAAGTGCTTCGTTGGTGACTATTCTTTAAGTGCTATCATGGTAATTATTCTTTAAGTGCTGTCATGATTATCCTTCTTTAAATGATATCATGGTGACCCTCCAAGTGCTATCATGGGTATCATTATTTAAGTGCTATCTTGGTTATTCTTGTTTAAGTGCTATCTTGGGAAACCTTCAAGTGCTATCTCAGTGATCCTTCCTTAAGTACTATCATAGAGATCCTTCTTTAAAGGATATCATGGTGATCCTTCAAGTGCTATAATGGTGATTCTTCAAGTGCTATCCCAGTGATCCTTTTGTAAATGTTATATTATTAAAGCTACATAATGTATATGTGTTTGATTGTCGGAAATCAAACTCTGAAAACACTGCCACTGATCCGAATATCAGATCATACATATTAGCCAAATGACAAAGTACCGGAATGGGTGTAATGATAGAAAAATTACGTGATTCAAGGAGAAAATTATCAATGTTTTATTGAACATAATATACATTTGTTTCATCCTCCTTCTCATTGCAACACGGTTCTTTACTTTCATAATTTGTGTGCTTTTTTTACAACAAAAACAATTGCTTAAGTAGAGACATGAGGATAAATTAAAATAATTCTGAAGGCTGAAGGGAAATGAACCAGTTCCTGTCTAACAACTCCGCATCGCCTTGCACGTCACGTAAACAGGTTAGCCGTAACTTAACCAACCACATCCAAAGTATATGTAAATTAGTATACGTAATGTATTTACTTCAATTATTGCAGAAAACTTGGTAACAGCTACATTACCCGATTATTATTAGGATTATATGCGAATGTTGCGTTGTATGTTGCTACATATTTTAGCTGATGTCCATACCAATTCGCAATCTCCTGCGTCTTTTTTTTTGGTTGTGTGTTTGTTTGTTTAGGTCCACCAGGAATTGCGAACAATGTGTTATTACCTCCTGCGTGCAAGGAGTGGGGTATTTTCATACCTTTCTTTCATGTATATGTTCGTCCATGAAAAATGATGATGACCATTTCTTTACATCCACTATTGAAAATTCAGTTTGAATTATACCCATGCCTAATAGTTCGTAGCTGGCTAATGAGTGCTATTGGAACTGTAAATATTCTTGGACAGTTCGGGCATGGAATGACTACAGTAGACAGATGTCGGTCTATCCGCGACTTTCTAGCTACTCTCGGTTGTTGAGCTGCTGCATTTCTCCTCTTTTCACAAGATCCGTGTGTATGAAAGAAACTTTCTTTCATACACAAGCGACTTCGGCCTAATTCAATGCCTTTTGAAGAAGTTGTCTGCTCGACGGGATATTTGTTACAAAACGATCTGCTATTTTATTTAGGTCCACCCACTGTGCATCATTCTTCCGGCGAGGTGCTTCACAGTCAGCGAATTATTCACCATGTAAGAAGATAGTATGTCCTCTTGTACAAGTGGCTATTGAACTAAATTTTCTGTGTATTAGCCGCGTTGAGCAAGGACGACAGTCCAGATAGGAGAGAGCGCATCATCAGACAAGGTCTTGCTCGCCGTTTCCTCTGCCCGCAGCATCCAGAGTCACGAAACTGCTTCGGTTAGAAAGTATGAAAAGTAGATTCTCCCCATTTTTCAATACCTTTCCCTTGTGCAATGGTGAGCTGTATTCAAAGTGTTGTTTTCCATAACTTTGAGTATATTCTCAATTTCGCATGACCAATAGCTGAAAGATGACTCCTACTTTGAATGGGATCACTTGTGGTCAGATGTTTGCTATCGGACATATTGTGTTTTCTACTTTGTGTGCTCGATTATAAACAACATTTCCGCAGATAGTCTCGTGCCGGACAATTTAAACTTCATTGCCACTTTATCTTTCCCATACATAATACTACTCTCTATCGCGTGTTGCTTTCTCCAGAGGGATGTGTGCTCTATGTGTCGCTGTACCGTAACGACATCTAACCATATAGTGATATAAATATTGACCATCCCTATAATGTATCTGAATTCCAGCTGTCCAAGCCAGAATTCCTTGCGTCACTATGTGTCGACAGTGCCGCTGGCTGTGTCGGCGTAAAAGTGCCGGGGATATTGTGTGTCTTTGCAATTGCAATGCAATCAATTCTCATGACATCGACAGCCTTCATATCATCGGGCATGATACCTAAAAGTGCTAGTCAGCAACACAGCAGGAGCAGTGGTATTTATGTTTCCAGGGTGCATCATGAAGAGATACTTTTAGGAACTTGGTTTTTTTTGGCTAACCCTGGGGAATACAGAAGAAAAAGGTGAAATCTGTTTCATCCCTGCGGCAAACATGGTCTACTGTTGATACTGCTCTGAATATGCTAACTATTGCGATATTCAAAGAGTAAACATGTTTCCATCCGTAAATGAATTCACATTCGAAGTGCATGTCACATGGCAAGGAGATGGACTACGTAATTTTACTACGGTTTATTTTGGGGGGGGGGATGTGGACACTGCGATTGAACTATTTTTTACTTTCAGTAATTTCCAAATATTGTAGTGCAACAAAGTCTGAACACCTATGGAACAGAGTGAGAAATATGTTTACCACCAAGTCACTGAAATCTACAGGAAGAGTTCGACATCTTCTGTGGGAAACTTAATATTTGGTTATTTTTCACAGAAACAAACTCTCGAAAATAGAAAAAAATAAACAATGATCTTGCCATCTAAATCAGCGTCTTTATTTGTTCATATTCTCAGGAATTACGCGCAGTAACACTATGGTACCCTTTTGTGCAATGATGAGGATTCTCTATAGTTTTATTTCATACCAAGAAAACTCAACTATCAGCAATGTAAAATAATTTAAGAGTACCCTACACAGACGGGGGTGGAGGGAGGAAGAGGTGGGTACAAATATAATTGTGCAGATAAAGTGTTTTGGGACTTCAACAAGAAGAATGACTCATTACATAAATCATGCCACTACTAAAGTTGTACTGTTGCATGCTGGTTGGTCTGATAGAATATTAGTCATACACTCATACCTGATACCTACTGATCTGCGTATCACAATACACATCTTTCTCAGGATCGTCTCTGCCAATCGTCTTAGACTTAATCTTCTTGACATCTAGATATTATTATAGCACCATGAATCAGGATTTGTGTCGATTACTATCCCCATTATGGTATTTAGACTTTGTCTTATATGTGTCTTTGATAATCCGATCAGTGTCAGTGATTTCGGCTGGTTGCGATCACCGATGCTAGTTATTTTTACTGCCATGCCACATGACATATCGATCAAGACATGTTTATTCATATTTATCTGAAAGTAGTTTTGTTGTAACATATCAAACTAAAATTACTGGCGGGAAATATCAAAGACTGGACAGAACAAGACTTTCTAAAGTCATGGACGTCTTCGATGATAGTAACTGCTCGAGGGATTTCTTTGTTGACTCACCCAATGTAGTACCCCTAGGACTATGATAGATTATGGTTATGGATTTACAGATGGATGAGTGTATAGATGTGTCCTTTTCAGAACGTATCGATCAGCTCAGCATTTTGGCTGTAGCGATTTTCTAATCAATATTTACATTCAGTACGTTGTCATTGCTTTCTGAATGGTACGGATGCATAACCACCTGCGGCAAAATTCGATCCTGGTACCTTGTACAACTGGGACGCTCTCTCACCGCCACAGAACTAAATGCGGCAGGCTTTTAAAATAATGTGTGCAGCATTTGTCTTGCTTTGAATATTTCTAATTTTTTTTTATATATCACTATTTATAATCTTATTATAAGTATAAGAGATCATATAATGTCTTTAATACTTTGCGAATTCCATGAGGCGATGTCGAGGACTCTATGTGGCCCAGCTGGACTATAACATATTGTCAGAATATGTAGAGCTGAAGCGTAGTTAGGAAACAAAGCTTAACGACTATGTTCTCTGGGACATATTTTTTTGTGTGATTCCTTTTTGTTGAGAACTACTTATTCATGATGAAGGGATAAAAGTTCCAGTGTCGGGTAACAATCCTGAACAAGAAATAGTTGGCTGCGGTAGCACAGGGCAAATATAAAAATGAACAAAATTCACTGTGTATCATTGTTAGGTTGTTTTTTATCGACTTATTTTGATAATACTTATACTTATATTTGTTAATTTGTATTCATGATGAATAAGGATGTTCTTTGTGGGAGAGCTTGTTGTCGTTGGAAGTCACTGAATACCAGGAAAAAACATTCCGGTCTTACGTTTGGAATACACGAATCAAGGATTTGATAATGGGAGTCTGTGGCTATGTCGATGTCTATTGCGAGACAGAGCGGCGGAAATGTCAATTATCAAGGAAATCTGATCAAGACTACGTATGAGATATGTGATTCAATTGTAGTACAGAAACCAATTGAAACGTATAGCTGGCTAACTAGCGATATGCTACAGATATGTGCCATTCAGCGGAAAGGGTAAAAACACTGACTGTAATAGATACAAACGCCAAAGTCTGGTGTTTCGGTCGATTGGAGAAAATATTAAAGAAGACATTGCACATCTTCATTTTTTGGGCTACATCGTGATGAAAATTTAATATAACTTCTACCCTGTTCTTGTTTCTACAGCACAGAATTGTATACCCAGAAACGTTACTAGGAAAAATGGCTATATCTCAGATGAAATTCTCAAACTAATTGAAGAAAGAAGACAAATTAAAACAATGAATCACACTGAAAATCACAGCAAATACAAATAAATCACCAATGAAGTAAGGAAGAAAACAAAACAGGACAAAAATAAATATATATAGGGAGAAGTGCGGCAAGATAGAGGAGATGAACAAACAAGGAAGAAGTGATAGTATGTTCAAAGAGATTAGAACTCTAACAGGCGATTTCAAACCAGCACTAAACATCATTCAAGACAAGACAAACATCACAATAAATTGACAGAAAACAAAGATAATGAGTCCTATTGGAACTGTAAATATTCTTGGACAGTTCGGGCATGGAATGACTACAGTAGACAGATGTCGGTCTATCCGCGACTTTCTAGCTACTCTCTGCTGTTGAGCTGCTGCATTTCTTCTCTTTTCACAAGATCCGTGTGTATGAAAGAAACTTTCTTTCATACACAAGAGACGTCGGTCTAATCCAATGCCTTTTGAAGAAGTCTACTCGACGGGATATTTGTTACAAAACGATCTGCTATTTTATTTAGGTCCACCCACTGTGCATCATTCATGTATTGTTCTTGTTGAGCTCCTATCTTTGCTAGTCTGTCTGCTGCCTTGTCATTGCCAGGTGTGTTTGAGTGGCTAGAAATCTACTGCATAACAATGCTGACTTCATACGATGTAAGCATCAGGTTGGGATGGTGATATATTTCCACGAAATGTGGTTTACAATGTATATCACATTCTAGTGCTTGAAGAGCGGACATAGTATTTGTGAAAATAACAAAGTTTTGAACGTTTGCTGGAAAGGCATCAAATATGGTCTTCAAGTAATACAAGGCAACTTCTCGTGCTTTTACGTATTTCATTTTATAGTTGAAAAAAAAACATGGATGTGTTCTATCACCCTATCTCATGAAAATTTATGCAGAGAACATAATGAGGAATGTAAGAAACCACCAATAGAAAATACATTCAACCCACTCAACATCGGGGGTCACGAGATATCATAACTAAGATATGCTGATGATACAACATTATTGGACCTAAGTCAAGCAGGTCTCGAACACCTCATAAACTCCATTAAAGAACATAGTGAAAAACAAAACCTATTTCTGAATGGAAACAAGACCAAGATTATGACATGCGACAAGACCACTAGCAAGTTCTCAATCAGTGTCAACAACAGCGAATTAGAAAGAGTCACTAGTTTTGAATACCTTGATATCTTATCAACAGTAACGGTGATTGCTATGAAGAATTCAGAAGGAGGTTGGAAATCGCGTCAAAGAAACTGATACAAATAAAAAACATATGTTGAGCTCCTTCAAGACAACAAAAGTAACATACCCAGGAACGTGCATATTCCCAATGGAAATATCTGGGTGTGAATCCTGGATAATCACGAACAAAGTTAAAAATAAACTAGTATTTGAAAAATAATGTGACAGAAAAATCCTCAAATTACCATGCACCAAAATGATCACCAATGTAGCCATTCTGAGAGAAATGACTGTAAAAGAAAACTGGCTAAACTGAATGGTTTGTTTCCAGAAAACTAACATACTTTAGCCATATTAAACGACATGACGGCCTAGAAAAGACCATAATGGAGGGGATGATTCCAGGAGGACGGACAAGAGGCAGACCAAGAAGACGATGGACGTGTGACATCAAAGAACAACTGAACATAACAGTAACAGAAGCAAGAAGACTGGCTCAAGATAGACAGAAGTTTAGAAAGGCTGTGATGACTGCTACATCATGTTCAGGATATGCTACCTGATGTTGATGATGGTGATTACCCTGTTACAAAAGAGATCCAATGATAGTTTGAGAACGAGCGCTATAAAAAGTTTGATAATAAATGTAAATGAACAACGAAGAACTAGTGATAAAAGGTCTTTGATGGCGAAGAACTAAATGTTGTCTGAAGCAAGCTAATTACAGTAGAGTATGGCATAGTTAAATAATGCGAAATTAATGATATTATGTTTATGTTCTTACAGACAAATTAATCATTACCATAGGCATACTTTCTCCCCCCCCCCCACTGATATGAATAAGAAGAACAATGAATGCAGTTATTTACAGGCACTGTCTATAAAAAATGTCTGCGTATACTTTTCAAGACGTAGACATCAACACAGCATTTTTTAGCGGTAGTGATATACTGGACAATATAAATACCTTCAGTAGTTTGCCATTGCTTTTTGAACGGTCCATATGCACAATTGCCTGTGGCAATGATCGAACTCGGTAGCTTGGCCGTCATAGACACGCTCTATACCACTGCTCCACAGAGCAAGATATACACAGTCTTTATCATTCAAATATATGCACATGTTCTCTGGATGGCGGATACAGATATCATTCTAGAATTAAGTTTTAAACATTGAGGGCGCATCCTGTTTCAACATCGTTTAAGTGTTTCATTTCAATTGTAATATTAATGAATACAACTGTCTGTGCATAAACTGTTTCATTTTAATACACTAAATATTCCGTTATAAATGTCAGACATCATCAAATTTTATATTGGCATATTCTTTATAAATGCGTAAGACATATTAGTGATTACTTTACATAGAATGCTTACATTAAACATTATAAACTGTGTCATCAACTTAACTATGATCAGACATTTATCAGAAAATGTGGAATTATATGGGGCACATATATAATTATTTATGTTAGCAAATTCATGCTTATAACTCTGACATCTTGTACATTGTTATGCTAGAGATTGTATGCTATCATTGAGATACAGGAGAGAGTCAATAATTGACTTAATTTCAGCTTGTCATAGACAATGTGATAATTCTAAGTAGTTATGTAACATTATTGAATCATTGAGTCACATCTCTAATATATTTAATAACAGCTTAATGATGAACATGTAAATTGCATGTTCCAACCAATGGAGGATAAATATGCAGTTACTGACGCATGTATCGTATACATAGCATTATATATTAATACAACTATCCTTTTACGTTTTGCAATGACTGACCTATGCCACTGGAAGAATTTAAAATGTTTTTAAAGTTCAGTTTATGAGCATTCTTTGGTTTAAAGTTCTATTGAAAAATATATCATTTTATTTAAAGAATATTCCCTATTGAAATATATTTAATAAATACATTTTGATACATTTAAACAGACATTATATTGTATTTCTATACTAAAGCATACGTCTTGAAATGAATAGTCATTCTCTTCCAGGTATAGCAACTTCTATAACGAGGTCCTATAGTTCACTAAATAATGATCAAGAATACATAGGTCTACTAGTTTTAGATGAACTTCTTAGTAAAGAAGCAAAGAACATATCCCTGATTGTTAATTTTATTTTAATGTGTGGTACTGTTGCATGCTTCGGCATTGTAGGTAATATTATCAACTTACATATTTTTAGCACACAAGGTTTTGAGAGCACTATTAATATTAGCCTGTTCGGTATAGCGGTATCTGATTTATGCGCATTACTGACTGTTATATGGTTAGGAATATGCGTGAATCCAGCAATGCAGACAGAAGAGATAGCCTTTGAAGAGATAGAGTATTTGACAGCGGGATGGCCTCATTGTTTGTTTGCCAGAATTACTTGTATGATAACAGTCTACATCACAATAGAACGTTGTCTGTGTGTCGCCATACCTCTTAAAGTGAAAAATGTCATAACTACGAAAACAACAATGGCGACAGTCACCTGTATTTTTATAAGTCAGTTGATGACAGCCATTCCTACTTATTATTCAGCTTATTTAGGTTGGATGTTCATTCCAGAAAAGAACAGATCGATGTTACGTTTATGCAGGATTGATAATTGGGAAGAAATTGAATTGATAGCTTTTTTCCTACAGGCAATAATGCAAGGTGGATCATTTATTCTTCTCATTCTCTTCACAGTGTTATTAGTTGTCAACATTCGTAGAAAGACAAAGTGGCGGACGTCTTCCACATCGGACACACAAAAAGAAAGCATATCTGTCCGAGATGCAAAGTTAGTGAGGATGATTGTTCTAATAGCCGGTATTCTAATAATTTGCTTTACTCCAGGCATGATTGCTTTCATTGGCATGATTATAGAACCAGAGTACAACATGGGGGGAAAGTATGATCATGTTTTTTGGGTGACCTGGTCAATAGTTATAGTATTTCAAACAGCCAACTCTAGTGTCAATATTTTTGTGTATTTTCGCATGAGCTCTCGATACCGAGATATTTTCAATATGACATTTGCTGGTTACAGAAAACACTTACATCTACCTAGTAAATAAGCAACTTTGCGTGATTATAATTTACCAAATTTGAGATGGAAATGAATAAATGTATTGTTAAATTTCTTAATTATATATATATATGTTTGTTGTTTGTTTGTTTGTTTGAGAACTGTATTCAGAGCTTTCTTCCATACCCAGGAGTGCATGTTCAAGTTGGCGTATCCAATTCTTGAGTCATGACTTCTACTCTGAATGGGGTCAATCGTGATGGAATATGTCGGCTGTTGTGTGTTCTCAAGCATGAACAGTACTTCCGCCAGTCTGTCACATGATATGTCATTGCGCCACTGAATTCGATTCACGTACACTGTTCTGCCCTCTAGCGTGTGTTAACTTTTACTAGTATTCATCACTGTATTTTAGGGACATTGACATTGGCCGACCCTCCAATGTTTCTACTTTTTAAGCCGACCAGGTAGGAAAGCACAGATGGCTTGAATATGTTGGATGTGATGTTGTAGATGTTTCTGAAATATTTCCTGTCTCTCTGCAGGCAATTCTCATTCCATCCACAGCGACTTCATCCACGGACACAAGCCTAAAAGTATTAGACAGGAATACAACAAGAGCCGCTTTATTTATGTTTACAGGGTGCACCACGAGCAGGAACTTTTTAGGCTCTTGGTTATCCGATAATCCTGGGTCCGCACAAGAGCAATGCGAGACCCTTTGCATCCCATATATATATATATATATATATATATATATATATGTATATAATCTATCTCTATATATATCTATACGCTGTAGCCATTGCTTGCCTTGCGGCGTCAGGAGTGGAAGAGTTCTCTAGAGATGGCCTTCTTGAGTGCTGTTTGTTAGGTTGTTCCTGTGGCTTATTTTATTTCTGTGGTCCATCTTTTACATGGTCTGCCTCTGGCTTTATAGCCGTTATGTCTATGTACCATAGCCATTTGTGGCATGCTATCTGTTGATAATCTGGAAGAGTGTGAAAACCACTTGATCTGTTGTCTTTTGATGTGTTCCAATACTGGTATTGTTTTGGTTATATGTCTGATGTTATCGTTTCTAATTCTATCTCTTAATGACACTCCGAGTATTCCTTGTAGACATGCAATTTCTGCTTACACTATTTTTATTTTGTCTTGTGCTGTCATTGTCTAGGTTTGGCACTGATAGCACAGTGATGGAATAATAATAGTCTTGTATAATGCAACGTTAATATCTATGTTTACATTTTTGTTCTTGAAAATACGTATCATCTGTCCTATATATTAATAAATATGAATAAATATATATTCTTTAAAATATATTTATCGTCCAAATGACATAAATGAACTCATCGTATACAATTGTATTTATTCAAATGGTTTGATGCCTTAAACCAGAACCTAATCAAACAGGGCCGTACAGTAATATGATGCAGAGAGGCGGCCGTATCCGGCGGCACCAATCAAAATATCTTGTAGGGGGCGGTTTTTCGAAGAAAAACCATTTGCCGGATCGTCTTTTGTCAGACTTACGGAAAAATCTACTCAGAAATCTACATCACTGCCCTGTAATCAATCACTACCTTACTACTACTACCACCACCACCATCTATATTATTTCCATTACCAGTAGCACAACACAACTACTACTGTAGTATTAGTTAATCTATGTTACTAATTACTACTAGTTAATCTTTGTTATGTGCAATGTGATTTAAAAATTCTTTAGTGTATGCTATACAAATGAACATAGTATGCACAAACCAAAAACAGCTAGGAATCAAATGGGTAAACAACAAGACCCGGGAAGATCTAACCTGTGCAGTTGATATTGCTTTCCTGAGTTCAACACCAAGATCTCCAAGAAAAAACAGAAAGACTCATTTTTTTTGTACAACAGATAAACCTTCGAATAAACACACATAAAACGAAACTCTTGAACTTTACCAGCCTGAGAGAATCAGTTATACTAAATGATAATATACTAGACAACGTTTCAAATTTCGTATATTTGGGAAACAAGATAACTGCAGACGGGGATACCAACTCAGAAATCAAGAATCGAATAGCTCTCGCCTCCAACACCTTTAACAAACTCTCAAACATCTGGAGATCGAAGATCGCAAGTAAACACACGAAACTGCGACTATTCAATGCTAGTGTGATTCCATCATTGACATATGGATGTGAAAGTTGGAAGTCTACCGCAGTAATGGATAAGAAGTTAGTTGCCTTCCAGAATAGATGCCTCAGAAAAATCACAAATACTAATTAGAAAGACTTCAAATCAAACGACATACTAAGAGAGGAGACAAAACAAGAATATGTGACGAACATCATAAGAAAATGCCGAAGGACATACATCGGCCACGTACTTAGAATGAAGGAAGACAGAATTCCACGACAAGCCTTCATGTGGACACCAGACGGGTAAAGAAAACAGGGAAGACCAAAAACAACGCTCAGAAGAACATTTATGAATGAATTAAAATCAACATTCTTTAATGCACACGACCTACAATCCCTAGCAACTGACCGACAGGCATGGAGAACTATGACATCCGCCCTCATAATTTTCATTTTTAACTTGTTTGTAATTTGTTTAGACGTTACTATTTTTCTCATGTCATTGAAGCTACTTTTAGCCATTCCTATTCTCCTTTTAACTTCTGTTTCACATCTGCCATCATTTGTGACTATGTGCCCAAGACAGTGATAATGCTTTACATGTTGTAGTTTCTCTCCATGTAAATTTATGTTTAGCTCTTTTTCTTCTGTGTCTTTGCTTATTATTATGGGTTTTGTTTTTTTTGATATTTTTATCCAACCCATATTCATTACTTGATTTATTGACTTGGTATGTTAATCTTTGTAGTTCATGTTCACTTTCTTTTAAAAGAACAGTATCATCTGCATATCTAAGGCTGTTTATTATTTTCCCATTGATCTTGAGTCCTGGCATTGATTCTATATTTTTAAAGATAGTCTCTGATCTATGTGAATTGATAATAATTTTTATTTAAATTGTTCATTTTAATTCATCGTCATACATCAGCAATACTTTATTTCAACTATTTAATCATTTGAAAATGTACTAAATCTGATATAAATAGACGTTAATTTTCTATGTTAATGAGAAAATAGAATATGCATATATGTGTGTGTATATATATTAGTGGGAACACTAGTGTTAAAGCGGAATAGGCGGGGGTAATATAGCCACTTTTCAAATTCATCAGCAGTTTCTCTCAATAAGAAAGATTCACTTGCACACTGCCAGAACTTTGAAGTTTACCATGTTTATTTCAATAAGCGATTCAATAATATTCTAAACATGAATATACTAAATGTGTTGTAGATCCTTTCTCACACATAATCACACCATGAACATCAAATTTAGATGATGTTCTCAGAGAACTCACAGCAAATGGAGAACTACACTGAAATTTAAAAACGGGAACCAAATTTCTAGCTTCAGAAATCAACTCCACCACTGAACTATGCATTATGGGAAATAGTGCAGAAATTATGAATTGCATTTCCATGTTCTTATTTGGCAGAGCTTGCGTAAAGTGCTATAGTGAATTTAATATCTAAGAACAGGAACCGATTGCATATAACTCAGTATCGCGATGTACGACTGTTTTTAACGAAAGCTGAAACCGATATTAAGAAACTTTTAAAAAGCATCAGGCTACTCTATCACAAAAATTTATTTTTGCTGTGTATATTTACTTTATAAGTTCGAAATAAACAATTTAATTATGTAATACATTTTATGGTGTTTTAATTATTACTATACGATTCTTGCTAGCGTAATGCATTGTCCTAATATTCCACATTTTCATATTTAAACCATTCAAATTAAACTGTGCATAATGTTATTTGAACATATGATTTACAATCTTTACTTATGGGTTATTATTTCATCACAATCGGTATAGCAATAACTGCTGTACTTGAAATATACCATACATATTTCTCTGGATATCCGTCCATTGGGGGGGGGGGGGTCAGTGTTCCTCCCTTAAATGGTTTAGTGTAATGCAGGATATGATCAGCGGTCTGTGCTGCCCGCCCACATGGACATGGAGATGATGAAACCAGTCTTAGTTTGTTTAAGTGGCTGTTTAGTCTGTTGTAGCAAGCCTTGATGAGGAAGATGATAAACTGCTGAACTCTGTAAAGAGCGATAGTTGGCTTATGGATGGTCGACTGTTCTAATAGCTTTGAGAAAAGTCATCTTTTCCCTGCAGGTGATTTATCTTTGTTCCTGTGTTGCTCCATCTTTTGCCAGCATATCTGCCACTATATTTCATGGTATGCCACAGTGGGATGATATCCATGTAAGAGGATGCTCACTTCTCGTATGACTTGCTTCAGGTCTGGTAGTTTATTGCTAGCTGGCAATGTCTTATATTACAGACATTGCATCAGTACGAAACACCAACTCTTGACATTGTCTTATTGTGTTTTTAATTATTTCTGCAGAAAAGTTTAGGACGTGTACTTCTGCAGAGTATTTCCAGTTGGGGAACATGTTGAGTCATTTTCTTTTCCTGATATTTTATGTAAATTCCATCACCTCCATTTTTAACTTCCCTAGTTACTGATCCTTGTATTCACGCTTCTCTGAGGGACATAACTTGAATCATGTTGCATAACTATTTTTTTCATTTGGAGAGTAAACAGCTATCTCTCAGTGTAGTTTCTGTTTATGGTGGTACTGATAGTGAGATTTTGATATTCTTCATAGAACTGGGAAAAGTGTTGAAGTTATTCCCTTTGTTATTTCTGGAAATTCTTCCTTATATTCTCTGTTTAGTTTTTGGATTGATGCTTTATTTTATACCTTGTCCAGAGCTTGTAGATGGGAATTGGCTGCTGAAATGTATGCTATTGATATGCCGTATTTTAGTACTGGTAATTGCACGTATATATACATTCTTTGAGGTAACCGCATTGGCTACCAGCGTGTTCCTGCTAATTTACTCAGGATGGCAAGTTTCATTCCTGACTTTGTTTCTTAATGTGAGACCTCCATGTTAATCTCTTATCCAAGTACTCCGGTTTCTCTTCTGTTTGGGTATGTACATATCCATGTTTTATCTCTCCTGCTGTGTCCTTATTTGAGAGCGTCAGGAGTGTTGTAGTGTATTTTTCAACGTTGATCTTTACCATCCATTTCTGCTGCTTCTTTTATTTTTTTGTTGGCGATCTTTAGATGTGATCTTTCACACCACCAAGTCATCAGCATTCTTTGCAGCTTTTACGGCATAATCCGTAATATATCTTTAGTTGCAATTTACATCGACTTCAACGTGGAAAACTATTATATTTTGTGGCACGGGGAAAGACGTTACAACATTTATGTCTTGCAAAGTAGGTGGTGGTCCACACAAAGTTTCGGAACCACTGACATAGACAATACAAGATGTATGGGCTAAATTGTGATTCAACCTTCTAAATTGATGCATTTGACTTAAATAGTTATTTTCTTTGGTTATCGACACGATATAAAAAAACGATATTTTAGCTGCTTATGCCTATACCGTAAGACAATATATCCTTTAGTCAGTTACAAAATTGGACAAGAAATAATGAGATGACCTTTCGAATGTTGTACGGTAGAATGTTTGCTTTCATGAACAGGAAATGTTTAATAGTTTGTTGATAATCAGAAACATAAAAAACACAATTTTAGAAAAAAAGGTGGGGATACGAAGGTATCCCTGAATATCCCCAGAAATAAAGAACTTCTGATTCTTGATTAGATACCAGAATTATGACACAAGAGTCAATTTATAAGAGTTCTGCCCCTTGGCCAGCAGCCTTCCAAGAGTATGCAGACTCAAAGTCCCTGCCAGGTGTTCACTACGTGATCTTCTAAGTTTTATAGAGAAGACATACTTTCTTCCGTCATCCATGGATATTCATGAATCTGTCATTTGTTGTATTTGCGCACTAGCTCGTTCAGCGTCGTCTGAAAGGAAGAACTGCATGGCCTCACGGCGTGTGGTATGGACCTGTTAAGGGAGTAAATATCTAGTAGAAAGTGATGATGTCCTGGATGTAGCATTCCAGGGTCCGCTGTGCACCAATCATAGCTGTCCAGTCATGCTTGCGACAAGCAGACGAGGAGAATATATCATTCACGTCGGAGAACTGATCATATGGTTCACTGTCCTGGAAATAAAACCGTTTGCGCAAGCAACGATGGAACTAATGTACAACCCGCATAAGAGTCTAGCGATCATATGCGGGACGGAAGTGTATAAACTTTAAGTTTATTGCTGAGTAGGAAACAAGTAGTCAGAAATATTCAAGTCAGGTAGAATGCAGACAACCAGTGTTGGAATGGGTTCAAAGTGAGGAATCATCAAGGGAAGACGGGTGGAGAAGGTTAAGTGTTTGGTTGTGTTGAGTACACATGAAGTCATATAGTTGTCTGATGAGAGGTTGGTGGTGATTTTGGTATGGGACCAAAGAAGAGTGTTGTTTGTGCTGTGGTATTGTAGAGGGGAGGGGAAGTTATGATGCATGGAACGCAACATCGCTGAATACCCCATGTGACATCGAACGTCTAACTTCACTAGCCTAACACGCTCCAACATCTCCACGGTCGAGTCTCGAGCCCTGAGGCAGAGTCGCTGACACAACGAAACTGTCGTCATGCCGGCTTTTAGGTAGAAAGCTTTTGTCGTTTGGCGTAAGGATCTCTATCGACAAGAGCGACTGAGACAGCTGTCTAATCCCTTGTTCTACAAGTACAATACGTTCAAGGAGGACCCCATTGTAGACCACAACGGTACATTCTCTACAACCATCTAGGTTTTGATACTTGACAACCTTCTTCCCACAACAGCAACCGTTCTATATCTCACTAAAATCATTTTGTACAAGCTTGCGTTTTACTTGTCACCTAAAATTCATAGCAAACCTATTATTTCTGGATAGTGTCTATAAACCGATAGTGGAACAACTCTCTTCATTCCTAAAAGACAATAACCATAGTTTGTTTATCTTTTCCTCTAATTTGCTGTTCTCTTTCTACTTGATGTCTGCTCCCTTCATATTTCATACCACACTGAGAGAGGTTCTCGGGGCCCTGACGTTCTTCCTTGTCAAGCATTCCCATTCCTCTGTGTCTACCTCTACTCGTATCTGTTTTGTGGATCTTGTGGATCTTGTGTTCACTCGCAACTCATGTGAGTTTCATGGAAACTTTTTTGACGAAATCTTTACTTTCGCCATGGACACCAGGATGGGACCCAACTATGTCTTTTTGCTTATGGGTCATAAGAGCACCAAGTAAGGGAATCCTATGATGGATCCTTCCCGTGGTGTTCCATAGGTGCATCGATGATGGGATTGGCATCACGGACATGTCTGAGGCCTATCTGTAACACTTAATACACTTCATCGACATCTTTCACCGGGTCATCAAGTTCAAATCCGAGATATCTACCTCCCCTCGCATGTGAACGTCGTTGACATATTCGTCCTAATTCACACCTCAAGTTTTAGCACATCAGTATACTACAAACTGACTGAAGCCTCTCATCTACATCTCATCTTTTTCTCATCTACACTTCCTCTCATCCCTTAGTAGTCTGTCGCGACTTCCTACTACTCTCTCAACTTCACTGTTTTCGGCATCTGTGTAGATGCATAGAGAGCTTTCTCTTGAAACTCAATAGATGATGCATTTCTTCTCATGTTGCCAATGCCCTGACAAGATCCTCATATCTGCCAAGTTTCAAGTGTGTAGCTCTCCATCCAGAATCCCTCAAGAACATTCAGAGTTCTTCCTCCGTGGACTGGGTCAAATATGTTCTTAACTTCCATCCCCATAGTTGTACTTCCTTATCTTGTTCGAAAACATTCCTCTGATTCAGTAGAATCTGAAGAAGCATGATGTATTCTGCTATCGCCCTCTGGTTGCTTACAGATGTGATAAGAACATCAAAGATATATTGGTCCTTTAGTTAGTTAGTCGTTGGATCATTATCACTGAAAACTGGACACGTCCATAGTTGCTCTGACCTCTCCCTGAGTGTATCCGCAATTATACGTCTGCTGACAGCACCGGTCCTATCCTGGCTGACCATCATTCTTCTGCACCCTTTAAAATGTTCAATTTCAGCAACACCGAATTTCAAACCCTGATCTTTAATTCTAAACATTGAATATGAATCATCATCCACACTAGTCTCACTCTCGAGTGTTATATCTCTTAAGGAGTTCAAAACGTCAGTTCGATCAATTGCCCCATCACCCTGTGCCACAATCGCGCATCGTGGTTACATGTCTTGTGATAATTTTTTCTAGAGCTTCTCCGTACGCGTTTTGCATGGTGCTAGGCCATATCCGTTTATGTCTTTGTCTTATATTTGCAGGAGAATAAGGTTACTACGAATCTCAATGCAATGTATTGTATAGCAGACAGAACAATGCCTGTGATAAGACGCATAACCAAATAGTTAATCCAAGATTTTTCATCCCTCGTCTGCATCGTTGAAGATAGAAATTGCTGGATGACCGTGTGTGCCTGCAACCAGTGTGGTACACTACGCATTATGCGCTTATAGTTATAGCCAAAATTCTACTTAACAAAAAAGTATGGATTAATTAAAAACGAGATACAGAAATAGAATTAGGATAAAAACAGTTCAGTTTTAGAAAACACAATGTATTCAGAGAAGCTATACGTAATATCAGAGTATTTGTTGTTAACTTAAAAAAAGACACAGGACAGGATATATCAAATATCTGATTATTGGTGGACAAATATATAGTAGTTCAAAATAACTTTAATATTTCTGTCATATATTACAGATATGCCTTCTGAAGTGCGGAGGTTATCAAATTTAATTGAATGTCTCCAAGAAATAGTTTTAGATTGAAAAGACAACAAGCTGCTTATCAGTGTGCATTGGCAAAAACTACATCCATAATATCTGGAAACACCTGCTCATTAATATATCAAGTGAGATATTCTTTCCAATACGTTGTCTTCGTCGTTGATGCTTTGAACGCCTCTCTTTCTGGACAAGCTGGCCTGAATTGGCCAGAAACAAGTTCATGCATACTTCGATATCGCTGGTCCATCGTCTTCTTGGTCTTCAACTTCTTCTCTCGGCCCTTCAGAATCAGCCTTTCCATATTATCATGACGCTTTAAATCTGTTACTGCAATGTCGCATGGAATGTAATGTGGAATTGAGTCTAAAAGTTAAAATCAAGAACATTAAACTATAACTTTCCAAAAAGTGTCCAATATTTGAAATCACTGTAAATTGTAACATTTCATGGCAAACTAATTATTTCCCCGACAAATATAAAAAACAATAAGAGCCGATTTAAACAGCTACATAACTGAAAATTATAAAATTCGAACGTTATTGGAAATGTAAGACCACACGCATAATATATTCATTGCAATACGTGCATGAATTCTTGAGACACTTCAATGTGAGGGAATGAGTTTTAAAACGCAATGTCGTCTTTTTAGTTAGCTTGTTGGTAAAAATTCAAAGGCTCTTTTTAGTGAAGCAATTACCTTTGAATACGTATATCACTACTACTTGGCTAAATTAGAAAATAGTATCATTAATGTAATATGGTATTTCACAGTACAGTCATTCCTGTAATAATGTCGGTGGTTTTATAACAAGTGGAATGATGTGCAAGCGGAATAACTTGTTTTGTTTCTCTTTTTGTGAAGTTCAACATTTGACCAGAATCAACACGTTAATTAACGTTTTAAAATATCCATTTAGTCATTCTAGCTTTTTATCGTGAAAGTGAAAATTTAAGACAAATCCATATGACTTTCAAAGAGGTAACACCAATATTTCATAGACATTCATGTATTTTTTCGAGAGTATTCAAATATGGGAAATGATTGGCCACAGGTTACGTTAGAAATCTGTAACAACGTTTTGAATGTCCATCAAACTATCTAGCAGAAACATATTTCTAGAGAAAGTTGATTGTCGAACGAAAAGAGAATTTTGTTTTTGAACATGTCATGAAATCTACATGCCTGTGTATAGCATATCTTTCAGGCATCAACAATTTCGTAGATTATTTGTCGAAATAAACTCTCGCGTGATTTTCAGACATTCTACTTCTATTTTCGAATTAATGTTTCACTCTTTTTATGGTAGAAAAATAAACATGTCTAATTTCTGTAAAAAGAAGCACGTTTCGTTGTTATTGATAATATCAGACTTGTCCTAGAAAACAAATAGCCATAGAAAAAAATAAGAAGTGATACAGTAAAGACTTGACGAACGCTCTGTACCACAAAACAAAGTATAGTTGTCGTTTGCTTCCATTTGATTCTACATGAAACGATAGTAGGCAAGAGGGGGGATGGGTGAGGAGGGTTATAACCCCTTTATTGAGTTAAAACATAACATTTAGTTCTATGAATGTAGTCAAAATATGTGTAAACAACCCCCCCCCCCCTTTCCCTTAGATTATGATGAAAAGATTCATGTGTGAAAAGATAGCAATTAACTACCCATAGTTTTCTCATGAAATCATAGGTCCTTCACAGTTGAATAACTGAAGCAACACCCAGATTTTTAGATTTATTATAAGGCGTGGTTGTGATGAAAGGGGGGGGGTGTTTATCGATTTATGGTTAGTACCAGAAACGAGGTACTCCAGAAAAGCAGTATCCTTACTTATTGGCGCAGGAATTCGAAAAGCACGTGGACAGAAAAAGCGCTACAAAGACACGCTCAAGTCATCACTGAAACATCTTAAAATTGACGTAGGTGCTTGGGAGAGCCTCGCTCAGGATAGAACAGCATGGCGTTACAACCTTAGAACGGGAGCACTAGCAGCGGAAGAGACCAGACAAGATACTGCAAGACAGAAGCGGGCACGTAGAAAAGAAAAAAACATCTCAACGTTCCATAGACAGCTGTCAATTCTGTAGAAGAACATTTTGTGCGCGCATTCGACTTGTTAGTCATTTAAAAACGCACTGTTAACTTTATTATTTTTATTACTTATTGTTATTATGATTATGGATGGTTGAGTTTTTTAGTGATCGTCGATTATGACGGACGAACACCATCCTAGGAATACCATGTCCAGACAGGAACGCCGCATTTATTTCTGAGCTAATTACATGGAGAATTTACGTGTGTGCCAATTACACTATCAGTCATCTGTAGCATGCAGTAATCCGTCAGCAGTGATGTTACATCTATATTTTTAATAGCATTGGCCGTCGCTTTAGATTATTTCAAAAAAGAAAAAAAGGTGCAAATATCAGATGACCATCTTCTTAAATTTATTTTAAACTTTATTAAACAGCTAAAACAGTTTCACGTACTGAATCTTCTTTGAGTGATGTGAAAATATATGATGCCAGTCCATAATATACACGTAACGCTATAAAATTATCATTTAGACATCGTCAATTAATGCCTATTTAAATTCGTTAAAAAAACTTTGTAAATGCCTGTTTCAACAGTAACGGTGATTGCTATGAAGAAGTCAGAAGTAGGTTGGCTATAGCGTCAAAGAAACTGATACAAATGAAAAACATATGGATGAGCTGCTGCAAAACAGCAAAAATAGCATTCCTAAGACCTTGCATATTCCCAGGGCAATATATGGATGTGAATCCTGGATAAACACCAGCAACGTGAAAAAGATAGCACCATTTGAAACAATCAGAAAAATAGAATAAAATAGCAGCATTTGAAACAATCCGACAAATCCTCAGAATACCATAGGCCAAAACGATCACCAATGTAGCAATCCTGAGAGAAATGAATGTAACAGAAAACTGGCTAAACAGCATGGTTCTTTCCAGAAAACGAACATAACTTAGCCATATCAAACGACATGACGACCTAGAGAAGACCATAATAGAGGGACGATGCCAGGGAGACTGACAAAAAGCAGACCAAGAGGAAGGTGGGCGCATGGCATTAACAAAACCCACCGGAACATGACAGTAACAGACACAGAAAGATTGGCTTACGATAGACAGAAGTTTCGAAAGGCTGTGATAACTGCTACATCATGTTAAGAATATGCTACCTGATGATGAAGAAGATTACAATGTTACAAGAAAGATTCAATAGTAGTTTGAGAACGAACGCTATAAAATGTTTGAGAATAAATGTAAATGAAAAAAGAACTAGTGATTAAAAACCTTTAATGGCGAAGAACTTTATGTTGACTGAGGCAAGCTAATTATAGTAAAGTATAGCATAGATCAATAATGCCAGAGTAACGATATTGTGTTTGTGTTCTTACACAGAAATTAATCTTTATCATATGCATACTCCCTCCACTCCCACTGATTTGAGTAAGAAGAATAATGAATACAGTTATTTACAGTGCATTGTCTATATAATTCAAATCTAAAACTAGTATATATAAACACAAGTATAAACTGTTTCATTTTAATACATAAATTATTCCGTTCAGACAAGTCAGAAATCATCCAATTTTATATTGAAATATTCTTAAGTAATGCGTAAGACATATTAGGGATTACTTTACATAGAATACTTGCATTAAACATTATAAACAGTGTAATCACCTTAACTGTGTCTGATATATGTGTTATTATATGGAGCACATACATAATTATTTACGTTAATAAATTAATACTTACAAATCTGGCAAATTTTAAATTGAGCTGCTAGAGATTACATGCTATCATTAAGATACTGAAGATAGTCAATAATTATCTTCAATTTAGCTCGTCATAGACAATGTGATAATTCTAAGTAGTTATGTAACATTAGGGAATCATTGATTCACATCAGTAATATATTTAATAACAGCTAAATGATGCACACGTAAGTCGCATGTATCAAATTGGGAATAGGTGTGATCTGATAGACGCATTTCCAGTATATATTTATATATATATATACATATATATAATATTTAAAAATATACATAAATATATATATATATATATATATATATATATATATATATATATATATATATATATATATATATATATATATATATATATATATAATTATGTTTTACAATGACTATTCTAATGTATCTTGAAGAATTTAAAATGTTTTAAAGTTTAGTTTATGAGCATTCTTTTGTTTAATGTTGTTTTTAAAGATATATCATTTTATTGAAATAATATTCTATATTGAAGGATATTAAATAATAACATCATGATGCATTTAAATAAAAATTATAAAGTTTATCTATACTAAAGCACACGTCGCGAAATGAATAGTCATTTTCTTCCTGGTGCAACAACTTCCATACCGTGGTCTCATGTTTCACTAAATAATGATCAAGAATACATAGACCTACTAGCTGTAGATGGACTTCTTAGTAAAGAAGCAAAGAACATATCCCTAATTGTTAATTTTATTTTAATATGTGGTACTGTTGCATGCTTCGGCATTGTAGGTAATATTATCAACTTACATATTTTTAGCACACAAGGTTTTGAGAGCACTATTAATATTAGCCTGTTCGGTATAGCGGTATCTGATTTATGCACATTACTGACTGTTATATGGTTAGGAATATTGCGTGAATCCAGCACTGCAGACAGAAGAGATAGCCTTTGAAGAGATAGAGTATTTGACAGCGGATGGCCTCATTGTTTGTTTGCTAGAATTACTTGTATGATAACAGTCTACATCACAATAGAACGTTGTCTGTGTGTTGCTATACCTCTTAAAGTGAAAATGTCATAACTACGAAAACAACAATGGCGACAGTCATCTGTATTATTCATCACGCAGTTGATGACAGCCATTCCTACTTATTATTCAGCTTATTTAGGTTGGATGTTCATTCCAGAAAAGAATATATCGATGTTACGTTTATGCAGGATTGATAATTGGAAGAAATTGAATTGATAGCCTTTTTCCTACAGGCAATAATGCAAGGTGGATCATTTATTCTTCTCATTCTCTTCACAGTGTTATTAGTTGTCAACATTCGTAGAAAGACAAAGTGGCGGACCTCCTCCACATCGGACACACAAAAAGAAAGCATATCTGTCCGAGATGCAAAGTTAGTGAGGATGATTGTTCTAATAGCCGGTATTCTAATAATTTGCTTTACTCCAGGCATGATTGCTTTCATTGGCATGATTATAAAACCAGAGTACAACATGGGGGGAAAGTATGATCATGTTTTTTGGGTGACCTGGTCAATAGTTATAGTATTTCAAACAGCCAACTCTAGTGTCAATATTCTTGTGTATTTTCGCATGAGCTCTCGATACGAGAGATTTTCAAAATGACATTTGTTAGTTGCAGAAAATACTTACATCTAGTAAATTAGTAACTTTGGATGATTATAATTTATCAAATTTGAGATGGAAAGGAATAAATACATTGTTAAATTTCGTAATATATATATATATATATATATATATATATATATATATATATATATAATATATATATATATATATATATATATATATATATATATATATATATATATATATATATATATATATATTACTAGTAATAGATATAGATAATATATTTTTTTTATATATTAATAAATTTATATCAAGTGACTTTTTCTTTCCAAAATGTTGTTTTCGTCGTGAATACTCTGAACACTTCTCTGTTTTGGGCAAACCTGTATTGGCCAAAGACATGTACATATATTCTTCGCTGGTCCATCGTTTTCTTGGTCTTCGTCTTATTTTCTTGCCTGACACTCTGCCCTCTAGAATCAGCCTTTCAATACCATTATGCCGCTTTAAATATTCAAAATACTGTATCTTCCTTCTTATTATGGTATTTAGAAGCCACCCTTATATACTGACGGATTAGCAACCAGAGCAGTGAAGAATGGAGGAGCTGGCGTTTACATAAAATAAACAGAAAAAGAAAATGAATCCACATGTTCAACAACTGGAATCTTCTGTTCCAACTACTCTGCAGAAGTACAGGCTTTAAACATTGCTGCAGAAATAATAAAAAAAAACAACAAGCCAATGTCAACAGGTGGTATGTCTTACTGATGCCATGTCTGTCCTACAAGACCTTGAGAGCGATAAACTGCCAGACCTGAAGGAAGCCATGCGAGAAGTTAGCATCCAAAGAAGGCTAATACTATAGTGGATACCAGGAAATGAAGAGGCAGACAGACTGGCAAAGGGTGGAGCAACACAGGAATAAAAAGACCAAAAAATCACCTACCAAGTAAAGAGGACCCTCATCAAGACAATCAGGAAAGTTGACCACCCAAAATACAATTACCACTATCTCGACAAAACAGAGCTGGTTATTATCTTCCGCCTTAGAACAGGAAACAACAGATTAAACAGTCACTTAAATAGACTAAGACTGGTCCCATCACCTCTGTGCCCTTTTGGCAGGCAGCGCAGACAGCAGAACATGTCCTGCAAGACTTCAATACACTAAACCAGTTAAGGGAAGAACACTGTCTCACAGAGATGGACATCCACAGAAAGATGTATGGAAGCACTGAGGAGCTTTCAAATACAGCAAGCATTTATTAAGAAAACAGGACTTTTTTTTAGACATGTCAAATTGCGAACGAGAAGAAGGAGAAGAAGAAGAAGAAGCCAACCCTCATTTAGTATCAGTAATTTCAAAACTTCCATGTTTAAATAAATATTCACCATACAAATGACATAACTGAACTTCCCTATACTGACGATAAGTCCCCACACCACAGTTCAAGTGACGAGCTGCAACACAATAGAACCCTAACACTGATTTACACAAAAAATGAAGTTGAAAGCTGTCTAGAATATTTTAACTGAATTATGAGCATTTTGTGCCACTGAAGCCAAAAATCACATCCATTTTTTCTCATTCAGGTCAGGTTTTTTTATAAATTGATGTAAAAAATGTATATTCTCTGACTATAGCCTTCTATTCATAAGTACATTTTAGTGATATTAATAGTTGATTTATGTGTTACATTTCTCACATAAAAAGTATTTAACAGAATGTATTTATTAAATGTTACAAACATGGAATTATATAAATGAAGAGAAGACATTGAAAAAAGTAAGGACATATAAATTATGTCATCACTGAGCAAAATTCAAGACATAAACTTATATTTCTTCGAATTTCTCGAGTGCTCATCATCAGGGATGTCTCTCTTCAGAGTCCAGCAGTAATCAGTCATCATTACTGCATCCCAATGTCCTTGATACCTGGTCTCCATCTTTTTATATCCTGATGGAACCTCTCTCCCTGCTCGTCACTCATTGATCCAAGATTCTTGGGAAACCGATCCATATGTGAAAATAAATAATGCATTTTTATGCTCATATGGCATGCAAGGTTTTTGAAAGCAGTCAGAATATTGTTGACAATTTCTTCATAGTTACTGGCTATGGTGTTGACAAAAAAATTCTTCACAACCAGAACAAAGGCCTTCCATGCTTCCAATTCCAATTTTTTCATTGATTTTTCAAACTCACGATCTCTGATGAGCTGATGAACGAGGACCATCAAAACTGACACCTATCACCATCTTTATGGTTAATTCTGGAAAAGCGTGGCGCAAGTAAGTGAAGCAGCCACCGTCCTTGTCCATGGCTTTGGTGAACTGTTTAATCAAGCCAAGCTTGATATGCAGCGGTGGGAATAGTATCTTGTTTCTGTCTACCAGAGGATTGTTGACGATATTCTATGATCTACCCGTCACCAATTCTTCTCGTGCATGCCAGTCCTTCTTGGTATAGTACTGAGACCTGTACCTACTATCCCATATAAATAACCAAATGGTCGGAGGGTGTCCGACAAAGTGGAGGGTGCCGCAGTAACCGAATGAACAAATAGTAAAGCAAAATGAATTAAACAGGTTACTAAATACACTTACCTTGCCTATGAATAAAAATATATAAAAAAGTATATATAAAAAAACATACAATAAAACTAAACAGGACAATTCTCCACGTATCGGCTCAAATGGAACCTTTTTCAAGAGACAAACAACAGTAAACACCACAATAATAAACAAAATAGATGACTTAGATTTCATAAAGCCACGTCTCCATGACTCAGCAATCACTTGAAACCTTAAAAAATACACACACATAATTAGCAATACTAGTAAGTTTAAACATGTGAAATCTTCATAATTTGTATAATCCAAGATATATTAAGAAATTTTGCAACATATGGCGTGAAAATATCCATAAATGTGACAATAAAATACTTGCTTTCTATATCATTTGTCATTTTAAATAGGGAAAAAACATTTTTGATCAAATGTATGGAAATCAATTGTCGTTTTACTGAATGATTTGCCAGAATATGATCCACCTATAAAAAAAATAATGTGGTGCTAGATAAAAAAAACCCTCACCTGATTGAGCAAAACCAATGTGATTTTTGGATTCAACACAATAAAATTATCCTAAATCTGTAAAAATAAAAACCATAGACAGCAAATTTAATGTTGACCAGTGTAATCAATGAAAGCCGCCTCAATCACTACTTGAAGATCAACACAGAAATAAAAATAGAAATGGTGTTTATGGGCAGACAACCCACTAAAATCAACGTACAAATAAATAATCAACTACCAAAACAAGTACAGAATCTTAAATATCTAGGGACAAATTTTACAGCTGATGGAAAATGAACATATGTTTGCTCGAGACAAGAATTCAAAAGCCAGCTACGTAAATTAAGAATTTACACCAATTTTAACACACAAATTTATCCCGTTGGAAATCAAAAGGCAAATCATACATTCAATATCCATCCCAACATTAAGTTTTTAATGTCAGATATGGACACTAACTAAAGAACACGAGAGACAGCTTATTACTTGTCAAATGAGGTCATGTGAGAAATGAGGAGATTACAAAAACTGTTTGAACAACATCAGTGGTCAAATATGGGCATACAACATGAAAATGGAAACAAGATACTCAGGAAGACTAAGAGGAAGATGTATTGAAGGAGCTACCACAATTCTTATACGGCACATTCGTACTACATATCAAGTGACCAGACGGACAATAACCCGAAAATCTATCGTCATTCATTCCTGGACGCCTTGTAGCATAAACAGAGAAAAGAAAATAGATAGACAGATAAATAGATAGATAGATAGATAGATAGATAGACCGACAGACAGACAGACAGGCAGACAGACCAACCGACCGACCGACAGACAGACAGACAGACAGATAGACAGACAGACAGATAGATTAGATAGACAAGATAGATAGAGATAGATAGATAGATAGATAGATAGATAGATAGATAGATAGATAGATAGATAGATAGATAGATAGATAGATAGATAGATAGATAGATAGATAGATAGATAGATAGATAGATAGATAGATAGATAGATATATAGAAGATAGACAGATAGACAAATAGATAGATCGATAGATAGATAGATAGATAGATAGATAGATAGATAGATAGATAGATAGATAGATAGATAGATAGATAGATAGACAGATAGATAGATCGATAGATAGATAGATAGATAGATAGATAGATAGATAGATAGATAGATAGATAGATAGATAGATAGATAGATAGATAGATAGATAGATAGATAGATAGATAGATAGATAGATAGATAGAAATTTCCTATATATGGAACATTTCCTTGTTGTCTAAAAGACAATGGTTGTTTTCATAGTATATTGAATGGATTGAAAAATAGCACATTATGGTTCACATCTGTGGCGAGGCGTCGAGTAAATAAATAAATAAACAAAAACCATTGACTCCTAATATTGTAACTACAACATCCGCAATTCCTGCCTTTTCAGTAATACACATAATAATAATAATAATAATAATATTAATAATAATAATAATAATAATAATAGTAATAATAACAACAATAATAATAATAACACGCATACAATTACTTGTAAAATTAAGAAGGAAGCCAGAGGACAATTTTTTTACTTTTTTTTAAATTCATGAGACTAACGGGAATTGAAGCAGTTCGTATAACGGCACCAAATCGCATATTTAAATACCTGTACGGGATGTTTGTTGTTGTTGTAATAGTCCTTGTCTCGATTGGTCCGTTCTAGTGACTTTGAGTGCACGGTTTGAATGTCTTTGCAAAATTGCATCTTTTATTGGAGATGCGGTTAGTCAAGTACGGAAGAACACGTGTGCAATAGTTGCTATGCGATGTGGTGCCATTGAACGGACTGGTTCAATACCCGTTAGTCTCGAGAATTTTTATACAATTACTACTAAAATTGCTATTACTGTTACTATCAGTTCACTACCACAACCATTACTACTAATTCTATTACCACACTAATACAATTGCTACTACCACTGTTGTTTGTCAGTCGTAGCCGACGAGACCAGTAGAGATCAATTGGGATGGAGTTAATGACGAAGGTGACTGTGATGTGTGCGACTGAAGAAGTGAGACTTACGCGTTCCTGGAATTACAATATCACGTTCTGAACATGTATGGAAGGAGACTGAGAGACATTAAGCAGAGTTTTAGCTCTCCTTGTAGAACGTTGTGCCATACCTACTGATCTCTTCCTCCACGGAGTGATAAATGAAACGCCATATATGGAACAAAACAACAGTTCACGAGTAAATCATATCTTACACAATTGTAGTGAGTCAAAGGGCTTGAGACCTTAGACCAGCAACCAATCAACCAGGGCCGTATTGTGTTATGATGCAGAGAAGCAGCGGCATCCGGCGGCACAATTAAAAGTACATTGTCCGGGGCGGTACTTCGAAGAAAACCATTTGCCGGATCGGCATTTGGAACACTTGCATCATACTGAGAAATTTACCTCTCGTCCCTGTAATTATCCATTACTTTACTGCTACTACCACCACATCTAATATTTCCATTACCAGTATCACTACCACAACAAAACTACTACTACTACCATTACTGCAAGTTAATCTATGTTATGTGCAATTTTATTTAAAAATCTCTTCTTCTTTAGTGTATGCTATACAAATGAAACTTATATTTATTTCTATTGTGCTGTATTAGAATTTCCTTATCTACTCTATGAGTGGTAGTTTCGGAAAACAATTTGCCAGTTAGTTGAGAGGAACGGATTTCTATGTCGTAATTCTTGTACAATGAAGCCAGTCAGCTGCCTTATTTAATTTATCTTTCACATATATGTAAAATTTCCACATATTCACAAATACATGTCAATTTTCTATGTCAATGAGAAAATAGAGAATGCATATATGTGTGTATATATTAGTGGGGACAACACTTCCGTTCAAGGGGAATTGGTCGAAGGAAATATAGCCATTTTTCAAATTCATCATCAGTGTCTCTAAAGAAGAAATATTTACTCACATACTGCCAACACTTGGAAGTTTACCATATTTATTTCAATAAGGGATTCAATGATAATCTAAACAAATTATACCAAATTGTGTTCTAGATCCTTTTTCACTCATATACAGATTATGAGCATCACATTTAGAAATAACTCATTGAACTCATAATAATTGAAGAACTAAATATGAAATTCAAAACCGGATACCAAATTTCTAGCTTCAGAAATCAATTCCGACAATGAACCTTTCATTTTAGGAAATAGTTCAGGAATTATAAATTTCATTTCCATGTTCTTATTCGGCTGAACGTGGGTTTAGTGCTGTAGCGAATTGACTATCTAAGAAAATGAACCGATTTCATATAACTGAGTATTGAGATTAACGACTGTTTTTAACGAAAGTTGAACCGATATTAAGAAACTTTTAAAAATGCATCAGGCTTCTCTAACAGATTAATGTAGTATTTTTGCTTTGTATTTTTACTTTATAAGCTTAAAATACACAATTTAATATGTAATACATTTTATAGTGATTTAATTAGTACAATAAAATTCTTGCTAACGTAATGCAATCTCTTAATGTCATGTGATGTATTCCTTCCAGAACGTTGTCTTCCCAATGAACTCTCTGAACCTCTCTCTGTCTTGGGCGATGTGGCTTGCATTTTCTATCGATGTATTCATGTTATCTTTAATGTCGTCAGTCCATCGTCTTCTTGGTCTGCCCTTTCTCCTCTCCCGGGGTACTCTTCCTTCCATTATTTGTCTTTCTAAACAGCTGTCTCTTTATATGTCCAAACAGGCGTAGTTTTCTAATTGTTATTGTGTTTAGTATCCAACACTCTGGAATCTTCAATGTGTTTATAGTATCTGAGTTTCTGATTTTTTTCCTTCCATGATATTCTAAGTATCTTTCTGTAGCATTTCAGCTCTAATGCGTTAATCTTCTTTGCCGCTGTTTTATTTAAGGTCCATGTTTCACAGCCGTATGTTGCAACCGGAAAAATAAAAGTTCGTAACATTAGCACTTTCGTTTCTATTTTGTTGTTTTTCCATGTTTTTCAACCGTGTTATTTTGCAATATGCCATCGCCAATCTCTTCCTTATTTCTGCCATGCAGTCTCCTGCACCGTTGATGTTTGCTCATAAGTATTCAAATTTATCCACACATTCAATCTCGGTATTGTTTATTCTGATTTTTGGTTGTTGTGTTGTTATATCTGTTGACATGATTTGTGGTTTTTTTTGCGTGTTTAAATACATGTTTTGTTCTTCGCTATATTTCTTTGTGTTCTTGATTAGTTGTTCCAATCCCTTAATATCATTTGAAAGAAGCACTGTGTTGTCTGCGTAACGTAGTTCCGGGATTAGGAATCTACCTATTTTAAAGCGTGGTAGTAAGCGTTGTGTATGTCTTCTCTCACATTCCTCATTATACTATATGCGTAGATTTTGAACAAGTATGGGGAGATTATTCATCCATGACTTACTCCATTCTGTACCTGAAACCACTCTGAGAGATCGCCCTCTAACTTCACTGCAGCCGTATGATCTTGGTAAAGTTCCTCTATTAGATGAATCAGATGTCTTGGGAAAGCCATGCTGTTAGTTATCTCCCATAGTTGATGGTATTTGACGCAGTCGAGCGCTTTTGAGTAATCTATGAAACACATGTGCAGGTAGTTGAAAATTCCCTACACTTTTCTATGATCAATCTCATGTTAAGGATGTGATCTCTTGTTCCTCTGCCCGATCTGAAACCGGCCTGTGTTTCGTTTATCTCCATCTCTAATTTCTGTTTTATTCTTTGCAAAATGATGTTTAACATTATTTTACTTGCTTGACTTATACGGGCTATAGTTCGGTAGTTAGAGAAAATCTGAAGGTCGCCTTTTTTGGGAGGGGTATATATATAATGATTCTTTTCCATTCATCCGGTCATGTGCCGCTTTCCCATATTTTGCAGCAGTGTTTGTGGTAAATCTTGATTCCGGCCTCGCCGCCTGCATGTATCATTTCTGTTGTTAAGCCATCATTGCCTGGTGTTTTTCCTTTCTTTAAACTTGATCTCTAAATTTGTATTCCAAATGTTCATATTTAAACCATTCAATAAAACTGTGCATAATGTTATTCGAGCATACGATTTACAATCTTTACTTATGGATTATTATTTGATCAAAATTGGTATAGCAATAACTGTGTTCAAGATGAAGCACATATTAGCCACGAATTTTTCAATAATTTAATGGCATTTTAATTTCTCGTTCGCAGTTTAACATGTCTACACACCAAATCCGGTTCTTTTAATAAATGGTATATTTGAAATCGTCCATACATTTTTCTGTGGATTTCCGTTCCTGTGGGCCAGTGTTCCATCCTTAACTGGTTTAGTGTAATGCAGGATATATTAGGTGGACTGTGCTGCTATGTGCACACAGAGGTGATGGAACCAGTCTAAGTCTATTTAAGTGCGTGTTTAGTCTGTTGTATCATGTTAAATGATAAACTGCTCAACTCTGTAAAGATAGCGATAGTTTTCTTTTGGGTAGTCGACTGTCCTAATAGCTTTGAGGAGGGTCTTCTTTTCCTTTTATGTGACTTCTTGATTTGATCTTTTTGTTTCTGTGTTGCTCCATCTTTTGCCAGTATATCTGCCTCTTTATTTCCTGGCATGCGACAGTGGAATAATATCCAATGTAGTACTACCATTCTTTGGGTGCTCACTTCTCGTATGACTTGCTTTTATGCTCTGACATTTTATGGCTGGCAATGTCTTATTCGGACAGACATTGCATCAGTAAAAAACACCATCTCTTGACATTTGCTTATTGTTATTTTAATTATTTCTGCAAAAATATTTTGGGTGTGTCCTTATGTGTGAGTATATAGAGAAAAACATTCCAGTTGATGAACATGTGAATTCAATTCCTTTTTCTGGATATTTTATGCAATATATTGGGAGCCGCGTAGCGCAGTGGTTCGTGCACTGACTTCGCATATGAATGGTCCTGAATTCATTCCCCAGTTGAGGTGGAAATGTTTTTCAGATCGTACCGGCTCCAAGGTCGACCCAGCCTTAAATGGGTACCGGATTAATCCGAGAAGTAAAGACTGCGAGGGAGAGAAGATGGCTGCTGCTTTCATTTGCAGAGCCTCTGAAATGTGAGATCGATAACATCTCACATCCCTACGGCATTAATAATTGCTATGGGTTACTATGCAAACTCCAGCACCTACATTTTTCACTGCTCTAGTTACTGATTCATAAGTATATTCTTGTATTCACGCTTCTCTGTGGTACATATATTTAATCATGTTGCATTCTATAGTTTTCTTTTGGAGAGTAATCAGCTCTCTCATAGTGTAGTTGCTGTTTATGGTGAGATTTTGATATTCTTCGCGGAACTGGGAAAAGTATTGGTGTTATTCCCTTTGTTATCTCTGGAAGTTCTTCCTTATACTGTCCGTGTGTTTTTTTGGTGTGATTGGTGCTTGATTTTGTACCTTGTCCAGAGCCTGTAGATGTGAATTGGCTGCTGAAATTTATGCTATTTATCCGTATTTTAGTACTGGTCTAATAGCACGTGATTATACATTCTTTAAGGTATCCTCATTGGCCCCCAATTTGTTCCTGCTAATTTCCTCAGGATGTTAAGTTTCATTCTTGCCTTTGTCTCTATTTTCTAAATGTGAGGCCTCCATGTTAGTATCTTATCCAAGTACACCGGTTTCGCTTCTGTATGGATACATACATTTTCAATTTTTATCTCTCCTGTTGTGTTCTTATTTGAAAGCGTGAAGAGCGCTATTGAGTATTTTTCAGTGTTGAACTTTACCATCCATTTCTCTGCCATGCTACTGTGTTGTCTGCTGCCTCTTTTATTTTCTTGTTGGATATCTTTAGATGTTTTTATACACAACACACCACACCACCAAGTCATTAGCATTCATTGCAGCCTCAACGTCAGAATCCGTAATGTATCATTAGTTGCAACAATTTACATCGTCTTAAACGTGGAAAATTGTTATAATTTCGGGCGGGGAGGGTAGGGAACGTTACATCATTTATATCTTGCAAAGTAGGCAGTTGAAAAAAAAAATGTTTGGGAAATATTACCATATTACCACAAGATGTGTGGGCTAAATTTGAATTACATCTTCTAAAGTAATGCATTTGACTTTTATAGTTATTTTCTTTGGATGTCGACACAAAATAGATACAACGTGACCTATGAAAACCACGGGAAAAGGTAAATACGTCACACTAGAATGAATCCTGATTAGCCAGCAAGACTATAAATGACCAAATACAGGATGGAATTGTACAGTTTTTGTCAAATATGAAATTAGACATTTATAAACAGGAGACTAGCTTAGTTATCAATTTTACTACCAGGAGAAGAGTGGTAGGCAGCTATAAATTTAAAAAACCCGGATATTTTAGCTGGGTATGCCTACACCTTTAGACAATGTCATTTCATTGTTTATGACAAATAAATAATGATATGACCTTTCAAATGTTTTACGATAGAATGTTTGCTTTCATGAACAGGAAGTGTTTAGTAGGTTGTTGATAATCAGAAACAAAATAACAAAATTTAAAAAATGTGGGGATACGAGGGTATCCCTGAATATCTCCAGAAATAAAGAACTTCTGATTCTTGATTAGATAGCAGCATTATGACACAAGAGTCAATCTATAAGTTCTGCCCATTGGACAGCAGTCATCCAAGAGTATGCAGACTCAAAGTCCCTGCCAGGTGTTCACTACGTGATCTTCAAAGTTTTATAGAGAAGACATACTTTCTTCCGTCATCCATGGATATTCATGAATCTGTAATTTGTTCTATGTGCGCACTATCCAGTTTATCGTCGTCTTCTTCACTTTGCAGTAAATCAACTACCGCCCTTTTAGGTCGGCATTATCTCTCTCTAATCTGTTGTTCGTCCCTCGAAATCGACGATGACAATTCAGCTCATTTGGGATGATGATGAAGATGATGATGAAGATGGTGATGATTATGGCTGCGGTATGCATAGCTGCGACTAATGACTCCTATATTTGCTTGCAATTGTCTACCACATTCTAGATATGTTTAAGAGGAGTATGTGTGACATTGAGCAGCTCTTGTCTTTCTTCTTGTTCGTTTATGTTGCGCAGCTTTATGTCTGGGGTTCTTTGCAGCTGCTGCACTGTCCTTCATTCCATTCAGATCTTTCTTGAGCAAGATTCTTCCATGAATTTATGTCTATTTTTGAAGTGAGTCGGAAGTGAGTTGGTGTGAAAGAGAAGCTAAATGGAGAATAGGAATGGCTAAAAGAACTTTCAATGATATGAAAATAACATTAACATCTAATAAATTACAAAGAAGCTAAAAGTAAGAATTAGAGAATGCTACATCTATTATTTATTAATGTATGTCTCTGGAATATGGACAATAAACAAACAGTTAGAATACATAATTGATGCCTTGGGGATGTGGATATATAGAATAATAGGGATAAGATAATGGTAAGAGAAGAAAACAAACAAAGAGGTTGTAACAACACTTAATATGAAGAAAGAATTATTAAAGAAAATAAAGATTAATCAAATAGAATATTTTGAGCACATTAAAAAACATGACACCTTGTTGATAACTTTATATGAGATTAAAGTCGAAGGGAGGCGAGCAAGAGGTAGGCAGAGATACAAGTGAGGGAGTACCATGACAAGATGGACAGGTCTAGCAGAGTGCACCATCAAAATAAAAGACAAGGGATGTTGTAGGTCTGTTGCAGCATCTGTTGTAGCGTCTGTTCCTTCGTTGCGGAGACCGTACTTGGTGATAATGATGAAGAGAGTCAGTGATGTCTTACAGATGTCTATAATCGCGTCTTCTTTTATCCGGCCTTGCAAGAGCCAGTCTGTAATTCTTCATACGCCTTTTTTTGGTAGGTGATGATCTTTCATGCGGAGCATGTATACATTGTATGTATGCTTACAGACTTAGATTTCATCAGTATTTCACTATATCGTATTGTTTCCATTTATCTCTTTTTAATAGTGTGCCATCAACCTCAACAATGCCCACCAATGCGTGCTACTTTCGTTGCCTCTACCCCGGCATTACAAGGACAGTATATCCATGTAATGGAAAACCGAGATATTCAGTAACGTTTCCCAATCCTTTATTAGTGTGCATATTTCTATCTTCCTCCGCATGCTCTGGGAATCAGAGTGTATCAAGATGTGAGTTCATATTTCAGTCAATAATCGAGTGCCGCAGTCACCGCTTCTATTTCCTTTTTCGTGCTTAATGTTGTAGTGGAAACAGTGGACGATTATTCAAGTACTTTTTCCATTCTTGTTGACAACAAAACCCCGTTCACAATTATTTGTTTTTCTGTTGACTGGACGATCTGTATGACCTGTGACATCAGTCGTTTTGTAGTGTAACACTGTTCTAGGACAGAAGGATTGGATGATGACGATATGTTAAGGGAAAATCACATGGGAGGTATACACTTCCGATGTGCACTTGATGGTAGTTAGAATGTTGTGGATGAAGCGTGACAGACCAGCCTCAGACATGTCCGTATTGTCAATCCCATCATTCATGTACCTATGGAACACGAATGGGAAGGACTAACAATAGGAATTCCAAAAAATAGTTCTCAATGTTGCTCGTAACAAGAAGCAGGAATAGCTGGGTCCCCATGTTGTTGCCCATGGCAACACTACTTATTTGGTCAAAGAAGAGCCCATCACACTCAAAGGTGTTGCGAGAGAGCACAATTTATACACAACGGATGTCAGTAGATGTAGATACATAAATGAGAATGCTTGTCAAGAAAGTGGGCATTACGACACTCTTCATGTGGTATAGAGCTATTAGGAGAGTAAACATCTAGTAGAAAGAGACACTGTCCTCAATGTAGAAGTCTAGGGTCCATGGTGCGCCAATTTTAGCAGTCCAGTCATGCTTGCGAGAGGCAGACCAGGAGGATATATCATCCACGTCGGAGAACTGCTCATATGGTTCACTGTCCTGGGAGTGAAACTGTTTGCGCAAGCAACGATGGAACTAATGTACAACCCGCATAAGAGTCTAGCAATCATATGCGGGACGGAAGTGTATAAACTTTAAGCTTATTGCTGAGTGGGAAAACAAATTAGTCAGAAATATTCAGGTCAGGTAGAATGTAGACAACCAGTGTTGGGGTGGGTGTAAAGTGAGGAATCGTCAGGGAAGACGGGCGGAGAAGGTTAAGCTTTTGGTTGTGTTGAGTACACATGAAGTCATATAGTTGTCTGATGAGAGGTTGATAGTGAGTTGGATAAGAGAACAAATAAGAGTGTTGTCAGTGGTATGGTATTGTAGACGGGGGAAAGTTCTGATGTATGAAACGCAACATCGTTGAATACCCAGTGTGACATCGAACGTCTCTACTTCACCAGCCTCACACGATCCAACATTTCCTCGGCCGAGACTCGAGACCTAAGGCAGAGTGGCAGATATAACGACATTGTCGTCATGCCGGTTTTTAAGTCGAAAGCTGTTGTCGTCTGGCGTAATGATCTCTATCAGCAAGAGTGTCAGAGACAGCTGCCTAATCCCGTGTTTTACAAGTACAATAAGTGCAAGAGGACCCCATTCTAAGTCACAATGGTACATTTTCTACAACCATCATGGGTTTTATACTTGACAACCTTCTTTCCACAGCAGCAACCGTTCTACATCTCAATTAAACATTTTTGGCAAGCTTGCATTTTAATTGTCACCTAAAATTCAAAAGCCCTTAAATCATAGCACACCTATTGTCTCTGCTTGTTATTTCCTTATGGAAATATTCTCTAACGTTCTGGAGAATACATTTCAACTGTTTGTGGAACAACTCTCTACATTCCTAAACGACATCAACCATAACTTGTATATCTTGGCTTCAATTTCGCTTTCGCACGCTCACATTTGTTCTCTCTTTCTACTAGATGTCTGCTCCCTTCGTATTCCATACCACACTGAGAGAGGTTCTCAAGGCCCTGAAGTTTTTCCTTGACAAGCATTCTATTTTCTCTGTGTCTACCTCTACTGGTATCTGCCTTGCGGATCTTGTGTTCACTCGTAACTCCTGTGAGTTTGATGGAAACTTCTTTAATGAAATCATTGTTGTCGCCATAGGCACGAAGATGGGATCCATCTATGTCTGTTTGCTTATGGGCCACCTTGAGCACCAGGTTTGGGAATCTTATGGTAGACCCTTCCCATTGGTGTTCCCAAGGTACATACATGATGGGATTGGCATCACGGACATGTCTGATGCTTATCTATAAAGCTTCATACACTTCATCGACACCTTCACCCGGTCATCAAGCTCACATCCGAGATCTCTACCTCTTCTGCCCTTTCATGTGAACTTCCTTGGCATATCCGTCATCATTCACACCTGCTGTTTTAGCACATCGGTACACTACAAACTGACTGATTCCACAGTTTATTCATCTATACTTCCTCTCATCCCTTTGTTTGTCGCAGTCCCTATCATTATCACAACTTCTCCGCTTGCGGCATCTTTGTAGTGAGAAAGAGAGCTGTCACTAGAAACTAGATAATGTATTTTTTTCTCCTATTGCCTTTACCCTCAGGATCCTCATGTCTTTCAGTTTTCGAGTGTGCAGTCTCTCCAGCCAGGACACCCTCAAGAACACTTAGAGTTATTCCTCCGTAGAAAGGGTCAATGCATCTTCTGTAATTTCCTGTTCGAACACCTTCCTCCCAAGAGGCATGATATATTCTGCTATCTACCTTTGGTTGCTTACAAACGCGATACGTACTTCAAAAAGTGTTCTTAAAACACCTCACGTCTGATGTTTCTAATCATTTTAGAACCATCAGCTACTAAAGCAGCAAATGCTACACAAGTGCATATATCACGAAAACGCGGCCTGTCAAATTCTCCAAATCCATCTTCATTATTGAATGTACGTAAAACACAAGCTCCATTACATTTATATTGAGCGCAGATCGCCGTCGGCAAGTTACTGTCTACCTCTACCTTTTTACCTTTAGTAAGTTGGCAAAATGGCCATAGTTGAAATCTTTTTTTCGCATCTTCTATCGTCGCAGCCGCAATTTCCTTTTTTGTATGGAAACTCTCATACATTGCAAATGCATGCATAGCAACATTCGTGACTGTGTCTCTTCCAGGTATGAATAACGCTATTATGTCTGGAAACTCGTATTTGATTTTCAGATTCATGATTACATGCCTCGCGATAATTTTTTCTAGAGCTTATCCGTGCGCGTTTTGCAGGGTGCATCGCACTTCACTTCCAGTCGTCTCTATTAGTCTTGCCACTGGTTTCAAATGAGGTCCGACAAGAGAGTGAGGGCGACGCTTTGCACAACTCTTCCTCACTTTAATCAAAATCCCCAGTGCAAGTCATTTTCACGTCCATGAAAATTCACCCGAAGGGAAAAGATCTTGCCACTGACTCTAGGAGCATGGAATGTACACACACTCCTCGACAATGAGCGCATCATCTTGTGAAAAGAGGAGAAATGCAGCAGCTCAACAGCGGAGAGCAGCTAGAAAGTCACGTATAGACCAAGATCCGTCTACTGTCGTCATTCCATGTCCGAACTGTCCAAGGACATGTACAGCTCGAATAGGGCTCATTAGCCATCTACGAACTCATAATCAAGGACATAGCTCAAATTGAATTTTCAAAAATGGATGTAACAAATGGTCATCATCACTTGTGATGGACAAACAACAAAAGCTAGGCTATATCCGTTTATGTCGGCCATGCATTTGTCTGATTTTTTCAAACTGCTATGAATCTCAAGGCAATGTATTATATAGCAGATAGAACAATGTTTGTGATAAGACACATAACCAAAATGTTAATTCAAGATTTTTTATCACCCGTTTATCATCGTTGAAGATAGAAATCGCTGGATGATATGTTTATGTGGTACACTGCGAATCTAGTGGATTATGGGATTATAGTTAGAAAGATAACCAAAATACTACAGAACAAAAAAATATGAGTTAATTGAAAACGAGATACAGATATAGAAGTAGAAGACAAACATTTAGTTTTAGGACAACCAGAGGATTCAAAGAAGCTATACTTAATATCAGAGTATTTGTTGTTAACTTAATAGAAGAAAAATACACCGGACAGGATATATCAAATATCTGATTATTGGTGGACAAATATTTAGTAGTTCAAAATAACTTTAACATTTCTGTCATATATTACAGATATGTCTTCTGGAGTGCGGAGGTTAACAAATTTAATTGAATGTCTCCAAGAAATAGTTTTAGATTGAAAAGACAACAAGCTGCTAATCAGTGTGCATTGGACACAAACTACATCCATAATATCTGGAAACACCTGCTCATTAATATATCAAGTGAGATATTCTTTCCAATACGTTGTCTTCGTTGTTGATGCTCTGAACGCCTCTCTTTCTGGACAAGCTGGCCTGAATTGGACAGAAACATGTTCATACATACTTCGATGTCGCTGGTCCATCGTCTACTTGGTCTTCAACTTCTTCTCTCGGCCCTTCAGAATCAGCCTTTCCATATTATCATGACGCTTTAAATCTTTTAATGCAATTCGCAAGAAATGTAATCTGGAAATGAGTCTAAAGGTTAAATTCAAGAATATATGTCTATAATTTTCCAAAAAGTGTCCAATGTATTAAGTCACTGTAAATTGTAACATTTTAGGGCAAACTGATTATTTCCCCGACAAAGATAAACAAATAAGGGCCGATATCAACAGTTTAACTGAAAATTATAAAATCCTAACATTATTGGAAAAGTAAGACCACACGCATAATATATTCATTGTATTACGTGCACGAATTCTTGATACACTATTAAATATGACGGGATGAGTTCTAAAACGCAATGTTTTCTTATTAGTTAACCTGTTGGTAGAAAACCAAAATCCCTCTTTAGTGAAATAGTTTCCTCTCAATACGTACATCACAAATACTTGGATATGTTAGGAAATATTATCATTAACGTAATAGGGTATTTCACAGTACATTTATTCCTGTAATTACCGTGGATTTTGTGTAACATTATTAAGCAAGCGGAATAACTTGTTTTGTTGCTCTGTTTTCTGATGTTCAACTTTTGACAGAATCCACACGTTAATTAACGTTTTAAAAAATACATTTAGTCTTTCTAGCATTTTTCGTGGAAGTAGAAATTTAAGACAATATCATATGGTTCTTCAAAGTCATGTGGCAAAAACAATATTTCCAAGGCATTCATGTATTTTTGCGAGAGTATACAAATATGGGAAATGAATGGCCACAGGTTACGTTAGAAATCAGTAACAGCGTTTTGAATGTCCATCAAACTATCTAGCAGAAACATATTTCTAGAGAAAGTTGATTGTCGAACGAAAAAAAATTTTTGTTATTGAACATGTCATGAAATCTACATGCCTGTGTATAGACATATCTTTCAAGCATCAACAATTTCGTAGATTACTTGTCGAAATAAACTCTCGCGTGTTATTGATCTAACATCAAAACAAAAAACAAAACGCTGATGCTGTTAATCTTTTATTTTTTATGAGATTTTCAGAATTCTACATCTATTTTCAAATTAATGTTACAATCTTCTTATAGTAGAAAAATTAACTGTCCAATAATTTAAAAAATGAACACGTTTTAGTTATTACTGATGATAGCATACTTGTCCAACAAAAAGCAAATTTCTTAGAAGTATAGAACATAGAAATAATAAGAAGTGATACAGTAAAGACTTGACGAACGCTCTGTACCACAATACAAAGTAATGGGAGGAATAGTTGTAGTTTGCTTCCATTTGACTCTACATGAAATAATGGTGCGCCCGTAGGCAAGGAGGGAGGTGTGTGTAATCTCTTTATTGAGTTAAAACATGACGCTTAATTCTAAGAACATAGCCAAAATGTTGGGTACACAACCCCCCCCCCTCCCTTTTTTTTCCTTAGATAATGATGAAATATTTCTTTTAGATGTGACAAGATAGCAACTAACTACCCATAGTTTTTCTGACGAAAGCACGTCCTTAACAGTTGAATAATTGAGACAACACCCAGGTTTGTAGATTTATTACCTAGAAGGCATGGTTGTGATGAAGGGGGATGTTTATCGATGTATGTTTAGTATCATAAGGCAGGTATTCCAATACGGCAGTATCCTAGGAATACCGTGTCCAGCTAGGAACGCAGCATTCCCTTTTGGACCAATTACATCATCAGTCATCTGTCGCATTCATTACCCCATCAGCAGTGATGTTACATCTATATTTCTAATAGCATTCACAGTCGGTTTAGATTATTTCACAAAAGAAAAAAGGTACTAAAAAAACTATCCGCTGACCTGATTATCTTTTTTCTACTAAGACCAAACATGCAGTGAGAACGATGATTTTTTTTTCACAAGTGACAGATTGTCAGCATAACCCCAACTTTCCTTAATCACTTTTCTACGATATGCCTGGAAAAAGAGGACAGTGACTTTATTCTTTTACACCCAGATCTATAAATCCAGACCCTAAATGCCACACTTATAAGATACCTTGAGACCTATTGTAGTTTTCCTGTGTATACTTCTAGCATGACTAATTTTAACTACATTTATCTTAATTTTAGACATACAATAAAGACTTACATGCAATATCTAAAAAGAATTTTAAAACACAAAATAATTTCTACTTTACACCTACGACACTCCTTAGCAAATTAACTGACAATATGTTTTTAAAACATATTTAATAAATTATAGCACGCTCCATGTGTACTTGATAACTGACATTTATCAATATATATAAATAAAACATTAACCATTTCTACATTTATTCCTAAATGTCAACTAACATTTTATTAATAATTATTGGAAACATCTCAAACTTATTGAACTTTATTAGACACCTAAAGCAGTTTCACGTACTGAATCTTGTTTTAGAAATGTGAAAATATATGATGCCGGCGCATAATAGACACTTAACGCCATCCAATTATCACTAAGACATCACCAATTAATGTCTGTTTAAACTCATTGCAAATCATTGCATGCTACCTCTGAAGTACAGAAACAAGACCATAACTTAAGTGTTAATCTCATCTTGTCACGATGATTATGATGCTAAGACGCTGTACAACGCACACGCGTAGAATTCAGAAATAGATAAATTTTTTTAAATAACAGCATTTAAACATCTGACTTGAAAATTATATAAATAATTTGGGAGCTGTCAGATATATTTTGTTAGTCTATACACGTCGCATATCATTAGATATTATTGATGCTATTCGAATTTCATTTTTCAAAATAAATTCCCTAAACATTTTGCTTGTTTTTGAATATTCACTGCTTATCTTTATAAGTTAATTTATGACTTGGGTTGTGAGCTACGATCATGTGTGATACAAAATAATATTATGTATATCCGTGTAGCTCTCGTGTTTGAGACATTTGAAACTACATTCTAAAATTTTAAATAAATATTTAATGTCCACTGTCGAATTTATTTAAATAGTTTAAATGGAGAATAATTTTCTTCCAGACATAACAACTTTTCCATTTTCGACCCATAATTCAATAAAGAATGATCAGAAATATATACTAGTTTTAGATGAACTTCTTAGTAAAGAAGCAAAGAATATATCCCTGATTGTTAATTTTATTTTAATATGTGGTACTGTTGCATGCTTCGGCATTGTAGGTAATATTATCAACTTACATATTTTTATCACACAAGGTTTTGAGAGCACTATTAATATTAGCCTGTTCGGTATAGCGGTATCTGATTTATGCGCATTACTGACTGTTATATGGTTAGGAATATGCGTGAATCCAGCACTGCAGACAGAAGAGATAGCCTTTGAAGAGATAGAGTATTTGACAGCAGGATGGCCTCATTGTTTGTTTGCCAGAATTACTTGTATGATAACCGTATTCATCACAATAGAGCGATGTCTGTGTGTTGCTATACCTCTTAAAGTGAAAAATGTAATAACTAAGAACACAACAATGGCGACAGTCATCTGTATTTTCATCACGCAGTTGATGACAGCCATTCCTACTTATTATTCAGCTTATTTAAGTTGGATGTTCATTCCAGAAAAGAACAGATCGATGTTGCGCTTATGCAGGATTGATAATTGGGAAGACATTGAACTGCTGACCTTTCTTCTGCAGGCGATAATGCAAGGTGGATCATTTATTCTTCTCATTCTCTTCACAGTGTTATTAGTTGTCAACATTCGTAGAAAGACAAAGTGGCGGACGTCTTCCACATCGGACACACAAAAAGAAAGCATATCTGTCCGAGATGCAAAGTTAGTGAAGATGATTGTTCTAATCGCCGGTATTCTCATCATTTGCTTTACTCCAGGAATGATTGGTTTCGTTGGAATGACTATGGAACCAGCGTACAACATGGGAGGAAAGTACGATAATGCATTTTGGGTAACCTGGTCAATCATTTTCGTATTTCAAACAACCAACTCTAGTGTGAATATATTCGTGTATTACAGTATGAGCTCCCGATACAGAGACATTTTTAACATGAAATTTGCAGGAATCATGAAATGTTTAGGCCTTTAAAACATCAGCATTGTACAAGTAAAATTGTATAGTTTGTGTATTTTTTTTAAATATATATTTTCACATCCTACACTGGTCATGCAAAACTTTTACGTGTTTCTTAAACAGAGACTGTGTATCTAATACGACATATTGGCTATTTAGAAAACATCCGTCTAAAATTACTTATTTAATTTTTCTCTTGATTGTCATTGGTCAATATGATTATACTATGTGTCGGTTTTCAATGAAAATGACAGAAAATGTCAACTGCTTCTGTTTTAGAAGGATGTTTTCTCATAAACCAATATTTATATATGATCGACGATCACTCTTAAACTATACAATAATAGTTGGAAGTATGAAGTAAATTATGTATTATTTTAATATGTAAATAAAAGGGAAATACTAAGAGAAATATCGTAGAAAAATCATGTCAGATTTCATGACTATGTGCAGAACATAAAGAGTCATCACACGATGGAACTTGAAAACACCGGTTCCTACCATATGTATAGTATTTAACATTGACATAACATATATAGTTAAAAAAGATGAATATATGCGTAGAGTATTGACTTTATGGCATTGCTGTTATCACGTCTATACCCCGTTTCTCTCAACCACGTGGTATATGAGAGTATACCTAATAACACGTAATAAATCGAAAAGTCCACTGTGCAAAGAAAACGACGTCGTCGGAATTTGAACTCGCAACCTTTTGAGAACAAAACCGATGACTTAAGTACTACGCCAGAAAATATACTTTTGTCATCATTGAATGCCGCCTCTGTGTAAAAGATGTGATGCAATGAAACCTCCAACAGCTTTTGTCTCTTGCTTTGATGGTGCACTCTGAGAACTACAGGAAAACATGCAATAACGAATGTTTTTTTAACCATCAACACCACAGGAGACACAGAGATCATCCTATAACTGTTTTATGGGGTTCATGTCGTATGACATATGTAAACATATGACATATGTAAATCGATTTCTGATGTGGTACATCCGTATTAAGCGGTCTTCCACTACGTGTCCGGTCTGCTACTGAGCCTGCTTGATGAAATCACCTCCAAAGTCCACTAATGGTTCTTTTACCCACATTAAATTGTCTGGTCACTACGTTTTGTGATTTTTTAGTCTGTAAGCGTCCAATGATGGTGTATCGCTGTTCTGTGGTGAGATTAGCCATACTTGCGCATTGAATTTTCAACAATTTATTCGAAGGCAGTCAATCTTTTATAGGCATTCAATAATATTGTCAGAGAGTTTTGTTTTCAAAACATTTCACGGGATTATCATGAACCTGTCACGAGTTATTGCCAATAGCTTTGTTTTGACCTTTACCTATTTCATAACCTCATGAATCATGAGTACATTTCAGGTAACCACAAGATGTTAATGACCAGATGGACGGAATGGATAGGTTTAATGATGTACAATCAGCGAATATCGTGTATAAAGATAAACATAAAAATATAAAGTTGCGTTTTTTTAATATTATATATAAAAAGACAAAATAGTTCAGAAATATTAATCATGGAGAGAAACGTTCGAGGAAAGAGAACAAGTTGCACACCAAGGCTACGATAGGTAGATGATATCGAATAGTTTCTGAACATGACACTAGAAGAGCTCGCACAGATCCGAGAGTCTTACAGAATGATAGTGATGACAACGTTCTGTAAAGAACACACTAAACTAATCACTAAACTAAACCCGTCTCCAGTCATTCCCAACGGTCCATTGACGATGTTAACCAGCCCACTGCAGTCAGTTCTGGCGATTCCGGGACATAAGAACAGGACCCTTGTAGGGTAATCTAGTCCAAAGCTAATCTCACTACAGAACAGCGATACACCATCATTTGACGCTTACAGACTAAAAAATCTAAAATGTAGTGACCAAAAAATTTAATGTGGTTAAAAGAACCATTAGTGGTCTTTGGAAACGATTTCGTCAAGCAGGTTCAGTGGCATAACGGCCACGTAGTGGAAGACCGCTTAATACGGCTGTACCATATCAGAAATCAATTTGCATATGTGTCCTCCATAGTCCACTCAATGCCAACAGCTCTGTAGATAGATAGATGTAAACAGAAGTGGCGGAGTTCGTGTTCATATGTATTGTGTACCACAATAGGTTGCGGGTTTGAAATCGAGCTAAGACATCCTTTAAATATTTTATTTTGGAGGTTATTAAGGATTGTCACCGGAGTTACGGAGTTACCTGCTCTAAGCTGTTGGTTTGTCAGAGCGTTTGCTTCTCTAATTGAAAAAAACTGAGTACCTACAGGAAATCTTGAGTAAATCTTTTCTAGCATCAAGTGTTTTGCTGATAGAGAAGTTTACCTGAAATAAAAGCATGCCAGAAACGGATGTGCTAGAGCTACATGGCGCAAATCAGACCAGCAGCAGAACGTACTTCACGCGCCTCGGAGACATTTTGTGTTGGTTATCACAGAACAAAAGAAGAAGATTGCAAACAATGAGACATCTTCCAGCAGACTGCACACATTGAAATATCTTCCAGCAAATCGCATACATTGAAATATCTTCCAGCAAATCGCATACATTGAAATATCTTCCAGCAAATCGCATACATTGAAATATCTTCCAGCAAATCGCATACATTGAAATATCTTCCAGCAAATCGCATACATTGAAATATCTTCCAACAGATCGCATACACTGAGACATCTTCCAGCAAACTTATGTACTTACGTAACACGCAGATTAATATAATTGCTTCACTGAGACAGGAGGACTATAACTAAACCTTGTGGGTAATGATGTACACACAAGAAAACATACAACTTACAATATACAAAACATATTCAACGTTTCAACCAAAAGGTCTTTATCAAGAAATGCACAAAACATCAAAATACGACGAATAGAAATTATTACGACACACAAACGTATCCAACGGAAATATAGAAATGAGATGCCGGAAGGACAGGAATAACGTAAATATATGTGGAAACGAAACTAACAAAAAGATAACGCAAATGACGGAACAAAATGAATGAAGACCAAGACCGCACCAAGCCTGCACTAGACAAAAGAGTGGTCGGAATTGAGTTCAAAGGGCTCGAAGGTACCCAATTAAAAAATAAGACGATTTTCTAGAGCGTACGTAGATCTATCATCGGTGGTGCGGGATCTTGTGTCAGTGAACCGAATATCAAGAGCACCATGATGGCCAACTCCGTTGAAGTGTGTGGCCACAGGAGTAGGTGTTCTGTGTTTGATGGCATGAAAATGGATACAAATGCGATGGCTCAATCTTAAGCCTGTTTCCCCGATGTACGTTTTGCCGAAGCGTTTGCATATGATGACGTAAATAACATTTGGGGATTCACATGAAAAGGCCTCATCGATGGAGAAAGTGGCTTTGGGAAATGAAATGGAGCGCATCTGGACCACATACGTTAATGTATAGCAACGGCCATGTGAGCAACGAACAGTGCCAAAATGGTCGGGAACAGAAGAATTAATGTGGTTATCGACCAAGAACATTAATTCACTATTTGGACCAAGATGTCCTTCAGATTTTTGTCGTGCCTATACGCCACCAGAGGTAAGTCGTGGAAAGCGGCACGGATGTCAGGATCAGACTAGAGAAGAGAATAATGTTTAAGCATGATGCGTCGAACAGAAGAGTTATGGGGATAAAAGGTAAGAACAGGTTTAACCCTAATAGAGGAGGAGACAGAACCCTGAGAGTTGGTCAAGGTATCGAGGCGAGACTAGTGGCGTACACGTAGCCAAGCGGATGAAAGAATCCTGCAACGGAAAAACTCAATCATCTCAGGAGACTTGAGAAAATTGTCGTAATCGCTACATAAGCGACGCAGGCGAAGAAACTGGGAGTACGGCAGAGAATTGCGACACGAGGGAGGATGAGAAGAAGTGTAGAACAGAAAACAAGAGTGGGTTTATGGTAAACAGATGTGCTACGGTAAGGAGGATGAATGGTGAAAATGATGTCAATGAAGTTGACAGAGGTAGTGAAGATGTTAGGTGTAAATTAAATAGCAGGGTTGAAACTGCCGATGAAATTGATGAAGCGATACATTTCCACTTCGGACATGTCGGTGATACCTATAGCATAGTCAATGTATATGTGGAAAAAAGATGGGAACGGGCCATCATAGGTCAACCAAACTAGATGTTCTAGATGTCCCATGAACAACAAGCATATCTAATCCCATTTTGGTGCCCGTGGCAACGCCACTGATCTGATCGAAAAAGTGCCCATCAAATTTAAAAGAGTTGAGTGTAAGCAACAGTTCAGCAAGGCGGATAAAAGTAGAAATGGATACAGAGGGATGGAGCCTCTTGTCCAGAAAGAACTGCAGAGCCCTGAGACCATCTGCATGCGGTTTAGAAGTGTACAAAGAACAGACATCAAGCAAGAACAGACGATAGGTACGGTCAGAAGACAACTAGACGGAAGAAAAAGTGGTCAGGGCATGCTTGGTGTCTTTCAAGAATGAAGGCAGTTGTTTGACTGTTAAATGTGCAAATTTCCACCATAATTCAGTGGCACGTTAAAATGAACAAATTGGCATGCTGCTTACGAAGTTCATGGTTGGCATTCTGCATACGAAATTCATGTTGCTTGAGGCCAGCAACATTATGAGTCAGAGGACCTGATTTAGCCTTTTGGTGACTGCATGTTGAATTGGCCTTTTTCATGTCGTTGTGTCAGATTGAGCTTTCGTGTCGGCGGACGAGATTTTTTGTTGTTGTTCAGAGCCAAACGTTTTTTTAAAGTCCCTTTCAGCTCTAAGCACTTTCTATGAGCTCAAATGCATCAATTATGTCTTCTAGTTTTTTGTTCATTGTCCATGATTCTGAGCCATACATCAATATAGAATAGATTAAGCATTTTATAATTCTCATTTTAGTTTGTCTATAAATTGTTTCCATGTTAATATTTTCCTCATGTTATTGAAAGTACTTTTAGCCATTCTATTATGCTTTTAACTTCTTTTTGACATCTGACATCAACTGTGACTATGTGTCCGAGATATTTGTAATGATCTACTTGTTTTGTTTTTTTGTGGTTTTTTTGTGTGGTTTAGAGTGAAAATATTTTTTAAAGTCCTTTGAAGCTCTAAGCATTTTCTATGAGTTCGAAGGTCAATACACGTAAGCCTGGCTTCAATTAAAAAGGTGGCGTATTGTAGCTGATATTTTAACATTCACAAACTTGTATGTTTCAATTATTATTATCGATTTTCGATTCTCTCATTATATATGTGCTTAATTCTTCCAGTTGTCAATTACTCAATATTTATTTTACTAACTTCCTTCGAGTAAACTTTTCCCATAAATGATGCTACTTAAAGTTTGCATTTTGGTTGAATATTTACGTCATACGTGCATTGTTGCATGTTTATTGTGAACATGAGAGTTTGTTCTTTTACTATTACGATATATCAGTTATCAACCATTTAAGTGTTGCTGCAACTCCCTCTATCTCCATAATCGTACTCGGTGTGACAGTGGAATATGCTGAAAATTTCTTAACCAACTTCTCGTCGTTTCTGTAAGCAATAAAACCCAAACCGTTTTTATTTGTGTTTCTGTTAACGGAGCCATCTGTGTATATATTAATGCCTTGTGGTTTTGAGTGTATTTGGGCGAGTTCATGCACTGTTTCCTGGGTCCTCACATTCGTCCATTCTCGACACGCTTAATGTCTGTTTCTGCTGACTATTACATGCATGGTGATCATAATAGCGATACTACTCCAACAAAAACGACACTGAAAATTTTTAAGTTGCACTAAATTACAACTGTAAATGAATGCTCTTACATGGTCGCTAGTATAAGAACGTTCATACATGGTGACTGGTAAAGCAAGAATCCAAATTTATTGTGATGAATAATCCAAATTAATCCAAATTAATTGATTGATAGCGAATCATCAAGCTTATATGATGGATGGGACGTGCTGAGGATGTCATAAAAAGTGTGTGCAGATTATAAGATGGATAGGTCTACCCACAAATTACGAAACTTGTTTTTAGAGTAGTAGTAATAATTACAGGGAATGAAGAGAATGTTGTCACACGTCTGTAGAGCAAGAGGGACAAGCTTTAGTCAGAGAGCATGCCAAAGAGGAGGATGTGATTATATACACTGATGGATCTGTGATTAGACATGTTCGCAGTGTTTGGCCTTTGCTAATACTACGACTAGCATGACCATGGGGATTATGACGGTAACCAGGGCATTAGAGCGGGCAGGTACACAGAAGGGAAAAAAGGTCTGCATCTTGAATGACTCTATGAGTATGATAGGAAGGTACAAGTGAGTCTCATTCGCGAACAGTGAATTAAGGCCTTGATAAAGGCGAGGTTCAAAGTAGTGACATTTATATTCGTGCCGGGGCATGTGGGTGTTCGAGACAATGAAAGAGCATATCAACGAAAGAGCAAGATACAGAGGAAGAAGAAGGTGGATCGAAAGAGCTACCAAAATTCTGAGACGTCACAATATTACTGCAATATTGTGCAGAAGCAACCAAACATGTCAGTATCTAAAAACATATGGTCATTCAATTCCTCGACACCTTACAGCAAAACCAGAGAAAAGACGACAGATGAGACAGACAGACAGACCAGACGGACAGACAGACGGATAGATAGATAGAAAGATAAACAGAGAGACGACGGACAGAGAGATAGACAGACAGATAGAATATGTATAGTACCTAAACAATTATCTGGATACAAGCACAGTACCATGGGGAAAAGTATGTCATAATTACTATGCAGAAATGAATGCAATCAAGGTTGCAACCGAAACAATGATCGTTATCTTGCCCAACAGCGTGTAGTTTCCTTTACAGATGCAAGATCAGTACACAAAGAGCTCCAGTCCAAAAAGCTACCAGACCTGCAAACTCGACTAACTGAAGTAAGCAGGTAGTACAAATTAGCTATGCCATGGATATCATCAGATTGTGGATCACCTTGGAACGAGAAAGAAGATAGTCTAGCTAATAAAGGCACTGCAAGTAATCAACAAGATGTGCCACTAACTTAGCATCAAAAGAAACATATGATCAAAGCAATTAGAAAACCAACACCAACGTAGGATAGTAACTAAATTATAATCAGACTAGAACAAAAGTTGTTATTCTATGCCTCATAAGACACAATAAGACACAACAATTCCATGGCAACATGTATGTAATGGTCAACATTGGTGACACAACCATATGGAGATATGGACAGGCATCTCTGACATCAAAGTATATTCTTAATGAATAACCAGAATAAACACACTGACCTAAAGAAACAATAGGGCAGGAACAGGACTACGAACCTATGTACGAGTTACAAAACAGTCAGGTATATAAAATAGACACAATTTCAGGTATAGACATATTCCAGTGAACGAAGAAAGAAGAATTACTTTTGATTGGTAAAGTGTTTAACTACAGTCTCATGAGTCATCAATTATCGAGGTAAATTTCAACAGGCATAACGTTCACATTAGTGGGAACCATACTGCCTAAAATTAAAGTTCCATCAATCTTCTTTCTTACTTCTCCCTTTCTACCCTTTTATACCCTGCAGCGTCAGTGGTAGAAGAGTTCTCGGGAGACCTGTGTTTCATATATGTTTGTTTTCGCTTCCTTAGTGTCCATTGTGTCTGTATAGCAATGTTCTCTGAATGTCAATATCTAAAGGTAGTCTGGAAGCATCTGGAAAACACTTAATCTTTTGTCTTTTCATGTAATCAAGGATTGTATTTGTTAGTCTTATGATGTTTTCATTTCGGATACTGTCTCTTATTGTTCCAGCAATGCAAACTATATCAAATTCACCTCAAACAACAAAGTCTAGAAAATCAACCAAACTGCAACAATATAAAAATGCTACATACCTTTCCGATCGGCAATAGAGATATCTGGACAAGCAATCTTGACGACTTCGCCAGCTCTAGTTGTCGGCCAGCACGAGAAGCTGTCAAATGTGGAATTACAGTAGATTATTCCTGGTTCTGAAAAAATAGGGAAATATAGATCATTGTGATCTTGTGAAACACAGTTTTCCCGAACGACTGCAAGCTCCATTATTAACAGAATGAATTTATCCACAAAATACTTGTACGGCTGGTCTCGATTGTAGTAACAGCTAAGAATGGATAGCAAACATTGCACATAACTCAGTTATATAAATGTGGCAGATCACGTCATACAAATGTCCAATTTTATTGAAGTTATATCAGCAACCCGAACTGAAGTAGTTGTGCACTGTTATATAAATAATTTAATAAAACATATATAAACATAATTTGAATATAAATAAATCAGCACTTTGCATCATGACAAGTCTTTCATAATAACACAAAGCTCCAAAAATTGTAGAAAATATAGAAAACATCAAATCTAACAACACTGCTCCTGAAGTCAAATCATTCAATGAAGTCCCAATTCATGTTTCCCTGAGAAAACAACTACACTTAAAGTTATCTTTCTTTATGTTCGTGCAACAGGATTTGCCCCTCTCTTTTAAACTTCGAGATAATGTGTAATCTTAGTGAATAATATTCGGCTTGATAGCATTATCTGATTTCACGGACCTGCAGCAGTCGTAAAACATCGTCAATTAAATGATCTGCCCGATGCTCTTCTTTACTCTGTTACATTCACTGCTGCTAGGAGATACGCCCTTTCCAAGACTGGCTATCCAGATGAACAGCACGAGGAGTACATGTTATAACAATATGCACTTAGCAGTGCTCTGTCTCTACCTGTTCGATTTTTTATTTATTCATCATTGATGTTATTGGCTGTTAGAGTTCACGTGAAGAAGTCAAGCGATGGCTGAGTCACGCTTCTAACATTTATTAAATATCGATCCTTAGTTATAAAACTCTTATAATAAAACTTAGATTTATTCTTTCTATCGAATACTTTATCTTATTTTAAAAGTTGAATTATATAGTAATGTATTTCTATCTGTGATATTTAATTTATTCCGGTCAGTCATACCGATCTGTTCAACTGTTCTTTTATGTGTCGTGACAAAAATACAATATTGTTCTCACTGACTCTCTGTAAGCCTCTCAGATCTGTACTATCTGCCCTGCCTCCCTAGCTTAATTTTAATAAGTCTTCGATATCCTTCAGCCTCGACAAGAAAAAAGATGAATTCTAAATTCTAAAGAGCAAAGAAAGATCAGCAAGAAATACTCTTGCTGAACTAAGCGAGCTAGAAAAGAAGCACAAAATGCAGCCAGAAAATGTACGAATGACTACTGGATAAGGTTGTGTGAAAATATACAGAATGTTAATGACAAAGGTAACATCAGAGATGTGTATGAAGAGGCAAATAAAAGATATTGATCTTAGAATGAAGAAGGGTTCACCGCTACAATGTATCAATGATAAACGGAAGGTCGTGGACAGATAGGTATAGCACTATCTAGAGCTATAATCTAACGCCACTAAGCTAACAGATGGTGGCTTCATTGCCATAGAGGCTCTACCAACGTTTAACCATCTGGACCCACCCCTAACCATAGCTGAAATTAACGATGCTATTAAAGACCTAGCTTTTAACAGGGCATCTGTCGAGGATGGAATTCCAAATGAGGTCTTCAGGAGTGAGAGAGACATACTTGTACCACAAATCCAACCACTTTATTGTGTTGCCTTGAAGGGCAGGTAGTACGGGATTTTAAAGACTCGAGCATTATAACTCTATATAAGAGCATCAGGACACCGGTGCCTACAACTACAGAGGAATTTCACTTCTATGCACTATTAGCAAAATACTTGCGCTAGAATGGTACTGCGGAGACGCCAAGTTCTAGGTGATCAGAACTTTCCTGAATTACAATGTTGTTTTCGTAGACACCGATTAACCATGGATATTATATTTTAATTACGTTACTTACAGTAGAAATTCCGTAAACAAAATCAGTCCATGTATATTGCTTTCATATATCTCATACAGACATTCGACTTAGTACATCGTGGTTGCTTACTCAAAGAACTAAAGAAGATATGCTGCCTACAAACCATTATACGGTATGGTTGAGTCATTCCACTTCTTTCAGCTTTCATTTGCACGTGTTTTCCTGTTACGGAGTGCAGGAAGGTTTCTTAGCTGTGGAAATGAAGGCCTCTTTTCCATAGCTGTCGCCGAGACGTGTTCAGGAATAATGTTTTTATTGCATCTCCGGAAGACACAAATCCCTGTCTCAACCATGGATAAACCCAGGACCTCAACGGTTCATTCCACACAGGCATGAAAGTAACTATTCACTTTGATTGTGTTTCTTCAGATGAATTTGTGATCAAGAATGACGTACAACAAAGCTGCATTGGTGTCCCCCGCGTACTTTGGAATACATTTCTCTCTCCTCTTAAAACATGCTTTTCACGACCAGGATGGTGGTATATATATGCATTCTCGTACAGATGGTGACGTCTACAATGCTTAATAGTTGAAAGCTAAGATCAGGATAAAGAAGGTCTTTATAAAGAGTTGTTCTTTCCAGATCATGCTGCAATTACGGCACACTAAGAGTGTGAATTGCAAAAACCTAACATCTGCCTTTTCTGATTCCTTCCATTAGTTTGGTTTTCAGAATTTGATTACGGTTTTATTGCTATCAGTAACAATAATTTATTACAACCTATGATATTACTTTAGTCCACTCTGATATTCTTCTCATCGATATTAATTGAATTCATTTAAACTGACTGAAGTTCATTAGTTTTTTTCAAAATTGATCAGTTTCCCAAAACTGACTAGTTTCCCAATAGTGATTCGTTTTCTAAAAGTGACTAGTTTTCCAACACTACCTAATTTCTCAATACTGAATAGTTTCTCAACACTGACTAGTTTCTCAATTATGACTAGAATTGCATCACTGGTTAGTTCTTCAACATTGAATCCTGATACTTCCAATTTGAAACAAGCAACACATTGTTTATAAACACAATATTAATTTCATTTCTCTGAAAACTAGTTACAGTCGTATTTCTGAGTTCTTAGTCTCAGTATGAATTTCTGCAATGAAGTCGTGTCTTTTCAAGTCTAATTGTATATATAAATCATGTTTCTCTGACTATACTGCTGCAACTTTTCAGCAGCTGTGGTCACTGACTGTTATAATCGAATCAAGAAATATGTCCCAATCAATATCCTTCTATCGAGCACAGATGATGATGAGACATTCGGAAATAAGGCAGATCATTAGAACACGGTAAAGTACTTAATGAGAAAATTAAGCAAAAATTAATCAATGCAAGTCTGACACTGAAATATCCGGCAGGTAATTTACACAAAGAATTCTTAAACCAAAGAAACAATTTTGAGTGTTCAACATGAATTGATATGAATTGATATAACAAACTTAATCTCAAATTACATGATTAATTCAAATGTGTAAAAGAAGTCAATGTTAGAAAATATGCAATAACATGGCCAGGGAAATCATGTAAATCTCAACACTACTGGACACGACTTAGCATCTGCATAAAGAAATCGTGGACAAATTACGGACAGCGGCAAATTCCAGCTAATCATGCCATTTTTCTGTCCGGTCATGCTGTTCTAAACGTATTATGTACGATGGCGCGCATAGATCAGAAATTCCTACTTGGAGATCTTCTTCTTCTTCTTTCCTTTCTCTTTTACCCTTTTCAGGCGTCAAGGGAGATACAATGTTCTTGTTCTAGCTTTTCTGGCAGCTTCAGATAATATTATTTGGTGTTCGTGTAATGTCTCTTTGATGTTGTCGATCCAGCGTACTCTAGGTCTACCCTTGACTCTTATTTCTGCTTCTCCTCTCTTCGTATATGCTTTATAAACTAATGAATCACACGGCATTCTTTCCAGATGACCAAACCATTGTATCTGTTGGTTTTGTATGTATTGTAGGATTGATATGACACTCACTCTCTCTCTTATGACATTGTTTCTAATTCTGGTCACTCCTGTGGCTTTTCTCAGACATCTCATCTCTGTTGTAACCAGTTGTCTCTTATGTTTTGTTGTTAAGGACCATGTTTGACATTGGTAGCACAGGGTTGGAATGTAGATACTTTGGATAAGATGTGTTTTGTTAACATTGGTAGCATTTTGTGTTGCAATAAAGGGGATAATTGACCCAGTACTTGGAGATACGAGGGATTAAAAGAAATATTTTTGGTCGCATACCACACGAAAAATAGGAATATAAATACAATAAGACATAAACAAGCAGGTTTTCAATCAATAGAAGTAAGGAAAATGTACTACAATTTTAGATAGAGCTTAGTCTATCATATAGAACAGGATCATGGACAATAAATAAACAAACAAGGAAAATGCAGACCACATGGATGTGATTATTCAGAAGAATGCTAAGAATCCCATAGAAAGTTAATACAAAAATTAGGAAAATGTACTCAGAGAGATCAGCACTAAATGAAGTTACGTATAAGCACACACAAATAATCCACGTTTATTGGCCACATGATGAAAAGAGGAAGTTAATAAAATATAACAAGGCATAATTTAGAGAAAATTATATAGGGGACAGCGAAGACAAACAAAATATTAGATAGTTTAACAACATGGCACGGAAGAAAGTCAGCTGATGAGGGACCGATGTTACAGCACTGCAGATATCATGTTGTGGAGTCACCTGTAATGGCACATTTGCTGGGTGTTGATTTCCTGGTGGGAGAAATTCATTTTGTTTATATTCGTTATGGTTTTTTGTTCTTAACTGTTTTTGTTGTCTTGATAAATGTCCCAATTGGACCGACACGTTGACAATTGTATTTGTTCATTTTTTATTGTTATTTTCTATATTTTATTATTTTATATTGATAGTTTTCTAGTAACATATTTACTTTATTTGCATTTACCTCTATTTGTATGGTTACTACGGCACTTCCATTATGTCGGTCATCCTCCGATATTTGGGTTATTTATATGAGATTAGTTCAACTGCCAAATCATGATCGTTCATTGTATTCAATAATTTCAGGATTTCAGGGGTTCTTGATTAGGAACGAGCGTCACAGTACTGGGGACATTCCTAAATATGCTCTACTTGTCTTTCCGTCAGCCATCTAAAAGTGTAAAAGACCAGTATTTCTGTCGGTTGCTGACTGCACGTTCTTCTAATCTTTCTGGAAAGGGAGCACGTTCTCTTGTCTCCTCTAGTGCCTCCTATTTCTGCCAATCTTTGAATATTTACATTGTCTCGTTCGATCATGCCCTCGTCATCTCTTAGGGTATCCATGAATGCTCTAATCAATTCAATCATGTCTCTTCTTATCTCGATGCCGTTCACCAAGTCTTTACCAACCTACACATCGGTTATTTCGTTTCCCTGACCAGAGCATGACCTGGACAGTAAATCTATGTAATACTCAGCACGTTATTTAGAAGAGTGATCCTCTCAGTTCTGATCATACACGTTTCCATCTTGCGCAGCATACATTGAGAGTCCGATAGAATCACTGCGTCAGCCATTGATTGCGTGATTGCGTGATTGCGTCGCCAGCCAAGTGAGAGCTGCGATCATCGCCTCTATTTACATTCTTATACCTGATGCTGTAGTGGTGTACGCTGCTGACTTCTCAGTTAATTTCTTGCCATTTTAATTTTCCACGAAATCCCAACCAGTCATGTTTGTTTCTTATGTTACAGAGCCGTCTGTGTAAATTATTATATCATATGGCTTCAAGTGCTGCAGTATGAGTTCTTGTACCATTCCCTATGATCTGTTGGCAGCTACGTCGTGGTACACTCTTCCCAGTTGTATCACAACTGTTGTCGATAACTATCTATCTTTGTTAAATGTCATATATTCACAGTCTCTTTCCATTTCCTCCAGCTCACACACTCTGAATAGGGTATCTTCTGCTTCTGCCATCATTCTAGAGATTGGCGTGAGAGGTGGTAGTCATTGTTGGCGACTTTGAAGTATTCTTTAACCTGAGCTTCATTATGTCTTGCTTTGATGCTCGGTATGTCTATGAGAAACCTCATGGCAGCGATAGGTGTTTCTCTTGTGCATCCTACGACATCTTGCATGGCTTCATTTTGAACGTTCTCCAGTCTATCCACCTGTTTTTATGACAGTGTAAATAAAAATTGAACATCATCTAATAAATATAATATCACTGTCAGCATCATCTGAAACAGGGTTCGTTGCAGCATCTCTGCAGATACCATGATTTTTACCGCACTGGCAATCTTCTTAGCTTTCTGAATGACATCGTGTACATGTTTCACCAAAGATAGACTTCTGTCAGGTGTTTAAGGGGTGCCACTTGAAAACATCAACACAAAATATCTGCCATGTTTCTCTATTCTTGGTTCCTTGTTCGAATGTAGAGAATCCTGTTCAGTCGTTATTATCAGGTCCATACTATTATACCAGAACATTAGTTATGTCCACTCAATATATTCTGTCCTTTAGCTTCCTCGTTTTTTATCATCTTAATTGTCCCTATCAAAATAGTTGTAGAAATGTACACATGCCTCATCGCACATTGCAAGTTTTTCAAGTGACATCACTGCTGTAAGATGTCCTTGTTGACCTGCAAGAACATTTATTTTATTTATCGCGTAAAAAAAGGGATGTCCATAAGTTACGTTCACAGTTACTGAGGAGGAGTTTGAGAAAGATTGACACTTGATGACAGGAGGGGGTAGACAAAAACTGACGTTAACTATACTGGTTTTATACACAAATTAAAATGTTCGAATTTGGAAAAAAAACATTATAAAAATCTGAAAAAAAGAAATCATTTAGTTTTTTTCGTATTATATTCTGCTAAAAAGTGTTTAACGAATAAAGGTTGGAGGTGGGGGATTTTGACATAGATAAACAGGGGCGGGGTCTCTGAATTCTTAACGGCTGTTGAGAAGAAGGCGGGGGAGGGGGGGCAGTTAAATATTTTTTCTAAAAAATGATTGACGTAATTTATTGTGAGGCCACCCTAAAGGTGACATTCCTTTAATATTAAGTATAACCGATGCTTAATACTCATCTATAAGATTTATTTTCTAAAGTATTTACTTTTCTCTCTAATTCCTCTGTAAGTGATATTCGCTCACATTCGTACAAAATAGTACGTGTTATTAAAGGTGTACATAGTTTTGAACTTTGCGGATTTAATTGTTCTGTTTTTTCCTTATGGTGTTCAGTGTTGATTCTGCAGCAGAGGCCATGTTAAACTTATGAACTGCCCCTTCCACTCTAAATTCCGGCTTGAAACGTTGATAGACACTTAACAGGGACACTCCATTTGGGACAACAGGACGAGCTGGCAAATATGACCGTCATTATATTACATGGCAAAACAACAATCGATAGTCTCAAGAGAAATATTGGAATTTTCTTTTCTGAACCGGATGGAATTCAAATTACAGACGACGATAAATTGTTTATTTATTCTTCTACTTCGCTAAAATCTACAACAGAAAACTTGGAAATAGATGGAAGATCTTGGCATGAGGGAAGGTGAATGCAACATCAAATGTCTACATTATATATGAACGTTTGATCATAGCAGCTGTTCATGAATATACTGCTAAAAACCAAAAAAGAAACGCTACTTTTTTGGAGTTACTTTTATAAAAGATATTCGCTGATTGGACACCATTCACCTATCGACTGTGTCCACTTGGACATTACCTTCTCGTGGTTACCTGAATAGTACTCATCTCATGTTTCGTAAGGTTATAAAAGAGCTGATGCTCTTTTATAGTGGTGCTTTCTGTTGTGTTGTATGGTTGTGAGAGTTGGACACTCATTGCGGACATGGAGAGAAGGTTACAGGTTTTCGAGTATAAATGCTACAGAAGAATTATACGAATTTCCTATAGGGAACATAAGACCAATGTGTACGTAAGAAATAAAGTAGAGATGTGTGCAGGTGTCCAGGAGCCATTGCTTTCAATAGTGAAATGACGAAAACTAGCATGGTTCGGACATGTATGCAGGCACGATTCCTTGTCAAAAACTATACTGCAGGGAAATGTCGAGGGTGGAAGAAGCAGAGGAGGACAAATAAAGACATGGACAGACAACATCAAGGAATGGACAGGGCAAGATATTTCCATACTCGTCCGCATCGCTGAGGATAGAATTCGCTGGAGGACCCTGTGTGCTGAAGCATCCAATGTGGTACCCCTACGACCCTGAAGGGTTTTGGGTTTATTGATTGATTGAAAAGAGCTGAAGATCAAAATAACATTTTCGACAATAACTCGTGCAGGTTCATGAGAATCCTGTGAAACTTACTGAATACAAAACTCTCTGACAATATTATTCAATGCCTATAAAAGATTGACGGTTCTGGAATATATTCAGTTGAAAACTCTATGCGCAAATATGAATAATCTCACTAAAGAACAGCGATACATCATCATTGGACTCCTACAGACTGGAAAATCACAAAATGTAGTGGCCAGACAATTTAATTTGGTTAGAAGCACCATCAGTCACCTTTGGAGGTGATTTAAACAAACTGGTTCAGTAGCAGACCGGCCGCGCAGTGGAATACCAATAGTCGTATCTTCTGCCGAAGACCGTTTAATCCGACTGCATTACTCAGGGATCGATTTGCATCTGTGTCCTCCACAGTTCCTCAATGCCAGCAGTTCACTGAATTTCAGATCAAACGATCAGGAACCGGCAGTACGACGCTGATCTTTGGGCTAGAATACCATACAGATGTCCTGTTCTTATAGACCGGACTCGCCAGAAACGACGGCAGTGGGCAAACCAGATATGTCAATGGACAGTTGGCAATGACTGGAGACGGGTTTAGTTTAGCGATGAAACATTTTATGTGCTCCAGCGACACAATAGACGGAGAGGACCTTACTCAGAGTCCATGAGCGCTAAGCCACGAACAACATTGATAAGGCGCCTCCACATGGTGATGGACGTGTACTGACGTGGTGGGGGGGGGGGGGTAATCAACATCATGGCAGAAGTGGCCTGGTGAACTTTAAGGACGCAAGAATGTCAAATGATATGTCGCTGAAATTGTTTGTACTCTATTTCTTCCAATTTTACTGCACAAGGGTCGATTTTTCTGCAGGATAACGTTCGACCTCAAATGGCACAGCTCACCACACAGTTCCTCGCTGACACCAACATCCAGACCAATCCGTGGTCAGCCATTCCATCAGACATGAACCCTATAGAACACACGTGGATGAGCTCAACAGACGACACCGCCAGCGAAACGTGACTCCAACCAATCTCCGGCATTTGTCTCTTGCACTACGTTTTGAGTGAACAGTCATCTCACAAAAACAGATCCAACTGCTAATCGGATCCATGTCAAAGTGATATTATCTGATAGAGGCAGATGTGTCCATACACTTTACTGAAACGGAGGCTTCAGTCCCACAGAATAAAAACCCAAATCAAATTTAATGAGCATCATTTCATTGTTAATGTCTGAAAGGTTATTCATACCAAGGTTGAAACATTAATTCTGTAAAATACAATTCTGATACACGTCTGAAAGTTTGGTGTTCATCACCACTACAATAATCTTGCGTTTCTGTTTTGGAACAGTATAGATTTTAATAGGTTACTTTCTAATGTACGTAGAGAATTTCATTGCGAGTGGTCGAATAGCTTGAATTGATAAATTGTGACGGATTGAAGCAATCCCCAGAATTGAAGCAATCCTCATGCGGACTGAATTTTTGTCTTGGGGAGGGGGGAGACGGGTAATGCTCAGAGGGTAAATGCTAAATGCGGGAGAAACTTATCGCACCATAAGAAAAGCTTACTGCACCATAAGAGAAATTTAATGCACCATACGAGAAACTTACCGCACCGTAAGAGAAATTTAACGCACCATACGAGAAACTTACCACACCATAAGAGAAACTTACCACACCATAAGAGAAACTTTCCGCACCATAAATGAGACTTACCATAAGAGAAATTTACAGAACGATAACAGGAACGTTTTATTGTTAAATCGTTTTTTAAATGTTGTGTTTAATACTGTACACCACTCCCTCATCCCTCCATAACAGTAGGGGATGCCATACTTCAGTAACGATCTTTTTGTGTCCGCGTTAATAGTGTCAACCATATATACAACTGTAAACAGCAGATAAACTAACTCAAGTTATGTGATAATAGTTTCTGCATATACAATTGTACACAGAAGGTCAACTAGCAACATTTATGTGTTAATAGTGTCAACCACATATACAATTGTACACAGAAGGTCAGCTAACCACATTAAAGTGTTAACAGTGCCAACCACATATAGAATTGTACACGGAAGGTCAACTAACCACATGTATGTTTTAACAGTGTCAACCACATAAATAATTGTAACATCACGTCAACTAGCTGAGTTATATATTAATATTTCATACATACATCATACAACAATTATATATACGATTGATGTACGTTCATTGAATTTAGAAATGGGAATGTACTAATTGTTCTCAGCCGTTGTTTTTTTTATTTTTGCTCGTGGTCTCCTTTGTGGACAGATTTCCTCTCTCTCTTCCCCCCCCCCTCATGATTGTTAAAAGAAATTGCAGTAACTAACTTTATTTACGATTCAATATTACTTTTCAATCTGTATGCTCAAATTCATGCTGTTTATTGTTCTAGTGGTCCCCTTCCTCTGACCCCCTTTCTCTAAGGCTCCTCCTCCCACATTTACATGTGCTAATCCTCCTCTTATTTTCAAGGCAACGTGCCTCATTTGCGCTATATATTCCACGTTGAAAACTACCGGCATAGTCCACATATTATAAATATATACAATTAATGATAAAGTAGAGATGACACACAGAAAGCAATATTTCAAAAGCTGATATTTTTGTTATGAAAAGTTAACAACTTAACCGGTAACAGCAGGATGGATACACAATTTTGGAAATTGAAGATCGTCTGATACTTTGGTATGGTAAATAAAAGAGGGGGAAAGATAACGTCAGGTCATATGGACGTCAACTAAATATATTAGTACAATCGTGCTGTTATTTCACACACATTAACCACACCTTCGTCAGCACAAAATGTCTACCCAATTTTAACACAAATAGCAACTTAGTAGTAGACAATAGAAACAATGTTCTTCGATGCCTGAAATATGGCATAATAATTAGAAATGTATTCTGTCGCGACATGCATACTTCCTTGTTGTTATGAGTGGTGCTATATTGACATCAATCAATAGTCAAATCCGATGTACATTGTGATGTTCTGTTTTATCCAATGTCTATTCCTGGACAGAAGCTTTGTTGTAATCTACACGAGGACGAAACTAAGGAAGGGCAATGAGGGATCAAAATAAATACACAGGGGCGTTACAATCAAACTAAATTTAGAGGCAAGGGGGAGGAGGGAACGAGTTAGGTGGGGCAAAGATTCATAGTTTTGGCACTGCATTTTAATAACGAAAAATTCGACGTATTGAAATTAGAAGTCCCAGGATGAAAACAAAATGAATGTCTTTTTTTAATAAGAAAAAAATACAATCTCGGTGAGACCCACCACTTTCAATCGTAGATGGTAGTCCAATTTAGTTATATCCGAGATTTTAACTATAAACGACACAACGTTCGTGGTTCTGGTAATTCTGTCACCATGACTACTGAAGTATGAATCTTGTGATTCATGAATGAATAACATACAAACATGGGAGACGCGTTGCGCAGTGGTTAGGGCACTGGCTTCGCATATGAGTGGTCCTGGGTTCATTCACCAGTTGAGGTGGAAATGTTTTCAGATCGCAACGGCTCTCAGGTCGACCCAGCCTTAAATGGGTACCGGATTAATCCGGGAAGTAAAGATTGCGAGAGAGAGGAGATGGCTACCGCCCTCATTTGCAGAGCCTCTGAAATGTGAGATCGCTAACATCTTACATCCCTACGGCATTAATAAATGCTATGTGTTGCTTTACTTAACATAGAGACTGACAGATTATGCATTTCTTCAGATAAAGTGATATAACATGTATCTGTGCTAAGCCTGCATGAATGTGTTATATAAGAACACCACTACCTAGCCTTCGACGAACATACAGAACGTTGATGGGGTGCTAGTGCAGTGCCTTTTTTCGATAGGAGCTATGATTATTTTCATTATAGATTACAACAACTATTCACATTTTTTAGGAGTTGAACTTCTAATATTTGTTATGGTTCTGATGTAAAAAGAAAATGGACTTTATGGTTAAAAGAAAGATGTCTCACAATAAACGTAAAAATAGTCATACTTTTTTTAATATTAATTTTTTCCGGACACGCGGACTATTCTTTTGCGAGTCACTACGTGAGGTTGCTCATATGTCACCAAACAATTAACAATAGACTCCAGCAGTGAGGTGCAATATGGTAGTCCAGGCGCGGAGGCGCCTATCACCTTGAAAAAAAACCCCGATAAAGCCACTGACAATGGGAATTTATCTTCTACCGTTAAGCCTTTTACGTTCTCATGTGTCATACATCTACAAGAGATTGTCTTTCCTTTTATGAATCGCATTAATTCATTTAAAGATAGTCCAATAATTGTGTTTTGAAGTAACACATATTGTTCATTAATTTTATTAGAAATGTTAGGAGTTATTATTTTATTACTACTTCCTTCTTTTCTTCAAAACTGAGGCTTCTAGTGAAATGAATTAATCGTTCGAACTAAAGTACTATTTGAAATACTTTATGCTAATTTGCGGTGTTGGGGACAATCCTTCATTGCCCTTCCAACACATCAGTGTTGGAGTGAAAATAAAACTGTATAAGTCGCTGGTGCTTTCTTTTGTGCTGTATGGTTGTGAGAGTTGGACACTCACTGCGGACATGGAGAGCAGATTACAGGCTATCGAGTACAAATGCTACGGACGATTTCTATGAATTTCCTATAGGGAACACAAGACCGATGTATGCGTAAGAAATAAAGTAGAGATGTGTGCAGGTGTTACAGGAGCCATTGTTTCAATATTGAAACACGAAAACTAGCATGGTTCGGGACATGTATGCAGGCACGATTCCTTGTCAAAAATAATACAGAAGAAGCATTCATTGTGGTACCCCTACGACCATGAAGGGTTACCGTTTAATTGATTGATTGAAGCTAATTTGCGTAACTATTTAAGAAGAAATTCGGCTCTTTCCAAATCTAGAACCTTTTCTATTATAACTTACTCTTTTAAAGTGCATGTCAAATTATATTTAGGAAAGAATGTTTTAATCTTAGCAAGATTTCTTACTTATCGACAACAAACTCAGACATTTAATGATCACAACAATGAAGCAATTAAAAAGCTCATAAAAAGTATACGTGTTTAGGATGGATTGCATAACCATAAACTCTATATCTTTAACTTTTGCTAAAACACAAGCGTTTCTGATGCATGTATGATGTCATCAACAAGCGCCGTACATGGTTGGCGTAGGCAATCATGGATTTCCACAGCTCTATCATTAGTACTATGTATTAGGCTCGCAGCTGACTCTATGTCATGCACGTTGTTAAACTGTCCAATATTTTCTAACGTTGTCGTCCTCTGTCCTCTCTTGTCTTCAATCTTGCCTGTTGTAAACTATGTTCTCTATACCTCCCTGTCTCATATGGTGGCCAAGATATGAATTTTGTTTTTTTCCCTTACAATTATAGATTAAGCTCCGTCTAAATTTGAGTAAAAAGAATCACTTAAATCGTTAAATGATGTATATATATATATATATATATATATATATATATATATATATATATATATATATATATATATATATATATATATATATATATAAAACAATGGCTAGCTACGTACCGATTTATATATATATATATATATAAACAATGGCTAGCTACGTACCCGATTAGTTAATGAAATCCATATTTATAGCTTTACGAAAGAAACCAGGCACCGCCGAATGTGATGGCCATCGTACAATCAGTCTCATGATGTCATAAGTTGACATAATAAAGGCTTATGGCCGTTTACGTTTTTACAGGGCGCCAGGAAGTAAGTCTGTGTAAAGACTGCAGATATATTACGAAGGCCTAAAATTCCAGCATCTCTCCGTGTTGATTTTATCAATTTTGAATCAACAGTGGCAAGAACAGATAAGTTATAACAATTTTATGTTTACGGATATATAGTGATTCCAGTTGACATTGCTCAATGAGTTAATAATACGTTTGCTGCCTATACAGTTAAAAAAAAATATGATATGGCTGTAATATTCCTTGAAAATTAAACACAAAATAGATATATTATGCTGTCCTGTTGACCGGCTAGGCTTTCTAATCCAATGAGCTTACGCCACTGTTGGAGAGGCATGATCAGATAAAATTATCACCAATTTTCGAAATGTCTAACAAGATGCTAAAATAAACATTAGTCCACTTTGATTTGAATAGATCAATACGAGCCCAGTTTTATTCATCATTTGTATAATGGCAAACTCGATAATATTGCATGCAATTTTTTCCGCTTTATGTATGCCTTTTCTGCACGGGACACCAACTATCAAATCACGAAGATAAGGATAGAAGCGCAAGATTGCGAGAAAAAGGCAGATATGTGTGAGCTTGGTTAGTTTTTAGCTCGGCAGCCGGTGTGTAATTACGAGAACCAGTTCTCTCGTACGGCTGGCTTACTATGCTAGCAATATGGTTACTAACTTTCAAAGTTCAGTGGAAGCGGTAAAAAATACTGAACATATTAGTTACCAATGCCAAAGTCGGGTGTGTCTAGACATTGGGGAAAATAAAACAGCAATACATCACATTTCCGTCCTCTTGGCTAAATCCGCTAGGAAATGTAGTAGGATCAATGTACTGGTATAAGAGATATACTCAGAAAGTGAGTGTGTGTGTCATCTGATGCAGTCTCTCCAGAACGGTGTCTTCTCAATAAACTTCCTAAACCCTTCTCTGTCTTGGGCGATGTGGATTGCATTTCTAACGACGTATTCATGTTATCTTTACTGTCCTCAGTCAATTGTCTTCTTGGTCTGCCTTTCCTCCTCAGTCGTGGTGCTCTGCCCTCCATTATTTGTCTTTCTAAACAGTTGTGTTTCTTTATATGACCAACCAGGTGTAGTTTTCTTTTTGCTATTGTGTTTCTTCATATTCTTCAGCGTTCATTCTCAAACTCCCGCTGGATCTCCCTTGTAGCAGGACTATTGTCCTACTAGATTTCCAGCAGGATGTAGTCCAGAGAATGGAAATGCGCTGTGTCGCCGTCTTATTTGCGCCAATGGCCCGACACAATCGTCTTCGGTGGAGCTATTGTGTTTAGTAGCCAACACTCTGGGATCTTCAATGTGTTTATACTATATGAGATTCTCTTTTTTTTCCTTCCATGATATTCTAAGTATTCTTCTGTAGCATTTCATCTCAATTGCGTTGATCTTCTTTGCCGCTGTTTTACCGCTGTTTTACTTAGGGTAAATGTTTCACAGTCGCATGTGCAACAAGAAAAAACAAAGTTCGTAGCATTAGCAGTTTCGTTTCTATTTTCTTGTTTTTCCATATGTTTTTCAACGTGTTATTTTACAATATGCCATTGTCAATCTCTTCTTTATCTCTGCAATGCAGTCTCCTACACCATTGATGTTTGCTACTAAGTATTCGAATTTATCCACATATTCTATTTTGGTATTGTCTATTCTTATTTGTGGTTGTTGTGTTGTTATATCTGTTGATTTAATTTTTGTTTCTTGCACATTTAAATATAAGTTTTGTGATTTACTGTATTTCTTTCTGTTCTTGATTAGCTGTTCCAATCCCTTTATATCATTTGAAAGATGCGCAGTGTCGTCTGCGAGGCTTATTTAAGGGATTTCAAAACCACCGATGTTTAAATCGTGGTAGTCAGCGTTGTGTATGTCCTCTCTCACAAGCCTCACTATATTTTTTGCGTAGATGTTGAGCAATTATGGAGAGAGTGTGCATCCCTGTCTTACTCCCCTCTGTACCTCAAACCACTCTGAGAGCTCGCCCTCTCACTTCACTGCAGCCTTTTGATCTTGGTAAAGTTCTTTTATTAGATTTATCCGATATTTGGAAAACCCATGCTGTTCATTATATCCCATAGTTTCTAATGTTGGGCGCAGTCGAACGAGCAATATTTAGATTAATCCATTAGACATTTCTAGGTACAATATTCCCGTAGGTTGTCATTACATTTGGGAAGGAACAACCGATAATAGAACACCGTAAGGAGAACATATTCATTCGACTCCAGGACAAAATATATCCAAACAAAATATACCGGACAAAATATACCAGACAAAATATCCCCAGAAAAAAATATCCCCAGACAAAATGTCCTCAGACAAAATATCCCCAGACAAAATATCCCCAGATACAATTTACCGGACAAAATATTCCACACAAAATATTCCAGACGAAATATCCCCAGACATAATATACCAGACAAAATGTCCTGGGACAAAATATTCCAAACAAAATATTCCTACATAGCAAAAAAGAATAGGAATAAAGTAATAGTAACAGGAAATTTGTTGAAGTAAATTATCGTAAATTTTTGCGGAAGCGTGAGTACGAACGAAAACAGCACGAACATCGAATTTTTAAACATAACAACATAACTAGACATTTTGGAAATCATAATCTTAATGGAAGAGAAATAAAAAATACTTTAAAAAAATGTTTAAAATATGCAAAAAGACACACACTGCTCTATTAAAACATAAGTTAGCACCTATCTAGAATAATAAAAGTAGCTGCTCGAGTTTTACCCAAGTATTATTAGGATCAGCAGAATGTTAGCACGAATTCACAAGTTAGATTTAGTGTGTTCTTACTGAATTTGTTACCAGATAAATCTTTGGTGAAAATTAAATACCTGGATACAGACAATATCTCCAATTCTTTTACTTCAGCCAACACGTTGTCACAACACAGTATCGATAAAACAGTAGACAGGGAACGCAAGAATTTCATAAATGAGTCGAAAGAAGCTTTACGTTCAGTTATCAGTTCAGCAATAACATACAAGTCCAGTTATCAGTTCAGCAATAACATACAAGTCCAGTTATCAGTTCAGTATTAATATAAAAATCCAGTAATCAGTTTAAGTTCATAACATAAAAGTTCAGTTATTAGTTCAGTAATAACATAAAAAGCCAGTTATCAGTTCAGAGTAATAACTTAACAGTCCAATTATCAGTTCAGTAATAACATAAAAGTATGCAACGAATATCTGATATGATTTATGATGTGTTGAAATACTATACATGTAAAAAGCAGATGAATACAATACGTCTAATTGTCACAAAAACAGTATAATACCTATATATATATATATCCCTAATATGTCTCTACTACTTCATCAGACCATTTGTCAAGCTTTTGAGTAATCCTTGAAACTAAATATGTTTGTGCTTCTGTGCCATCAAGATACAACTTACGCATTCTGCCATCACACGCACAAACAAACCCATAGACATGATAGGAGTGGGGATTAAATATTTCCCTTAAGAAATCAGAACATTACTTTCATTATTAAGAAATTATATATCATACAGGTAAATCCACCCTCTTCCTTCCCCCCCCCCCCCACAGAACGAAAGTCAAAAGAAATCTAATGAAAATGATTATATTGCAAACACAAGTGTGGGAAATGACCTTTTTCTCAGATAAAAATAACATGTATTAAGACGTATCTACGGCCCAGTACACACACACACACACACACACACACACTCGCACAGACAAATATATACATATATCTTGCCTCAATTTCATACTTTTGTTTTACTTATTCACTAGCTGTCTACTGAGTGAGCACGTGAGTGTATGCAGTAAAGATAGTGAAGTCCTATAGAGAATCAGGAGGGTACCCAACTGGTGTACTAAATCTTCCTCTGGTGTTTCCTGCGGTTCTTCTTGTCTCCAAGCGTATTGGAATTGTTTTTCTTGTGGATCTAATCAACAGTGCCAAGTTTGGTTTAAAGCTAATGGCAAATCATTTTTTTCCATAAATCTTCGCAGGAAAGCAGTCATGTATAAAATTGTAACTACATATCTCGGCAACACGTTGGACTGATTCTTGACAGTATGTAAAGACGCACACAGCCATCACTCAGGCATATATGCACATACCCCAGCCAGTAAAGCAATTCACATTGAAGGAACAGATACAAATGTATTATGCGTGTGTGCTCAATACTTTATTATACAACTCAGAAACGCGGGCTTCATACAGTATTCCAAACATTAGAGTGTCATGTGACGTATTCCTTCCAGAACGTTGTCTTCCCAATGAACTCTCTGAACCTCTCTCTGTCTTGGGCGATGTGGCTTGCATTTTCTAGCGATGTATTCATGTTATCTTTAATGTCGTCAGTCCATCGTCTTCTTGGTCTGTCCCTTCTCCTCTTCTCAGGTACTCTTCCCTCCATTATTTGTCTTTCTAAACAGTTATGTCTCTTTATATGACCAAACAGGCGTAGTTTTCTTTTTGTTATTGTGTTTAGTAACCACCACTCTGGAATATTCTTTGTGTTTATAATATCTGAGTTTATGATTTTATTCTTCCATGATATTCTAAGTATCTTCCTGTAGCATTTCAGCTCGAAGGCGTTGATCCTCTTTGCCGCTTTAATCCATTGGAAATTTCTAGGCACAATATTCCCGTAGGTTGCCATTACTTTCGGGAAGGAACAACCGTTAATCGAGCACCGTAAAGAGAACACATACGTTCTAGTCGGCCATTTTGGCGGAAGACTAAATTTGTCACTACTTTGTCTTCACAGAATAAACATCACGTGACAATGACAGGACAAAATCACGAAAACAAGTGCACAGCGAGCAAAATAATCTTCAATAATGTGAATGCTCAGATTGCTAAGATTGAAGACGACTAAGATTGTTGGGTCATGTGCGAAGAGTTTGTTTGTTTTGCGTTCGCTCCATTGTAATCAGCATGGATATCCGTGCGATTTCGGCCGGGAGCATGTTTACGTTGTGCTACCGTTATACGCCTTTTAGGTCTAGCACATCCGATTTCGGCATGACTTGACAATTCGGGTGGGCTACCCTATCCTGTGACAGCCTCCCTATCTGTCGCCAGGCACGCGTGTGTGCGGTGACTCTTTGTCCAGACGATGTTTTGCTCACTTCTGTCTCGCACGAGGTGTTCCACTGTCTATGAAGTTGCCTCGTGTAATTGGACGTACTGTGCCCATTGAGTACTAAACCATTTCTCATCCGTGAGCCTGGTTCCTTAAGAGGAAGAACTCAACAGAAGAGTTGGACCCTGGCTCTTTCGCCCTCTTCGCCGAGGTGTCATTCACCGACATCGTGAACCCCTCGTCCAAGTTCGAGTCTCACACCAAGGCGTTCTCGAGCTGAGTGACCTTATCCCAATAGCGCCTGAGTCCATCAGGTACTGAACCCTTTCTCTCTGCAAGTGTATTTCCGGTATAGGAGAACCTGGCAGTAGAGTTGGGCCAGGGCTAACATCGTTGTCTCTTTTGTGCCTGAGCCCATCGAGTACGGAACCCTTTCTCTCTGCAAGTGTACTTTCGGTATAGGAAAGCTAGACAGTAGAGTTGGGCCAGGACTGCTATTTTTGTCCCTTTTTGCCTGAGCCTATCGGTTACGGCACCCTTTCTCTTTGCGAGTATTTTTCTGGTATAGGAAGACTCGACATTAGAGTTAGGCCAGGTCTTTTTGCTTTGCTGGACGCCCATTATTGGATATGGGTCTCTGCCTATAAGGAAATCTAGTAACTAGAAGCTCGTCACGAGCTAACAGAGCTTGTAGTTCCCATTTCCGTAATCGTTTTCACTTTCTATTTGCAGTTGGCGCTGCCCTCTAGCGCTGTTCTGCCCTTTCATTTTTTCATAACACTCAGTATGAAATATATCTGTCTTTCACTATGCATCCACCTTTTCATGCTTTTTTCATTGGCCGCCCCTCCTATGTTCGGACTGGACTAACTAGCTTCACTGTATGTCGACAGTGTCGTTGTATGTGGTGTTGCTGGTGGTGTCGGAGATATTGTCTGTCTCTTTTGCAGTCTGTCTCTTTCCATCTGCTTCCTCCACATTCTCGGACACGATCCCCAAATGATTTGGCCAGAATCAGCTCGAGCTGCTGTTTTTTCTGTTACCAGGGTGCACCGCGAGGAGGATATTTGTGATCTTGGTTATCTGCTAACCCTGGGTCCGCCTAGAGCAATGTGTTCCCTTTGCACCCCGTGCGAAGAGTGAACAATAACCTTATCCCACGGCAGATATTTAATTTGTCTAAAAATTCGTAACCCGTTATGTCGTAAAGGTGCCTCATTGGAAGAATCAGCAAAAACAACCAGTCAAACATCCCTATCTCCAATCCTACGAACGAGTGTGAAATAATCAGGCCATGGCCATTCCTCGATGTTCACAAAGTAGAACCTTTTCTCTCCAAGTCTTCTTCTTGCATCATCAACTGTTTCATCTTTTATACCATCTTTGAATGGTAATTATTTCTTATTACATTTTCACACCCCGCAAGCAGTGCCGTAAATACGTCCTTCGTAAAAGATGAGATGGGGGGGGGGGGGGTTACATAGACCCTCCAAAAATAATTGTATTTCTCATTTTACTACGTAATTCTTTCAATTTAGATTTTTTGGTGACCTTTTCTTGGAAAAAACTTTAGGGGGCGGGTTGTTACCTGCCTTTTCGGTAGGTTTTTAATATTAAAAGTCATGTTATTATTTCCTAAATGGGAGGGGTTGGGGGATTTAGTTTGCCTAAACGTTTACGCCTCTACACTGCTATTAGCAGTGATTCTTGTGTACATGCAAATTCCGTTATTTTCTCTCAGAAAAATACATTTGCTGTATTTACTCTAAAGGAAACGTGTAACATCCACCTGTTACATCCACCTGTTACATCCACCTGTTACATCCACCTGTTACATCCACCTGTTACATCCACCTGTTACATCCACCTGTTACATCCACCTGTTACATCCACCTGAAACCTACAGCCTGTAGCTGTATCACTCGTATTCAAAATCATACAAGCTTATTTCTGTATCTATATTGAGTGTCCAGCTTTCATAACCCAACAAACGAATAGATAGTACCACATCATCATAATTAAGTGCCACATCCGCAACGAAGGTTGGCTGCAACAGTTTTCCAAACATCTCCTGTCTCTTGTTTTGGTGGTGCACTCTGCCAAACTGTAACTCTCCATTTTGTGAAGTTACTCTCCCACTTGTACCTCTGCCTACCTCTTGTTCGTTTCCCTTCGACTTTACCCTCAAGTAAGGTCTTCAACAAGGTGTCATGTCTTTTAATATGTCCCAAATATTTTATTTGCTTGATCTTTATTTCCCTTATTAATTCTTACTTGATATTAAGTGTTGATAGACTCTTTTTGTTTTCTTCTCTTTCCATGATGGTCTCCCTATTCTTCTATATATCCAAATCTCAAAGGTATCAATTCGGTCTTCTAATTGTTCGTTTAGTGTCCATGTTTCTGATCCATACATTAATATAGAATAGATGTAGCATTCTATAATTCTCATTTGTAACTTGTTTGTAAATTGTTTAGATGTTACTATTGTTCCCATGTCATTGAAGTTATTTTTAGCCATTCCTATTCTCCTTTTAACTTCTGTTTCACATCTGCCGTCATTTATGATTATGTGTCCAAGATATTGACATTTTTCTGACTTTTGACTTTGCTTTTGCAAAGTTTCCTCATCTTTATATATTAAACTTTAATCATCGGAAAATAATAGTTCATTGATTTCATTATTAAGATCCTCATCAGGTTTTTTTTGCAATGTTTTCCTCTTTGTTGATGTGAGTGTTCTACCTGTTGTAGTTTCTCTCCGTGTGGTTTTATGTTTAGCGCCTTTTCTTCTATGATTTTGCTGATTATCAAGATGATTTTTTTAAAAGATATTTATAACCAGTCAATATTCTTTACTTGGTTTATCGACTTGATCTATTAGTCTTTGTTGCTCATGTTCACTTTCAGGTTATAGAACGGTGTCGTCTGCATATCTCAGGTTTATTATTTTCCCATTGCCTTGAGGCCTTGCATTTCTTCTACATAATTAAATATATTCTCTGTGTGCATATTAAATAAGCTGAGTTAGAAAGATGTGTGCAAGCCCCAACAACATTTCCATTGACAGAAATTGATATGAAAATGTGGCTCAATACCAATATATATATATATATATATATATATAGGTAGTCATTACGCAAAAGTGCAGAAGCTTTTGATACACATTTGAGAGGCCGGCTAGAACAATAGTTTTTAAGCTGTTTTTCACCGTGAGCATATTGTAACACATTTTGTTCCATAGCCTCCCTGGAACTGAAGTGTTTTCAAAGTAATTTCCATCCTCTGCCCCCCCCCCCGTCCCAATTCTTAGACGTGTCTGTGCCCACCCCTCCTCAGAATTTCAATTTTTCTTCTCTCAAGAAAAGAGAAAGAAAATAGAGAAAGCCTCAAGAAAGTCTCTGTACCCTATGAAGGCCATATGGCCCATGTTGAGAAACATTGGGCTAGAGTACAATCAACGCACTCGTAAAACAAAGATGATAGAACAGCACTGAACGATTCACCATACAAATCATATAAATTACATATAAATCACGCTACCTAAACACACAAGAATTCTAAGTAACTTTCATACAGACAAAGAAGAAGTCCATATATATGTGTGTGTGTGCGCGCGTGTGCGTGGGTGTGTGTGGGTGGGTGAGCGAGCGTCCGCGCGTGTGTTTGTGTGAATGTGAGTGTATTTGAATCGACAGCATGTGCGAGAAAATGGTAGATTTCTCAGCTCTTTATTACATAATGAGCTCCAACTCACGTCTTAGCATTTCTCATAAGGTGGGGGGGGGGGCATAACTTTCTAAATTAAAGCTCTAAACGTGGGTGGAAATGTCTCTGGGGATGTGATTATGGACTACTTCAGCAGGATGGAGCAGGGTTCACGCGGCTACGGGGAAATGTAGAATCAGAGGGTCGAAAGATCATTAAGAAATTCATTAAAATATCATTAAGAACACACCAAATAGCACACATACTGGGTTGTTTTTTTTAAACACATTCTTTTATGCATAATAGGTTCATACGTGCGATTGTGTTGTTATTAATTGAAGTCTACCTGAAACCTGATGCAAATAATAAATTGAAACCAGTGACAAGGTTCTAGTGTAAATAGAAATATTTTAACTTTACTAAAATGAAAATAGTGGAAAACATTTCAAATACAACAAACTTTGGCTTACAGGCGAAGTGTAATATGGAAATTCACTTTGAAAATTGAATGTGGTGACCAATAGGAGAAAGTGTTCATGTTCTCAATGTGTGCTTCTCATTTTTATTGTATTTCTGTTAAAGTAATTCCATTTCTGCACCTTTTTATCGAAATTGAAATGATGATGATGGGTTTTCGGAAATAATACTGTTATTGATATAATTTCAATCATCAATCATCACATAAGTAACTCCCCATGATGAAGTGTCGTCAGTAAAGTGTTGAACTTTACATAAAGGTCAATTGCTTTTCTTTAGTTAAAAAAAAACAACTTGCTAATGTACTTATGTGTGATTTTTATTCAATTATTATAGAATTTTTATTCGTATAGAAGCTATTAAGTCAGTAAGACTAACTTACCATTTGAAAAAAAAGGATGAAATGCCTTTTTTATAGGCAACCTCTCTATTTACATATTTATTACACGATTCCTTGTCAAAGACAATACTTAAGGAACTGTCGAGGGTGGAAGAAGCAGAGGAGGTCAAATAAAAGCATGGACAGACAACATCAAGGAGTGGACAGGGCAAGATATTTCCACACTCCGCATCGCTGAGGATAGAATTCGCTGGAGGACTCTGTGTGCTGAGGCATCCAATGTGGTACCCCTACATCCCTGAAGGGTTACGGGTTTATTGATATATAGTAGTTGTTGTAATAGTAGTAATAGTAGTTGTAGCAGTAGTAGTAGTTGTAGCTGTAGTTGTAGTTGTAGCAGTAGTAGTAGTTGTAGCAGTAGTAGTAGTTGTAGCCGTAGTAGTAGTTGTAGCAGTAGTAGTAGTGGTGGTAGTCGTGTCGTATTAAGTATTAGTAGTATTAGTCGAAGGTGAGTATGCTGATCGCTCTATAATTTAAAAAATATCATTCATATTGAATACCCATTAATAAGTTTATAAAGCATATTTTAAAAAAAAACACTCTGAAAATATTCAGTTGATATAATGTAAACCTCTACTCATAAATCATCTGGGAAGTCTGTATTTATTTCATACATTGAGTTGGATAATTAATTCATAATTATGCGCCAATTATGGGATTTAAAATAGCGAAAATGGATTTTAGATAAGTGCTGATAATAGCCAAGAATATATTACGACAGTTCATTCAGTGGCGAAATATAAAAACAGGAAGTAAGGTGGCTTTATAAAGTGTGTTACCCGATAGCATAGATTCGATCGAGAAATCTTTGACAAGGAAATATACATTAGCACTCAAACAGTAAGTAATCATAATAATGTTGTTGTTGTTCGTCCATCACAAGTAATGGTGGCCATTTGTTACATCTACTTTATAAAATTCAGTAAGAGGCACGACCGTGTCTCTGAGTTCGTACATGACTGATAAACCCAATGCTGGCGCTAAAGGTCTTTGGACAGTTTTGGCATTGGATGATCACTTTTGATTGTGTTTGATCTACCGTTATCTTCCTAGCTAGTCTCTGATGTTGAACTGCTGCATCTCTCATTTTTTATACAATGTTGCGTCATATTTTATTGGAGATCGCTATGTAGTTCTTTTTCATACATCATCTTCGCACGTGTCGTGGTTTATGTCAAATGATTTCATAGAGATATCTAATGAGTAATTATAACGTTACTTTTGTCTACCTTGAGAGGGCATGTCCTTCTTCATCTCACCATAGAGGAACATTTTTGGTAGACTATGATTTGGTGTACGTACGTACTATATGACAAGCCCAACGAATTTGTGTCTGTATCGGAATAGTCTATTCTAGGAATATCAGCTCTTGAATGGACTCGGTATTCGGAAGCGTACCTTGCCATTTGATGTTCATCATCTTTCTAAAACAAATTGTGTGGAAGTGATTTAGCTTACTCATGACAAAATTGATGCCTACATACAATCCATGTTTCACCAGCATACAACAGCTATGAAAGTAATACTGATCTGTCAACATTCAGCTTAGTATGAAGTATGTATCTTAATGACTTTTCTAGGCCATACATTTATATACAGTTTGCAGAAAGTTCAGCTTTCCTTGGAGATCATAGTATATACTTTATCATCAATGCTGGCATGTTGTTATAATGTACTCTAAGGTATATGAATGTTGTTATAATTTACTCTAAGGTATATGAATGTTGTTATAATGTACTCTAAGGTATATGAATCTATTCACCGCGTTCAATGGTACACATTTACCTTTATTCTGGGTTCGTGGTATATTTTGTTTGGAGCAGGTTGGAACATAACTTTTATTTTCTGTGTATTAATAGTAAGTTCAAAGTTGGTACATGTTTTGGAGAATTGCTTCTACGATGGTTTGTAGATCAGCATCAGGGTTATCATTGATCATCTGCAAATAAGTGATACCTAATGATGTGTGATTTGACCTTGGTTTATGCTCGAAGTCGCCGAAGGCTGAACAATTTTTTGCAAATGCGATATCTTATGTCTAATCCCAGGTCGAGATATGTATATGCACCTATGCATCATCCAGCATGGCAGAGAACAAAGTGCTCAAAGGGGTAATACACATCCCTGTTTAATTCCGTTTGAAACAGTAAAATTGCAGATAACTCTCCATCATTCATAACTCTAGCCTGCACTCCACCATGAAATTCCTGCAACATTGTGATACATTTATATGGGCAACCGAATTTTACAATAATCTTCCACGGGTCATCTCTACTTACTACTGTGTCAAATGATTTTGTTAAGTCTATAAATGATGTGTAGATGTCACGGTGTTATTCTTGAAATTGTTCGTGATGTTGCCTTTCAGCAATGATTTGACTTACGTAAAACACAGGTCTATATATCGCTTCAATGAGACACGACAGACTATAGCTAAAACTAGTAGATAATAATGCGCACAAAAGAAATCATACATATTACAATACACAAATCATATTCAACGTTTCAACCAAAAGGTCTTTATCAAGACACAAACAAAACATCATAATACACAAAACATAATTGTTGTTACGTTTCACGCAGTTACCTTGTATTGATTTTTAGCAATGAATATATTGGATCTTTCATTCTCTTTTCTGAAATCGCATTGGCTTTCGGGTATCAATCTTTTATTAAGATGAGATGTAAGTCGGTTCAAAATGATTCTTGCAAACCTTTTCTCTGCGATAGTAGGCAAATGCATTAATGGTTACTATAGCATTGTCGGTTCCCTTTGCGTTTACAGAGGAGTATAAATGTGTCATCATATAAGATTTTAAATTTTGTGAAATAGTTTCACTTTTCCATGGTGTTGGAAAATGATAAAAACTATTTCAGTTAGCTTTGCTACCACGATACCTATATACTTCGATTAGTATTGAGTCGGCGCCATGTGCCTTTCCCCTGGAACGCTGATGCATTGCTTTACTTTACGTGCCTCCTCCAAGGTAGAATGTCACCTAGCACCTCACCGAGAGGAGATGTGGTAGGCGGTTGATAGCTTCCTCATTTGTTGATGATGGATGGTTCAAAGTGATCTCGAATTAATCCACAAAGCGGTGAACAATATTACCTTTCTCTGTGATTAAATATGCGTCATCTGCATTTATAAAGGGAAATGGCCATGTGCAGGATGAGCCAGATAACGCTATAAGTTTATCATAGAAGTATCTTAGATCGTTGGTGTCTGCAAATCTTTGTATCTCGTCTGCTTTCCTACTCAGTCACATCTGGTATGTTTTATTTTGAATTATTTTTCGGTTGCAGTGAAATGCGTCTCTTTATTGTACTTATAAATGTTGGATGATTTAGTCATGCCTTGTGAAGGTGGTGCTTTGTCAGCTAACTTTTCTTTTATTTCTTTAGCGTTCTCATCAAATCAACTATATTGTTTCTTGATAGAATGTCTTAGTTTCTCGGTAGCAGTGTCGTAAATTTGCAAGCTTAAAATGTTTCACTTTCTGTCAACATCTTGCTCATCTTGTACTGTATATTGCAGACATTCGTATAGAGTAGAAGCTAGGAACTGCTGTATTTTTACATTTGATAGTTTCCTGACATCTATTCGGTTCTTTTCTCTGCTTCCTGTGGGTATGGCAAGCTGGAAATTAAATGTGAGTTTCTGCACACTCAGACGAATGTCTGCAATATACAGTACAGATGAGCAAGAGTTTGACAGAAAGTGAACAATTTAACGCTTGCAAATTTACGACACTGCTACGGAGAAACAAAGACATTCTATCCACACATTGTATTGTAATTCTAACATCTTGACAGTTATTTTCTTCTGACAGCTACATTTATAAAATACAAGTGTCATAATGGCTATCTAGAAGGTCCGGTTTCTGGTTGGAAGATGAACAACGTGTGTTTCTAAAGAGAGTTGTGTTTATATGTTCGCCAAATATTTGCAAGAAGGAAAGTCTATTTACCCACTTCATATTTACCGATTGCATCATCTCATGAGATACTGTCTGCACCCACACCTGCGTTACTAACATATAAATAACAATAATACGAATACAATCCACAATTAATTAAGCGTGCCACTTTGGAGTAAATAGCACAAAAACATAGTCACAACATTCCAATCCTGACACGGACAAGTATGAGTAGATATCTTCAGAACAATTCTTGAAAGTTGTCAACCAAACAAATGTTCCCTGCATTATATATACATATATATATATGTCATTTGAAAGTGAATGAGACACAATTAATTTCAACAATTGAATATACAGAACAGCACATATGTAATAGTTAAGACGTTCATTTATATATGTATATATCTATATAAAAGAAAGACGACTTGAGTGCACTATAAATAACAAATATATAAATAAAATAAAATAGTGAATGATATTCTCATTATGTTTTATTGAATTATTAGGCTCAATAGAGAGATATGTTAACAATTGTTTCAATGGTATATTGACAACAAGAAATAGTCTGAAATATAATATGACCGAGATAATAGGGATGATTAATTTTGTTAATGTGAACGTCGAAATATTGCTAAGATCGATGATATGTAACTTGCAGATCTCGGTTATTAAAACATTTGTTGTGATATTCAAATTATTATATGGTCCTTTTTCGTCTACAATTACACCTTAGAGTAGTATTGAGCAAAATATTCATCGAGGACTTTCAATGAATCCGTAAAACATGCCATGAAATATCAAGCCAGGATAAAATACAAATGTAAAAATTAAAGTAAACCGTTATATTTCTGTGAGATTTTTTCACTGTGTTATTATTTCAAACCGCCCAAGTTGACGTCGGAAAGTGTATAAAGACGATTAGAAGATGAATAAGCAGAAGTTGAACGTTCAACAATTATTGTTCAGATGCCAAATTTTAAAATTGTCGAGGTAAGCAATAAAAAGGAAGACTTCACAGTCTGACTTTGTGAAGAAAAGTAACTAACAGACCTTGTTAATTAGTTAGTTAGTCGTTGGATCATCGTCACTGAAATCCGGTCACGTCCATAGATGCTCAGATCTCTCCTTGAGTGTAGCCGCCATACACGTTGACTGACAGTCCCAGTACGCCGTTGATTGACGATCATTCTGTCTTGCCCACGAAACCTCTCCTTTCCAACAACACCACATTTCAAACCAAACTCCCTTATTCTAGTAATGGAACAAGAGTCATCCTCACTTATACAGTCATTTGTTCGTGCGTTTTCCCATAGGGCGTTCAAAATGTCTGCTCGATCCATCGCTTCATCAACAGCCGTAGTAGCAGGGAATACGGCCAACCTATGTGATCTCTCATTACCCTGGACTCCCGCATGTCCCGGCACAAAAATTAATGTCACTTTACGCACAACTGGAATTCTTCACTGCATCCAGCCACTGTTTCCGAATGTACCCCGCCTTAACTTTAACAATCATGTTCATGGAGTCACAGAGTATAAAGATACATGAATGCTCGTAGATAGAAAACATTGACTGATCAATATGACTGTGATACTGAAGATACACATTGATTGATCAGTATGACTGTGATACTGAAGATACACATTGACTGATCAATATGACTGTGATACTGAAGATACACATTGATTGATCAGTATGACTGTGATACTGAAGATACACATTGACTGATCAATATGACTGTGATACTGAAGATACACATTGACTGATCAATATGACTGTGATACTGAAGATACACATTGATTGATCAGTATGACTGTGATACTGAAGATACACATTGATTGATCAATATGACTGTGATACTGAAGATACACATTGATTGATCAGTATGACTGTGATACTGAAGATACACATTGACTGATCAGTATGACTGTGATACTGAAGATACACATTGACTGATCAGTATGACTGTGATACTGAAGATACACATTGATTGATCAGTATGACTGTGATACTGAAGATACACATTGACTGATCAGTATGACTGTGATACTGAAGATACACATTGACTGATCAGTATGACTGTGATACTGAAGATACACATTGACTGATCAGTATGACTGTGATACTGAAGATACGCATTGACTGATCAATATGACTGTGATACTGAAGATACACATTGACTGATCAGTATGACTGTGATACTGAAGATACACATTGACTGATCAGTATGACTGTGATACTGAAGATACACATTGACTGATCAGTATGACTGTGATACTGAAGATACACATTGACTGATCAGTATGACTGTGATACTGAAGATACACATTGACTGATCAATATAACTGTGATACTGAAGATACACATTGATTGATCAGTATGACTGTGATACTGAAGATACACATTGACTGATCAATATGACTGTGATACTGAAGATACACATTGATTGATCAGTATGACTGTGATACTGAAGATACACATTGACTGATCAATATGACTGTGATACTGAAGATACACATTGACTGATCAATATGACTGTGATACTGAAGATACACATTGATTGATCAGTATGACTGTGATACTGAAGATACACATTGACTGATCAGTATGACTGTGATACTGAAGATACACATTGACTGATCAGTATGACTGTGATACTGAAGATACACATTGACTGATCAGTATGACTGTGATACTGAAGATACACATTGACTGATCAATATGACTGTGATACTGAAGATACACATTGACTGATCAATATGACTGTGATACTGAAGATACACATTGACTGATCAGTATGACTGTGATACTGAAGATACACATTGACTGATCAATATGACTGTGATACTGAAGATACACATTGATTGATCAGTATGACTGTGATACTGAAGATACACATTGACTGATCAATATGACTGTGATACTGAAGATACACATTGACTGATCAATATGACTGTGATACTGAAGATACACATTGATTGATCAGTATGACTGTGATACTGAAGATACACATTGACTGATCAGTATGACTGTGATACTGAAGATACACATTGACTGATCAGTATGACTGTGATACTGAAGATACACATTGATTGATCAATATGACTGTGATACTGAAGATACACATTGATTGATCAGTATGACTGTGATACTGAAGATACACATTGATTGATCAATATGACTGTGATACTGAAGATACACATTGATTGATCAGTATGACTGTGATACTGAAGATACACATTGACTGATCAGTATGACTGTGATACTGAAGATACACATTGACTGATCAATATGACTGTGATACTGAAGATACACATTGATTGATCAGTATGACTGTGATACTGAAGATACACATTGACTGATCAGTATGACTGTGATACTGAAGATACACATTGACTGATCAGTATGACTGTGATACTGAAGATACACATTGACTGATCAGTATGACTGTGATACTGAAGATACACATTGACTGATCAATATGACTGTGATACTGAAGATACACATTGACTGATCAATATGACTGTGATACTGAAGATACACATTGATTGATCAGTATGACTGTGATACTGAAGATACACATTGACTGATCAGTATGACTGTGATACTGAAGATACACATTGACTGATCAGTATGACTGTGATACTGAAGATACACATTGACTGATCAATATGACTGTGATACTGAAGATACACATTGATTGATCAGTATGACTGTGATACTGAAGATACACATTGACTGATCAATATGACTGTGATACTGAAGATACACATTGATTGATCAGTATGACTGTGATACTGAAGATACACATTGACTGATCAATATGACTGTGATACTGAAGATACACATTGACTGATCAATATGACTGTGATACTGAAGATACACATTGATTGATCAGTATGACTGTGATACTGAAGATACACATTGACTGATCAGTATGACTGTGATACTGAAGATACACATTGACTGATCAGTATGACTGTGATACTGAAGATACACATTGACTGATCAGTATGACTGTGATACTGAAGATACACATTGACTGATCAATATGACTGTGATACTGAAGATACACATTGACTGATCAATATGACTGTGATACTGAAGATACACATTGACTGATCAGTATGACTGTGATACTGAAGATACACATTGACTGATCAATATGACTGTGATACTGAAGATACACATTGATTGATCAGTATGACTGTGATACTGAAGATACACATTGACTGATCAATATGACTGTGATACTGAAGATACACATTGACTGATCAATATGACTGTGATACTGAAGATACACATTGATTGATCAGTATGACTGTGATACTGAAGATACACATTGACTGATCAGTATGACTGTGATACTGAAGATACACATTGACTGATCAGTATGACTGTGATACTGAAGATACACATTGATTGATCAGTATGACTGTGATACTGAAGATACACATTGATTGATCAGTATGACTGTGATACTGAAGATACACATTGACTGATCAGTATGACTGTGATACTGAAGATACACATTGACTGATCAGTCTGACTGTGATACTGAAGATACACATTGACTGATCAGTATGACTGTGATACTGAAGATACACATTGACTGATCAATATGACTGTGATACTGAAGATACACATTGACTGATCAATATGACTGTGATACTGAAGATACACATTGATTGATCAGTATGACTGTGATACTGAAGATACACATTGACTGATCAGTATGACTGTGATACTGAAGATACACATTGACTGATCAGTATGACTGTGATACTGAAGATACACATTGACTGATCAATATGACTGTGATACTGAAGATACACATTGACTGATCAATATGACTGTGATACTGAAGATACACATTGACTGATCAGTATGACTGTGATACTGAAGATACACATTGACTGATCAATATGACTGTGATACTGAAGATACACATTGACTGATCAGTATGAATTTGACCATGAAAAACTGTGTCTTTTAAATCTGTATGCTTGATTAATTTTTATAAATCTCAAATAATATAATTATGAGCAATAAAGCTTATATATACTTTTGTGCAGTCTGGTGTTTATACAGAGTTTAATTTTTACCCAATGACCAAACTCTCAGCAATATTTAATTCTAATTAAGGAAACCTCATATTAAGAGAGGTTTGTCTTTTTAAATCCTTGTAAAGCAACCTTATACTGGGAGAGGTTTTATTGTCTCTCTAAAGAGAGAGATTTGTTTGCCTCCCTGTAAAGAAACCTTCCACTGAGAGAGGTTTGTTTGCATCGCTCCCTGTAAAGAAACCTCCAACTGAGAGAGGTTTGTGTGGTTCCCTGTAAAGAAACCTCTGATTGAGATATGTTTTTTTGTTTGACTCCCTGTAAAGAAACTTCCCACTGAAAAAGTTCTATTTTGCTCCCGAGGACTTATGATACATATAGCTCTTCTATAATTGTGTATAATTTAAGAGGAGATAGCGGTTCTCCGTAGCTCCACTTCATGTCCAGAATAATCCAACTAAGCTTTGATAAGTATAGAGAAAGGGTAAACATGTTTTACAAAAGAACTTACACAGATGTAATGCTTTTGTTTTCTTATTTACCATAAACGTTTTTCTATTTGAGATAGACTATTGAAGACTACATAATTCTGTGTTAGGTCTCTTCTTTATTGGTGCCCTTTTCTTTGTTTGTTTCTCTATCTTTCCTTTGTGGTCGAAACGGGGATTACTTCCGCTGTAAGCTCTATGTAAATCCTATTTAAGTTTATTTAGATTTTATTTGTTTATTATCTACCTATATGGTACACGGCTTCACTGCAGTCTCCCATTCATTCAACTTTTAACTGTGTGCACTACCTTGAGATGAAGCATTAAACTCTTAAATGTGGTGCACTGCCTTACGATGAATCATTCTTCTTCTTCTTCTGCGTTCGTTCTGCAGCCGTCGAGGGTGGAAGAAGCAGAGAGGGTCAAATAAAATCATGGACAGACAACATCAACGACCAGACAAGACAAACTTTTCCCTCATCCATCCGCATCGTTGAAGATAGAAGATCGTTCTCGCCGGAGAACTCTGTGTGCTGAAGCATCCAATGTAGTAACACTGCTACCTTGACGCGTTACGGAGTTATAGATATAGACATATATAGACAGATGCTAATTGTAGAATCTAGACAGGAAGAAAGTTTCACTATAAAGACATGTCAATTACAAGGGTTTGGTATCTCATGGTTTGGACACTTCTGAGACTGTATGCATGCCATACCCTATATTCAATATACTCGTATATGGAACAAGCATATATCACAGAAGTGTTTTTTTCATGAACATACTAGCATAATATTTCGCTAACTAGTGTTATCTTTTTTTAAACCGCTCAGGTTGATGCCGGAAAGTGTAGAAAGAAGATTAGAAGAGGAGTAAGCAGGCGGTAAAATTTTAATTTAATTGCTGTTCAGAAATCATATTTTAAGACTTAATGTAAATAATAAATCATACCGTTGAAACGAGAGAGGGAGGGTGAGAGAAACAATGAATGCATAATCCAAAGACAGATTAGTAAAGAGAAAAACAAATATGAAAGTAATTATAGTGAAAAAGTGAATATTTGTTAGAAATACCTACTATTACTAATGAAAAGTTGATCAAATAATTATAATAAAATGTTGATGAATACTCGTGACGTTTCTATCTATGATCTTCGTCCAAACAAACGTATAATAATATGAGAACGAATAATACAGAAGAAATTATTAATTTAAAGACATCTTAAAAATTAATAAATAAATCAACCGTCCGTTTGCGGATTATACTTGTTTTTATCATCTTTTTATTTGTAGGGGTAGGTATTTTGTAACACATATTTACCAATTCACTATGATTACTTTGGTATTTATGTTAACTCTTTTAAAGATGTTTTTAAATTAATAATTTGTTTCTCTGGTAGTGATGTGTTTCTTGTATGTTTTATTACATGTTTGTTCAGAAGGTGATCACAGATAGATTCGTCAACCGTTTTTATCCTTATTCCATTAATTATAATTGTTTTATCTATGTTTATATTAGAAGTATTGTGTATTTGTAACACAGATTTACTTACTCAAAGTACTTTTGTATAGTAAGGGCTGCTATCAATGTAATGATTCTCTCTGGTATTATTCGTTATTATGTCCCTTACAGAGTAGTAAGCATGTTTTCTTAGCTAGGAGAATTGTTATGACATAGTGGTTAATACCAATTGTCTTGTGCCAATGATGCGTCATTTTGATCCCTCAATGTGTTGCTTTGTTTATAAGTTCTTGTTCTTTCTTATCCCTGGAGATTAACACTTAAAGCTATGACGCTGCCTGGTACGAGGTTTCTTTATGACGGAGTGTCGCTGCGGAGTATATGTGGAGAAACCCCAGTACAATGAGTGCAATGTTCTATGTTTTGAGACCCATTTCAACTTGTTAATCGAGATAATATAGAACAATACTTGATGTAAAATAAGCGCCAACTAGATTTCTATGTATCTTAAATCACTATAATCAAACATACATAGCCTTCTTATATTGACAAGACCCAAACGTCGAGCAAAGAACGGTAACACTGCAAAAATGTCACAAATGCTGTAGGGGTTGACTAAAGTCGGGTGGTGTGAAATAATCAACCCTTAGACTCTCATGTGCTAACCTTAGACTGGCATGTGCTACTCTTAGACTGCCATGTGCTACCCTTAGACTGGCATGTGCTACCCTTAGACTGCAATGTGCTACCCTTAGATTGACGTGTGCTACCCTTGGACTGGCATGTGCCTCCCTTATATTGGCATTGCTAGCCCTAGACTGGTATGTGCTACCCTTAGACAGCCATGTGCTATCCTTAGGCTGACATGTGCTAACCTTAGACTGCCATGTGCTATCCTTAGACAGGCATGTGCTACCCTTAGACTGATATGACCTACTCTTAGACTGGCATGTGCTAACCTTAGATTGGCATTGCTACTCTTAGACTGTCATATTTTGAACTGGTATGTGCTACCCTTAGAATGACATGTGCTATCCTTAGACTGACATGTGCTACCCTTGGACTGGCATGTGCTACCCTTAGACTGGCTTGTCCTACCCTTAAACTAGCATGTGCTACCCTTAGACTAGCATGTGCTAAAACTTAGAGTGGCATGTGCTACCCTTAGACTGACATGTGCTAACCTTAGACTGGCATGTGCTACCCTTAGACTGACATGTGCTAACCTTAGATTGACATGTGCTACCCTTAGACTGACATGTGCTAACCTTAGACTGACATGTGCTAACCTTAGACTGACATGTGTTAACCTTAGACTGGCATGTGCTACCCTTAGACTGACATGTGCTAACCTTAGACTGGTATGTGCTACCCTTAGTCTGGCATGTGATCTCGGATATCACATTTTTTTTATGTGGCCTTTCTCTAGTCTCCGTTGCTCAGCTGCAAGTCTCCGTGCTCCCCCCCCCCTTCTAACCAGGGATATATAAAAATGCTGAAAACAACTAATCTAAATTACACCCTTTTAACCAGCAGAAAATTGATAATGAAAGAACAAGAAGAATAAACACTGAGCGTTTAAAGACAGTCATACATACATTCTAACATGCAATCTAACATAAAATCTAACAAACACACTAACATACAACCTAAGATACAACTTAACATGTAATCTAGCATACTTTTTAACATGCAATCTAAGACACAATCTAACATACAAATTAACATGAAAATATAATGTATTACTCATATTCGCTGTACCTAGTCACATTTATGTACCCAGTGTCATTGTTTTCCTAATATTCAGAGCATTTTATCAACATTTACATTTGACGGATATAAGAGGACAAGAATTCAATTGACGAAGAAATACACGCTTCAAGGTAAAGTATTATATATATATATATGTATATGAAGTTATCCACGTTATAGGTAATATATGCACCCCACCCCACCTTCCAGCAACAACTTGTTGTCATGACATTCCGGAGGCCCCTGCTGCTTATTTATGTCCAAAACAAGTTAAACCAGCCCAAAAAAGGCTTTTCAGCCTGAAAAGTTCGAAGAGACGACATACTTTTTCCACATTGATATTTCAAATTAGCACAATGTAATTGTATTAATAATTGGTGTATAAAACACACAAAAACTGTTATTGACATCGATTTTTGTCAACACCTGCTCCCTCCCCCTCTCTCTTGTCAACAACTGTGAAACTGTTTTAGACCATCCACACCCCTCCCTTCTCCCCTCCTCAATTTGTTGACGTAATGTATGGACAATCAATAAACAAAGTTTAAATGATATACAAATATGTATTGTCAATATTGTGGTGTGTACGCCCCACATTTTCACCACCTCTCCCATTTCTGTGTCTCAATTCGATTGTACTAATAGGCAATTTTCGTGAAAAGGAATTTCTGATTTCATATGAAATATTTAGATAAATATATACTTTATTTTATTTGGGAGCTGCTTTATCGCAGTGGTTAGCCCACTGGTTTCGCATATGAGTGATCCTGGGTTCATTCCCCAGTTTAGGCGGAAATGGTTTTCAGATCGCAACGGCTCCCGGGTCGACCCAGCCTTAAATGGGTACCGGATTAATCCGGGAGGTAAAGACTGCGAGGGAGGGGAGATGGCTACCGCCCTCATTTGCAGAGCCTCTGAAACCCTACGGCATTAATAAGTGCTATGGGTTACTTTACTTTACTTATACTTTATTTAGTCATACTGTCATAATTGACCGGGAGAGTTTATGTGGCTGTGTTCTTCGTAATGTTAATTATGGGGGCGTTGTTATATAAATATTTCAGATTAACATTAACAAAATTAGATGAGATTAAATTTTTAGTTTTTCATATTATATTTTTCTTTTATTGATATGAAGTTTCATTAGGCTGGGACAGAGTTAAGATAAGAAATAACGCAGTATCAACCATACTGCGTATACACGCTTACCACGGGTAGCTTGAAAACGTTCTCGGAATGGTCGACTAGTGTTTGAATGAAAGATGATGTTATGGAGATTATATGTTCAGAAGTTGATAATGACCTTGACGAGAGAACATGGCAGACGTGATCTTCTCATATACTCCCGAAGAAAAGATACAGTTGTTTGTGTGTTGTGCTGATTGCATTGTTGAAGTTGAAAAATGTCCTTTATTAACAATTTGCAAATGTCAAATCCTGTGTTGTCCTTGAAAAGTCATCGTCAGAAACACTAACCTGCTTAATAATGCATATGTTTATACCGTTATGAAAAAATCGTCCGCAAGTATCCTTCATCGCTTGATGCAAGCTTAAGAAAACGACCAGAGAAATCGAGAACAAATAGTCGGATTATGCTGCATGACAATGCGCCGGTACATCGATCCATCCCCACTGCTAAAGCCTTTCCTGTTCTTCATGCATGAAGCACTAGAGATTTAACTATTCAGATACGAACCGTAGTACCGCAGAAATGCCGATTTATTACGTTCTCTCTTTTTTTTTACAAGCTATAAATTGTATGCTGATGCACTGGGGTCTTTATTACATCTAATATTTTATGGCAGCGCGTCCTGATATAACCTAATTTGACTTTGATGTCCGCTGGTTGAAAGTCTCGCGCCACTCCAAAAGAGATTAAACTCATTAACTACCTACCTACCTACCTAAAATGAGTATAATTATTATTAAAATAAAACAGTACCTCATATTGATATTGATACAATATTTATATTCGAATTTGTTTATTTTTTTAATAGTAATTTCAGTAAATCATGCAGTAATATATTTTCTAGGCGTGTAGGATTATATCTATCTATATATATATCTATTCGCTAAACCCTTTGTTGCCTTTCAGCGTCAGGGGTAGAAGGGTTTTTTTGGAGACGGCACTCTTGTGTGCTGAGTATATTATCGAACTTGCCGCCTCTTTTATTTCAGTGTCGAGTAGGATTCCCGGGTTTAAAGCCGCTCAAGATACATCAACCAGGCTGAACATGTTTAATTATTAGCAGAATACGTTGCTATGTTTCACTAGAACAGCGCCATCCATCTTAAATTTGAATGACGGCAGAACACACTCATACACCTCATCTTCTCAACCTCATTCTTTCACACTTTCTTGTATAATCGCAGACAACATAACACCAGTGTGTGCGTAAGTAATTGAACAACTCTGAAGCAGATCAGTAAATTTACCACAAACTGATAATACAATCAATGTGGAAATAGAAACTCCTGGACCAAAAAACTTAGCCATTGTTGTGTATGTCATACGGCAGCTCTATTAGTCTCCTTAGTCTCATCGGAGTTTAGGAAATTAGACAATTTTGAAATTGGACAAGTACAAATTAGCGAAGCTACGTGTGATCAGTACGCAGGAATATTCTGCACCAGACGCTTACACTTTTCAAATATACTCGTGCAATAAATTGGTTCAAGGACGGAACATCCTGGAAACGTTTCTTGACAACCAATAACTGTTGTAAAGCTGCATCATGAACTTATATATATATATATGATATATGATATATGATATATATATATTCATTCATTTTCCTGTAGCGCTGAAGTTAGCGCATTGGGCAGAGGTCAGAATTCTCCAATTCTGTATGTACAAAGCTATTCTGTGCAGTTCTTGAATAGTTCTTCAATATGTATATTGGTTTTTTTACTTTCTCTAAGTATTGTTATTCTGAGTGTTCCTTTTGGTCTAATCCTGTAGGTATGCATTCAAGAAATTGGTGGTGTATTATGTTGATGTCTGCGCGTTTGATATGCCAGATGTAAGACCAACGGCGTTTTCTGATAACATCTGTGATGAAGTGTTGATGTGTCTCTTCTCTGATTTTATCATTCGATTTGAATTTACTCCAATGGGTGTTAGTTATCCTACGAAGACATTTTTTCTCGAAACTCAGTAGTTTATATATATACATATATACATAGATGACCATGGGTAATCTTACAAAACTAACTCATACAAATTATGTTCTACTTTCTAAACCCGCAACACATAGTAAAGTCAATTCTATTATATATAGGAATGGTGATTAAACATTCTATACAGGGAAAAAACAATGCTCAGTAAAAAAGGATGCCTATACAGGAAATTGTTCAATGCTTATACTGTAACCATACTATTGTCCTGCGCATGGTGCCCATGATACGACTGTTTATGTGATGCTACCAATACTATTCATCTTATACATTTCTTTTTATGATGAAGTCCGTGAATATTTTCAATCTACGTTTTTTGGGGATAATGCCATCATTGTTTTCCAAACACAATACAATTTAACGTCATCTGTTATTGCTCCGAATCCTCGATGTAATCCCATGATGGTTTTCATAATTTCCCATGATTGATTTATTATTCATATCTTTGACTAAGCCAGAAATATTCTGCAATGTTGAAATCCCTCTAGGGATATCTCAAGACATTCCACTTGTCCTTGTTATCAATGGTGATGCTAACAAGTATACTGTTGAATTCTAATATATATTAAGCCGTTTTTATGTTTCTTCCCTTTCACTTTATAAATATTGTGTGTATATTTATTAGTAATACGCGATTGATTGGTCTGAAGTGTAGATGATACATAATGATACACAAATATTTATGTTTATGAAGTACTGCTACATTTCATGACAGTCAGAATATTTATTATTTTCATTGATTCTCACATTCCTGCAGATGAGTAAGATGTAGTCCGGAATACATGTGTGATGTGTCGTGGTTTACATCATGGATGCGATATTTGCATCTTTTGATCGTAGACATTGACTTCAACTTTGACTTTAGTTCACTGTGACCTTCTAAGGGATGAGACAGCTTGCACTACACCTAGAGCCTGCTTAGTAGCATCCTACGACATGCATAGTAGTCATTTTGCTATTCTTTACTTCCCTCTCGAACTAACGCAGCACCCGGGAGAAAAAAACTTCCCTGCTTTAAAAGTTAAAATTGCTAACCGAGAAACATATTTAATTGGAACTTATTTAATTATATTCACCCGTATGACAACATGAGCCTGGACTCGAACTAGGAGTCCAGGATAGAAAGAATAGGGTCACTATTTTCTATCCAGGCATCTCGTAGGAGGCGACTAAGGAAAGTTGCGGGATAGCCCGACAAACTGTCACCTGTGAAAAAATTCGTTATTGTCACATTATCTGTCAATCTCTTACTTCTATTTGCTATCAAATAATCCCCAAAGATTGCGATGAGATGCAGGATAGCGTACATGTTTATCTACATCCTTGCTTTTAGCCGTAAATTTGCTTTTCTACTTCCGTGTTTAACGTGTTTAAAGTCCTTTTGTGGCAGATTTTAGGTGACTGGGAATGTTAGATGTACCATCAGTGCCGATGGGTCAATAAATGTGACAGACAAATGACAATATAGTTGACCCAGAAATGTGTTTTGTGCTCTTGGCAGAATTCGGTAGTTCTGGGATACTGCGCACTGGAATTTTCGGAGACTAAACATGCATTTATAAACCTACCTTACACAATCATACCTTTGAGACAACCTTAAGTCAATGTGTCACCTCAATCACACAGCTGAGAAGATTCTGTATTTTTGTCTGGAAAAACTATGGGCTGCCAAGTTACCTTTTGAGCGCCTGCTAAAGTTATTATTTCATCAGAATCATTTAATTGTATAAACTTTGATTAAGTTAACTTATTTTATTATACTCTATATTCGTGTTTCTTTCTTTCTAGTTTTATAACTGCCGGTATGTCTTGTTTTTAAATAAATGTGAAAGTATATTTCTCTTCTAGTCATCTTGTTTCCTCTTAGAGGTCTCGATCGTATACAGAATGAAGGCATTCATATAACCCTGGATAAACTGGACAGCATCCCTTTATATTGATAATATTCAACAACTGAAAGTTAAAATGCAGATGGCATCTAAAAAGTCAATTAGCGTTATTATTTGTGAGTCATGATAATATTGAGAACTCTAAGCGAAATAAACCAGGAAAACAACTCTAAATGGTAATACATATAGGATATAACGAGAATATGAGGAAAAGAAGGAAAGTACGAAGAAATAGTTTACATTAGGGATCCAATAATATTAGAGCATAGTGCGTACTACGCAACAGAGGTAAATAATAAATAAAGATAAAACGAAAATAGTGGGGAGATTAGAAGATATAGCCAGAGAGAATACGAAGAGATTGGATAAGTTGAAAATTAAAAGAAAATAACAAAATAATAGTGAAACTAATCTACTTATCAGGGAAACAGTTTCCCAATCCAAAACAAACTTTCTTCATTTATATAACTGCCCTAGTGGAATACAATAGTAGAGAAAACATGAATACATGAGAAGAAAAAAATGAGACATTAAAAACTTGGCAATACGCAAGAAAGAGAAGATTCAAAGATGTAGATAATATTGATAAAGCGGGAAAATAGAATACAGCATAATGGAGCTATAAATATATTCCGGGATTTGGCTCATGAAACAGAACAGAATGCGTAGGAAACGTTCATAATTCAGATAAGTGGTGGAATTACCTTACACAAATTCTAGAAGATTCAGGCACCGATAAATAGGAAGAAAATTGTTCAGACAATACAAGATCATCAGCATCCTTCAATGACTTTATTGAGATCGGAGAAGGAGAATGACACAGGTCTTCGCGACAGATGTGTCGCACAAACTAAGAATATAGAGATGGAGGTAAGGAAGACGACTCGGGAACATCTGCAGATATACATCGAAGACATTAGTTATGAAAATCTCATTATCTATGACTATGTAACAAGTATGTTGACTTCATGTAGAAGCACTGCACGAGGTTTTGGATTTAATACAATACCAGAACAATCAAGATTCGTTGATATAGGAATCCATCAAGTCATCTATACGTTCATAATCCTATGCGGCAGGAAGTCCCCGAAGATTGGTTTTACCGCTACCTCAGACACACAAATGTAGGCAGAGATTCAAAACTCCTAATTATTTGTAGAATAATAAAACTACAATATGGATATGATCGCGACCGTCGGCATGATAGCAGACCTGGCAACTACAACATAAACATAAGCTAGTTTCTGATTTGCGTGAAATCTTTTGGTGGTTGGACTTCGCTATTTATACGATGCGACTCCAAGTATGTAAATAGCGACCAATTAAAAGTGAAACAATAATTAAAATCGTAGTGAGCTGGGTCAAAATTAATTCAAATAGAAGGCATGTAGTCAAGCGCCGCGATACGATATACTCAGTATCATCGTGTGACATATCCTTTCCTGAACGTAGTCTTCTTTATGTACCTTCTGAGCACATCGTGATCTTTGGAGGGTAGACTTGCCTTCTCCATGGCATATTTAAACAGTCAGAAATATTTTTTGTCCATCGTCGTCTTGGGAAGCCTCTTTCTCTGCTTCCGTTTACTCTGCCTTTTGATATTAGGCTATCCATGCTGTTATAGCTATTTAGATGACCAAAAACGTTACGCTTTCTTGTTATGATGTTATTTAGGAGCCTACTCTCTTCGACGTTTAATGATTTTAATACTTCTTTGCTTTTAATGTTTTTCATCTTCATGGTATATCCAAAATGTTTCTGCAACATCTCACTTCGAAGGTTGCAATTTTTTTCTTTGTCGCTGTTTTATTTAGAATACAAGCCTCACAGTCGTATAATGACAGGGAAAATGCATGTTTTTATCGTAGACAGTTTTACTCCATAAATGACTCACTAGACACACTCATGTAGATATACTATTATATATATATATATGGTGTTCCTCCTTCGCAAGCGAAAATGAGCTTGGCATGAAAGAAAAATAAATAATAATAATAAATTAGTATATATATATATATACACTATTTGTATACATATATATACTATCCTGTATACATATACGATATACTATTGGAAGCAAATAATTGAAAAATTGATAACAAATCATCTAAAAAGTTAGTAGATCCTTTCAGATGTAGGAAGTAACTAAGACCAATGAATAATATGTATCTAAACCCAGAATCTGTACATATGATGTATATGAGGAATTCCAATCCAAGAATGAAGCAGTCCCAGCTGTCATCGACTTGATTGATGGCAGAATTCACTTATGAAATTAAATAGTTTTATGGTCGATTGTGAAGTCTACCCATTGTTAGTAAATTGGGTGGCAGCTGTTTTATAAGTGAGTACAAATCGCTCTCTGCATTTGTGCTTGAACATTGAAAACTAGGCGAATATGTCATGGGCATCCTCATTGATCGACATCACCTGTCTTATTTAATATTTATATTTGGAAAGCGGTGAATATTCAACCGACTGGACTAGGTCAAACTCTAACGTTTGCAGACGATACCCTCACATATGCTGTTGTGCATATGTGGCACACAGATTGGACATGATTCAGAACGAGATCATCCTCATCACCTTGGGATGTGCCAATGATACATCACGTGTGACGATGAGATTCCTCCTTGACATCCCAACCGTAGCTGACAGAATCAAGGTGTGATTGATGTGGCATATCTTAAATTCATCGCTAATACACTTCATCCATTACATCCAGGTCTCAAAAAGGTGAGAAGCTCCAGGCTCAAAATGAGACAAATGTTGCAGGGACAAAATTTAAGTGGCTGCATAAATCAGAGCCGTCATTGAGAATAACATTAGAGGGTATAATAATCTACACTGATAAGTCAGCCATCGACTCTGTACTTTACCTTTTTCTGCACTGTCCGGTGGAGAAACTGTCAAAGACTCCAACTGTGCCTTCACTACAGCCATGAGACGTTTTATGATGGAGATAAAAACTGTGACGGAAGCACTGTTGTGGCTGATGTCACTGGACTATTCTCAAGCATTCTTAGTGACTCAATGAGCGTGCTATTATCCAATGTTGAAGGGGAGTTGTCGCCGTCCACAAGGCAACACACAAATATCATCACAGATAATTTTATATGGGTTTTGTAGTATTTGGTTAGCTGATTTCAAATCTGTCTTTAGTTTTTTTCTACCACGTAACATTTTTTTGTAATAGCTAATTATAATATCTTTCAACAGTGGTTATGACCACAAATCGAGTACAATGTTTTATTTAGATTGGTATCGATACTTTATTACTGGCTGTTACAATTTTGTTCAGTTTCGGGTCACGTGATTTAGTATCGATGCTACCATTTTTGTGTATTCGATAGGATAGTAAATCCATTTATACACGTGTGGTGTTTGCTTAAAGTAATTACGACAAGTATATTATGAGATTTCGTTGTTTTGTACTTTCTTTTATTTTAAAGGTTGCAAAAACCTTTAAGCAAAAACCGCGAAGAAGCTTAAAGGCAGTTCTTTTGCACAATGGAAATTTAAAACCAAGCATACCAGTTGCACATTCTGTTTATCTGAAAGAATCTTATTACAACATGAACAGTTTGCTTGAAGTTATCCATTATAAAACACACCAGTGGAACATCTGTGGTGATCTAAAGGTCATTGGCATGTTGATGGGCATGCAAGGAGGATTCACTAGATACTGTTGTTTCCTATGCCTATGGGATAGTCGAGCAACAGCGGAACATTATGTCAAACGTGTCTGGGAGCCCAGGCATATCTATACGCCAGGAGCAAGCAGTGTCCAAAATATGCCCCTTGTTGATCCACAGAAAATATTTCTGCCACCTCTCCATATTAAGCTAGGACTGATGAAAACTCTTGTGAAGACCATGGGTAAGACAAACTCAGAAGGTTTTCAGTACCTTGTTAATAAATTCCCAAACATCACTGCTGCAAAAATGAAGGAAGGGATATTTATAGGTCCACAAATCAGATCTGTTTTACAAGATGAAGGTTTCAAACAGTCTCTGTCAGGAGCTGAGCTAGAAGCCTGGGAGGCATTCAAGTGGGTCTGTGAAAACTTTCTTGGTAATCATAAGTCCCCTACGTACAGGGAAGGAGTTCAGCGTCTAATAGATTCTTACCAGAACCTTGGCTGTCGCATGTCATTAAAAGTGCACTTCTTGCACTCCCATGTAGATTTCTTCCCAGAAAATCTTGGTATGGTGAGTGAAGAGCAAGGAGAACGTTTTCACCAGGACATTCAGTTAATGGAGCGCCGTTATCAAGGTTTGTGGAATTAGAGTATGATGGCCGACTTCTGCTGGATGCTATTCCGTGATAATCCAGGCGAAGAATATAACAGAAAATCAAATTCCAAGCATTTTTAAAGAAACATTCTACATATCTATGCTGTGATGTGAGTATATTTGATTTAGTCTAGAAGATGTGAATCATTTGCTTAATTGATGTTTGCGATTCTCGAAAAAATACAGCCATATTCAGTGAAAACTAACATCACTCATAACTTTAAAACTTGACGTGATAGAAAAAAACTGATACCAGATCTGAAATCAGCGCCAAAAAATCCTTTAGAAAAGTGTATTTTGGTTTCAGATGATTAAAAAAAGTTTTATTTTGTTGCCTTGTGAATTATTGACACAATCTATGACCAGGAAGATTAACGTTATCTTCGTGCAGGGGTTGAGAGCAATGTGTGAGCCGATACACTTTCGAGCGTGATCCCTGTTAATCTGTACATCAATAGATCGATCTGACATAATTAATGTGTAAAGAGATCTCGTCCGCTCAGAAGATTTTCAATTGCGTTAATCATGGTCGCTCTTAAGACTGCCTGAGATTAATATAAAAATCGGAACACCCCGTAAAGATAAACATAATAAATATACAAAGAGACTTATAAATCAACATCGAACTGCAACTATCGGTCGCTCTTGTTGATTTATTAAGACGGGGATTGGAGCACCTATGGACTTGCCCGATTTGTGCTGATGATAAACTACAGTCATAATAACTTATACGATCGAATACGACAGACTGTAAATGATAAATGATAAACGTGACAAATTAAAAGTAATTTCTCAAAGTCAAGCTCTCAGGTGAATCCAGGTACGACGCGCGTTATGTTATGGTCTGTGAACAACAAAATAATTACAATAGTACTTTCAAATATGATTTGATGTTTAAAGGCTAGAATTCCAAGGGAGTGATATCGATTTTTAGTTATAATTTATGACGAAGCATGTCATACAAATACCATGTCAATATTATACAGAAAACTAAATATGGTCTGGCTGTTTTAAAAACAATTGTACCTATGATACTGGTACAGAGTTAACTTCTTTGCTTTTAGGTAACGTACTTTCCATTATATATTATGGTCTGGGACTCTTCACACTGTCAGCTGCACAATGTCAGCGTTAGGAACGTATTTGGAATGAGAGAATGCCCATAGCTCTTGTGTGTAAGCGTAATATTATTGGCATAAATAGACGCGTGCTGTGATTGGCTTATTTTGTATCCCTGTATGCACTTGCACGGATCAAGTATTGTATGGAAGAGGTAAAGTAAGGCATATGAAAGTTAGAAATGACCAAAATGTACACCCTGTATAACAAAATATCAGATAATAATGGTTCAATACTTAAACGTCATGAATGACAGGTGCAGAGACAATAGGTGCTCATTTGATGAAATATTTTAAATGGTGGAATGGACAAGTTCTCTAAGAAGGTGTGCCAAGTTATCGAAAATTTACCATTACATTTGATAGGGAATGCAGTAATGTTTCAATATAAATTAAACTAATGACCCGCCGAAAACGGATGTGTCTGGCCATTGGCGCAAATAAACGGCAACACAACGAATTTCCATTATCTGGACTACATTCTACTGGAAATCTAACAGGACCATGGTCCTGCTACAAGAGAGATTCATCGGGAGTTTGAGAATAAACGCTCAAGAAGAAGAAACTAATGATAATCGGCAACTCTGGAGAGAAAATAATATACACGAACGGTTCTGTTCGGATGTTCATCAAGATCACACTGAGGCTTTTCTGCACTTCTAAGAGATAGAGAAGTGTTGAAAAATTCGAAGAAAGTATTAACGCAACATCCAATAGGAATAGAAATTGGAGTAGTTATCTCTGCTCTAAAATGGGTATCTAAACAGTTCCGATCAATGTCGCTATCGTTTTTTTACTCTCAATCCATGATGCGCAAGATTCAGAATGAAAACACCGACATGAAAGAATGGAGTACATTGGTGGCTAACGACTTAACACAGATATTTTTCCCTGGTCATGTTGGAGTTCATGGAAACAGACTGGCTTCAAGTGCTCAGTTTTCAAAACAAATAAGAATGGATATGTTGGACATTTGAGTTTATGATTACATCTTTTAGCTGAGAAATAAATTGTGGACGATGATGGTACCAAGATATTGATGGAGATCGGAATAGCTCTGGGTAACGATAGTAGGGATGATTTAGTTATAAAATAAGGAAGATACACAATCAAGGTGTACGAGAAAAATCAGTATACATATCAATTGTCATGTGCTGAGTGATACGGAACATCTCTGGAGATACTTGGAGTATACCCCATCCGGTTCAGATGCTAAAAATGTATCGTAGTCTGGTAGGTTCAGATAATCACTTATCAATAATCTTGTTATTCTTTTTTAAAACAATTCCAGTTACCAGGAAAATGGAATGAATTTTGCCATGCTTTGTAACTTCACAAAATATATGTGTCCGTAATCTAACATATCCGGCTTCAGCATTACTTTTGGATCATTTTGGCCAAAAAGATTGGACAGTCTACTCCTTTCCTACTTAGTCATATCTTACGACCTGCATGACATGTCACATTGGGACTCTTTGTTGCTTCCATATCACGTCTTATTTACAGACGGACGATCCTGAACATTGTGTACCACTTAATTAAGCTATGTAAATATGTCTCTACCATGTACTTGAGCAGTTCTATGAGTCTCCCTCTATCGTCCATCGTTGGTTTCAATGTTTGTCATGAAGTGAGTACCGTTTCAATTTATTCCGACATACCGGACAAGTGATTAATACATGTTTTCTTCTCTGTTTTCTGTGTTTTAAAACTGCTGCATCCGACATACCGGACAAGTGATTAATACATGTTTTCTTTTCTGTTTTCTGTGTTTTAAAACTCCTGCATCAGACATATTGGACACGTGATTACTACATGTTTATTTTTCTGTTTTCTGTGTTTTAAAACAGCTGCACCTGACATACCGGACAAGTGATTAATACATGTTTTCTTCTCTGTTTTCTGTGTTTTAAAACTGCTGCATCAGACATACCGGACAGGTGATTAATACATGTTTTCTTCTCTGTTTTCTGTGTTTTAAAACTCCTGCATCAGACATACAGGACAGGTGATTAATACATAATTTCTTATGTTTTCTGTGTTTTAAAACTCCTGCATCAGACATACCGGACAGGTGGTTAATGCATGTTTTCTTCTCTGTTTTAAAACTCCTGCACCCGACATACCGAACAGGTGATTAACGCATATTTTATTCTCTGTTTTCTGTTTTCTCAAACTGCTGCACATTGCCAGGATGTAGTTATAATAACAGATTGCACTGTATCGTGTTGTACAGCTTAGTTGTGATATATGTGACTTTCGATACAATACATCTGGCTTCAGCACGCAATTATCATATTAGACTCCGCAGATAAGGTGGAAAGATTGTTGATGTTCACATCGCCCCTCCCTATAAAATTAGAACAGAGCTTTAGCACTAGGAATTTGGCCTTAAGCTGTATAACTACCCTTCTTCTTCTCACAACGGTTTTCAACAAAAAAAATACGTCATATTTCTCCTGAAAGGTGCGGTGGGGGGGGGGGGATTTACTCGTGAAGATTGACGAATTACTTATTTTTAGGCTAGCCCTACTATTTGCTTAAGACGTACGTACGGTATTTGTTATAATCATCATTCAGGAGGAACCTATATTTGTTATAATCAACATTCAGGAGGAACCTTTATGTGTTATAATCAACATTCAGGAGGAACCTCTATGTGTTATACTCATCATTCAGGAGGAACCTATATTTGTTATAATCAATATTCAGGAGGAACGTCTACATGTTATAATCACCATTACTGAAGAAGCTCCATATGTTTGACTTATTTCAATACATTAGCAGCAAACAAGGCCGTCTGTTAGTATAAAGAAAAATACCAACGATTATAATCAAGAAAAATAATCAGTAATCACAACACCAAGTTTTTTTTTGGTTAATCAGTGAATAATCTCACAAAGAACACCCGATTAAAAGAGATTTACTTACGTGGTGGTGTAGGATGTTTAGCAAAGAAAGCTGCGCATAGGACAGCCATGACCTTCAGTGCTTGCTGCGGATCGAAATCCATTTCGAACAGCTCATGTCTTAAAGTCTGGCTCAAGTTGAAAGTCATATTGTATGGAAACATTGTTCAGATTTAACGACCGGCGTTTATTGTGTGTACTCAGTAGTTGTTTATTGATGCAAGTCGTGTGAGTGATACAGGAAAATCTTGAAATTATGGTTACGATGAAACCTCGAAATATTGTCACTTAAGATATGGTCACAGTATAATCAAGTTTATCAAGTAGGAAAAACTCAGCTCTAATGCACAACAGCAAGTGACCAAAATTATTTAGTCAAACGTCAGTTATAATAAATAATAGAAAACACTGTAAAACTAACATAAAAATATAATTGTGTAAAACTATGTTGAATATATGAACTAATATGATGTTTGTAATAGAAAATTGTATTCCGAATAGAATTCTGAATTACATTGAGTTTTATATAACTGATCATGACATGCACATTTGTATTGTTTTCTAAGCATGTCACAATGGATGCAAATAGGGCATTATAGAACAGTACTGTTTATCGTCATTATACTGCTTACTTACTAATCCGATTTCGCGGTTTCAAACTTTCACTTTTTTCCACCTACCAGCTAATAATGTAAGAAGATAACGCCTTTCATAAATATTTTATGGTAGAGACAAGTATACTTAAATTCATAACATATTGAGTACAGTCAGAACATCCTTACGTATTTACTTAGTAAATTAGTAAAATTTCAACAAGTCCTATTTGAGTTACGTAAGAAATTAAACACATAATTTACTTTAAATAATTACACTTATAGTATTTTTAAAAGACTCTTCAGTTAATTATACAGTCATGTGGAATCATTGGTGATAATCCTTCAAAAGTGTCGCTATTTAACTTTTTCGTTCTTTTCATTTTCTGTCGAAACAAAGTGACCAAATAAATTTATTGAAAATATCAAATAGCTTCCCATTTGAAGGATAACACTGATGATTCCACCACGGACACCCAACATACCTTTTTTATCTGTGTATAATCGCAGAAAATAGGTGCACGTGTTTCTTGGATTATTTCAATACTTTAAAATACGCATACTTGACATGCGAGATTTAATCTTCAATCAAGACACTTTTTCAAGACTTGATTTATATAAATCTTCATCTTCAGTAAAAAGAATATATCACTGATTATACTTACTTCGTACATGTTAACACATCACAAATACAACTCATTATTGGCATGAAATATACAGATGAACTAACTCTTCCATCACCACTCTTACCGCTGAGATGCAGTGTTCTTGGTACATTGTGAATGAAGTATACAGGGGGATTTCTCCAGACACTTTTCAGCTTTGAGGTTTGGCAGTTTAGTTATTGATTTTATTCCTACAATAACGTTCAACTGGCCAGTATGTTTCATTTTTGTTTCTCTGTCAGCTTTTCTTCTGAGACTTTTACCACACCTCATATTCTCTCCTCCTCCACTTTCCCAATTTGTTAATTCTCAAAAACACTTTTCTTGGAGATGCACACTGTTATATTATATCTCGTGGAAATCTCTGTGGCATATTGGTTAACACATTTGCCTTGTTTACAAGAAGTAATGAGTTCACGATTTGGGTGTAACGTCGTGTTCACAAATGTATCATTTTACAGATCTCTGGACATTAGGAACTATCCATAAATTACATCAACACTTTTTTGATAATCTTTCCAGAATACAGGACTCCCTCCTTACATATAATGTCAAAAAGTGTCTTCACCCTTCCCTAATAAAATATAAAAAGTAAAAATTACGGTATAAATACATTTTGTTTCATATTTTTAGAAAATAAATTCACATTCAAACATTTTAATTTGTGTTTTAAAAAACGAGACTGCTGTCGTCGATGTTTATCAACGGTTTGCCTTCTCCGTCTGGAAAACTATCAAACTTTTTCAGACCATCTCCTCCCCTAATTATTGGCGTAATTTTGTTTGGACAGTCACATGTCGCTTGAAGCTGCGGAGGGGTGGTACTCTCCACACGTGGCATGTTGCTCTGTTGAGATGGATGGAGTTTATTTGGGACATCAAAGCATAATAAAGTTACTCCATTGCAATGATGAGCACTTTCTATATCAGATCTATGAGAAGAACACTGCTGTCAGAATTGAAGTAATAAAAGATTGTAGATTCTAGTTTTTGGTACACGTAAAATGTACCTTTTTTGGTGAGGTACACTCTTTTCAACCGCGTACGCTAAACCTTCTTCATCGTGCATTCTCAAACTACCGATAGTTCTCTTTTGTTGCGTTGCCAAAGTCCTACTTGATTTCCAGGAGGATGCTCAGGGAATGGAAATGCGTTGTGTCGCCGTATTCTTTGCGTCAATGGTCTATAACATCCATCTCCGACGGAGGTAGAAATTTCAGTTTGGTTATAACAGAGCTTTGCAACAAATAAATAATAGTGTACGTAGCAGTGTTTGGGGGAGTAATCCAACTACGACATGTTATAGATGGTTTATAACCTAAAGGAACACAAAAACAATAAAGTATCATTGAAATTGTGTTCTCGCAAGACGTTGCATGCACGGTGATAATGGCATGTATATTTATTGCTGTGGACAGCACAGATGTGAAGGGATATTTATTTTTTCCGTGAGGTGTGTCAAGAACGGAGATTAAGACATATTTGTTATTACAGCTAGCATGTAGATGAATGTATATTTATTATTGTGCCAAGCACAGATATTTAAGAATATGTATTGTTGACACTTTCCTGTGTCAAGCAAGGAATTAAAACCATATTTATTACATTGCTAAGCGCGTCAAGCACGGAGATGAACGAATATTTATTGTTATGACAAGCATGGAGATTAATGCATATTTATTGTTCTCGTTAGAAGTGTCGGAGATGAAGGCACATTCATCGTTGTGACAAGCACAGAGATTAATGTTTATTTATTGTTGTGGCAAGCAATGATGTGAAGGAATATTTATTGTTGTCACTTGGCACGTCAAGAACGGAGATGAAGGCATATTTATTGTAGTTACAAGTACAGGGATGTAGACATATTTATTTTTGTGACAAGCACAGAGATTATGTATATTTATTGTTGTGACAAGTACAGATATAAAGGCATAGTTATTATTGTGACAAGCACAGAGATGAAGACATATTTATTGTTGTCGCAAGTACGGAGATAAGGACAATATTTATTTTTCGTGCTTGGCGTGTCAAGCACGGAGATTAATTCATATTTCTTGTTCCACAGAGATAGAAGCATTTTTACTGTAATGGCACGGCGATGAAGGCACATCATTTATTAAAGCTTGCAAATTTACGTCGAACAAATACAATTGTAGATATTCAATAATGAGTTCTAAAGACGTTCTGCACACATGCACATTTTTAGAACTTAAACTCGCGCATTTAAACAATAATTTAATCAATTGAGTTATACAAGTCTAGATTACGGAAAGACCGTACTCAAAATTAATATATGTTAACGGAAAACACATAGCAATCATCTGTATAGTTCGCAAAACATATCTCAACATTAACATATATTGATGTTATTAGATGATAAGATACAATTACAGGAAGTGGGACAGAAAAATAACTTGATGACTTCGAGTTCAGACATCAGAATCCGTTTGAGAATAGAAACTAAATGACAAATATAATTATAATGCTTCTTGAATGATCATTGTGTATATTTAAAGTAGACAGGTTAATTTGTGCGGAGAGATGTTGATTTGAGAACACTAGATAAAAATTAATGTAGTTCTTCCAGGCCACAACAAGGACAGGCATTCGTGTTCAATCAGAAATGACATTGATCTTCCTTTAGTTCACATGTGTAGTGGATGTTACATGTTGAATTGATCTCTGTTACAAAACAATCCATACTTGATACATTATAAATATATACTAAATATTAAATTAGTATTATCTTCTATGTTGTCTTCTGTATTCGCTCTCAAACTCCTGCAGATTGTCAGGATGTAACCTAGAATAAATTAATGCGATGTGTCATGGTTTACAACTTGGCTGTGATATTTGCGCCGTTTGACACGAAACTTGAGCATAGCTTCTGGGTCACTTTGACCCTATATGTTATGGGACAGCCAACCCCACCCAATACTTCCTTCATCGTCTCCTACGACATGCATGACAGATGGCAGTTTTGCTATTATTTGCTCCTCTATCGTGCCACACAACACGAGGGCGAATGACAATCAGTCTCATTAAATTTATGTCGTATGCAATTAGCAATCCGCTCTTGTGACATATGCTTTGCGTATTTATAGGCATCAATAGTATCTTCATCCATAAAAACATCTCATTCCGAATATTCAACTCATCCTGAATATTATCTCGGATATTCAATCATCGTAACTTTTCACACCAAATATTCAATCATCGTAACTTGTCATACCAAATATTCAATCATCGTAACTTGTCATACCAAATATCCAACAATTGTAACATGTCATACCAAAAAATCATTCATCGTAACTTGTCATACCAAATATCCAACATTTGTAACTTGTCATACCAAATATCCAACAATTGTAACATGTCATACCAAAAATCCATCTTCGTAACTTGTCATACCAACCCAAATATCCAACAATTGTAACATGTTATCCCAGATAACTAATCATAAATATACATTAAGAATATAATAATAAGGCACAAATGTCAGGGTCAGGGATGCCACACCTGAGTCTTCAGCACAAAAATCCATCGAAACATCTCTGTCCTCAGCCATTTGGACAAGTGTAAAAAAAGATTCATAGACCATTAGTTGATGTTATCAAACCAGTATTTCTGCCTCTTCTCCTTCCACCCTCGATAATTCCTTGCAAAATAGTTTTAGAAAGTGAGTCATCTCTTGTTACATGTTCAAACCAAAAACGCTTACGCCGTTTCGTCACTGCCATAAGTGGTTTTTAATAACCTGCAAATCTGTTTATTTGCTGCCGTATGAATATAATAGTCTTGTATTCAATATAACTAATTCTTAACAAACATATGTAGCACGTATGTTTAAAAGAGTGAATACTTCTTTCCGTGTCTGTATTGTGTGTCCAGTTTTCACATTCGTATAAAAGTATACTTAGCTCTAACGATCTTAATAGATTGATCTTTATTGTAATATTGATCTTACTTTTGAAAATCAAATTTAACCTCAGCATAACAGTTATCACCATCTCGAGTCCTAACTTAATCGCATTACCCGAGTTTTCATCACATATGTTGGGCCCGAGATATTTGAGTTCGTAACTTCCTACAGTTTGTAACTGTTTAACCGGATGCATGATGGATCTTGCTTGATATCACTAGCCACAAATATCTTGTTGTTTTTATCATTGCTTATTTCCATGTTATATTTCCGACTAAAGTCGTCCAACTTTGAGTGAGTTCCTTGTATTCAGATTCATAATATCGCCGAAGACAGATGTGTTTAGCCAATGGCGCAAGTAAAACGACAACACAACAAATTTTCATTCTCTTGACTATATCCAACTGGAAATCCTGTAGGATAATTATTCTGTTACAAAAGAAATCCAGCGGAAATTTGAGAATGAACGTTGAAGAAGAAGAATATTCATAAGCCAACAATCGATATCATCAGCATAAGTCAAGTTGCAACATGGTCCGCACCATTAGTTATTGGTGCCTTGTGATCATGTAATGAGATCTTCATGCAACCATAGTAACATGTCATCACAGGTGTTCATTCATATTAAAACACTATCCAAGTTATACATTTATAGTAACAAGCTCATAAAGATATCTAGCCTTTGTAGAACATTATTCAAGATGTACGTCCATGGGAAAGCGTTAATTAAGATATCAATTCATAATAAAATGATACTCAAGATATCAATCCATAGTAACATTATATCCGATACATCATCATCATCAAGTGCCGTCTCCGCAACGAAGGTTGGCTGCAACGTATCTCCAACAACTCCTGTCTCTTGTCTTGGTGGTGCACTCTGCTAGACTGTAACCTGTCCATCGTGTAATGTTACTCTCCCACTTGTATCATGTAACCAACATAGACGAACAAAATATCTTGTAACATGTCATACCAACATTCCAACAATTGTAACCTGTTATCCCAGATAACTGTGAAATGTTATTTGTAGTCATTTCAGCTTAGGGAATAGACGAGTCCTATTTGTCTAATGACCGTACGCCCCTGATGTACAGAGTACATAAATAACTTTATAATGATCACTTTTAGATTGCGATTTCTTTGAATGTAGAAGTATCCGATACATATATCCTTATTAAAAGAGTATCAAAGATGCCACCCATAGTTTTATGTATTTGTAGTTTTTTGTAACATGTCATACCAAATATCCAACAATTGTGACTTGTCATACCAAATATCCAACAATTGTAACATGTCATACCAAATATCCAAGAATTGTAACATGTCATACCAAATATCCAACACTTGTAACATGTCATACCAAATATCCGATAATTGTAACATGTCATACCAACATTCCAACAATTGTAACCTGTTATCCCAGATAACTGTGAAATGTTATTTGTAGTCATTTCAGCTTAGGGAATAGACGAGTCCTATTTGTCTAATGACCGTACGCCCCTGATGTACAGAGTACATAAATAACTTTATAATGATCACTTTTAGATTGCGATTTCTTTGAATGTAGAAGTACCCTCATGTTATTGGAAATACTTTTAGCAATTCATAATCTCTTGTTAACTTCCAACAAATTAGCATATTGTAGCAAACAGTTAAGAAGTTATTTTTTTAAATTGCATGTTGTAGCACACACCAAGGAAATATGAAACTACTTCAATGTATTATATAGTTAAGAGATGAGGCACAGAAGAAGCACTTGGTAGTGGATAATCACAAGCTTGTCCTTACAGTAATTTGTTAGTCCAGCTTTGTAGTGGCGTGGCAGAAGCGTGTCTGTGATGGTCACGTTACCATGTTCACAACCTGCTGCAGGACCGTTTATGTGTGTGTATCTGGACAGTTCAGAATGCAAAGGCTAACTATGAAAGACAAATACTGCCCAGAAAATTTGTACAGCCAGGAAAATCTGGCTTGTGATTATATCCTCAATATGATATGCTGTCAATGTTTGCATTTTTATTTTGCTAGACTGTCATCAGATATTTTGTTCGTCTAACATCAGATATCTTGTTAATCTAACATCAGATATTTTGTTAGATCAACATCCTATATCGTGTTAGTCTAACATCAGATATTTTGTTAATCTAACATCAGATATTTTGTTAGTCTAACATCAGATATTTTGTTAATCTAACATTAGATATTTTGTTAATCTAACATCAGATATTTTGTTAATCTAACATCAGATATTTTGTTAGTCTAACATCAGATATTTTGTTAATCTAACATCAGATATTTTGTTAATCTAACATCAGATATTTTGTTAATCTAACATCAGATATTTTGTTAGTCTAACATCAGATATTTTGTTAGATCAACATCATATATCGTGTTAGTCTAACATCAGATATTTTGTTAATCTAACATCAGATATTTCTTAGTCTAACATCAGATATTTCTTAGTCTAACATCAGATATTTCTTAGTCTAATATCAGATATTGGCAGAAATTGACGAGACTATTCTATGCATGGTTGACTGTAACCATGGTTTAAATGATTGATTTTTATGCAGCTGCTGTTTTCAAAATTTTCTTTTACTTAGCGACATCTGTGATCTTTGGAACACAACTATAGCACAACTTTGAACTACATACCGTCATTACTTCCAGCTATGTAAATGTCTACAGTTCTATAAGGCACAGGTATGAATATGTCATCATATTATCTCTCATATTTTTGTCAACGCAACTGCAATCATGTAGATAAAGGGGATAGAGATTTTGGGAAATCCAAACAGGAGATCTAGTACCAGGAGCAAGACAAAACGCTGAGTAGCGGTACATCTAGTACCTATGACAAGCCAAAACGCTGAGTAACAGGACATATATTACTAGGGTCAATCCAAAACGATGTGTAACCACTTCTCCTCCACCACTTCGGTCCTTTTTAATGGTTTCCCCAAGAAAGATCACAAAATCTCACTTTGTTAAGATAATTATCCAGAAACAGGAAGGAAATTACCATTTTTTATGTAAATCCCCCCTCCCCCTTACTGAAGAAGTATCTACAGCCAACTGTACTTAACCCACTTTCTTTCGCGAAGCAAGAACTGATCATTTTAAAGTGACTTTTACTAGGTCGCTCCATCTTGGGAGGCTATACAAATTCAGCTTTCGTTTCTTGTAACGTAATTATGAGACCTTCATAAGATAAAACTGACAACCTAGCGATTTTTAGTGTCTCATCCTTCGCGTTATGTACATTGTATGACATCCATTGACTGAACAGGCATACCTCACCGTCGTGACATTGATTTTACGTTTGATGATTTTAGTAAGAGTCATTGCTTAAAAAAGATATAGAAATGACAGTAAGTTTACTTGAATATATGTAGTTTATTATTCTGAGATACAGTTTTGTGATATCTTATTGGCATTACTTTTGCTAGTAATGTACAAGCTTTTAGCGATATAATTTCTGACGAGAAATAATAATGATTTATCACTGTTTTTTATATAAAATAATAACTGATAGGACCATGGTCCGGCTACAAGAGAGAGCATGTGGAAGTTTAAGAATGAACACTGAAGAAGAACAATAAAAAAGAATATTAAATAAGACCAAAAGAAGACGTAATATTGTGCACATTGCACATTATTTTGTACTTAGCATAAAAATCGCAAAAGAGGAACACCAGGGTACAGGCCGAGAAAGAAGATTTATCAAGGAAAAGGAAAAACTTTGGAAAAAACTGGATTAACTAAATAAAGGCATGAAAAATAGAAACAAGTTCAATGAAGACCTGTGCTCCTCAAGCACTTCAATTAGTGAAAGCTGATCCAGCGGTCTATGGGCTCATACCCTTTGACCCAAATTAGTGAAAGAGTATATATATATATATATATATATATATATATATATATATGAAAACATTACCCCAAACTTTCCACCATACAGCTCTATTCTCAGTTACTTGTTTGAATGTGGAGAATTCTAATACCATCCGGTCTATAATATTATCAATCAATATTGTCTTTTAACCCCTCTTCTTCTCCTACCTCAAATGTTTTCAATTATACACACGTACACACACACATATATACATATAAATAGCACGCTGGTAATGTTTCCCTTTGTACTCTACTACATGGATAGGGAGTTTCCTGTAAATTGATGCAGACTGTAGCACGTATATTAATAAAGCATTGCATGACAAACACTGAAGTGAAAAATAACTATATTTTCTCGCGCTTCAAATAATGTTTTCCCGAGAATATGAGATCAATATAACGTTTTTACCAGGTGGTGTTTATGGATGATATGAACTGAATGAGCATATATAAAGAGAGCATGCAGGAAGTATTGGATCCTACTTGATACAGCAAAGAATCATTGCGTGCTCCTTTGATATTTCGATATATTTGATCTTGTTGTCCACTGGTTGTACTCAACAGGACAGATCGATCCAACCAACATTTAACGATCATTTAAGTAAACAGCGCACCTCAAATTTGGATGCGCTGTTATGATTTTTTTTTTAAACTAACACAGTAGATGGAGTAATAGAAAATTGCACAAATCAGATTAATTTTCATGCTTCAACGCAACCCCCTCTCCCCATCCGCCTTCCCAAAAAATATATTATGTCCCCAACAATATATTAGTACAGGTACTCTCACTACAGAGACACGACTATACTAAGGAAAAGTAAACAGGCTGTATTTGTTTATATATATATATATATATATATATATATATATATATATATATATATATATATATATATATATATTATATATATATATATAATATATATATATATATATATATATATATATATATATATACTAAATCTGTATTCAAAAAATAAAAGAAATATATTATCATTATTAGAAACAGTGAAATAAAACGGTGACACAACGCATATTCGTTATGTGGACAATATTCTGGTGGAAATGTAGAAGAACTATTAGCCTGCTAGAACACAATTCCATCTGGAGTGAGAACGAACGTTAAAATACAAGAACGAAGCATTAACAAAGGTAATGCCCGTAACATGATTACGTTTCATGTACAGAATCTTTGTCTTCTTATAGGTCGTAGTTCGTGCCGTGGGAAGGGTCAGGAATGGTATAACAATAGAGTTGACAGTGATAGCAGTTGGTTAAAGGGCTACACATATAAACGGACACAACCGCAGAGGATGGTACAGGTAAGCCTGTGATTTTATATACATATTGTGGAAGACTTTGTTAAACCAGAATAATTTTGTGAGTCATATCATGACCATAGATCGTAGATTATATTTCTTATAGAATAACAATAATACTATCCTCTGAAAAGACGAAAGGTACATACTTCTTCTTCTTCTGCGTTCGTTCTCAAACTTCTGCAGATTAGCAGGATGCAGTATGGAGAACGGAATGCGTTGTGCCATTGTTTACAGTATTACTGCGATATCTGCACCTTTCGGCCTGACACATCCGACTTCAGCATGGTTTTGGGTCACTTACCCTATATGGGATGGGACAGCCAACTCCATCCCATAACCTCCTTAGTCGCTTCATACAACATGCATGGAAGGTAAACAGTGTTGCTATTCTTTGCTCCCCTTTCGGGCCCCTCAACGGGCGTTCAATTTAAGTGATATCAATCATTTCGGATACCTATGTTATTCAATGCACAATGCAAAGCTGTGTAGCGTCTTTTATCTTGATCTTCCCCCATTATTCTAGCTTTTAAACATTCCTATTGTCATAATGTGCTCCATTTTTTCTCTTCTGTTCACATTTTACATAATAAAAATAAATATAAGAACAGAAGAAATACAAGAATCGTGTCAGTTGTTATCCAGAAAACAAGCCAGTTCTACTAATAGTGCCTGCTCACAAAGTGTATGCAGTTGTTTTCTAGTAAGAAGACGGATTAAAAAAGGATTTGTAGCACAATCTGAAGCATATCCCTTACAGAGCATTGATATTCAACTCTTGTTTATTTTTGAATAGTTTCTAGGCCTCAGTAAAATTTCAAATCGTATCAAAATCAATTATGTGATATATTCAATAACTTCTCAGACCCATTTCTATCTCAATTATGTGATATATCCAATAACTTCTCAGACCTATCTTCATTTCAATTGTGTGATATATCCAATAACTTCTCAGACCTATTTTCATCTCAATTGTGTGATATATCCAATAACTTCTCAGACCCATTTCTATCTCAATTGTGTGATATATCCAATAACTTCTCAGACCCATTTCTATCTCAATTGTGTGATATATCCAATAACTTCTCAGACCCATTTCTATCTCAATTGTGTGATATATCCAATAACTTCTCAGACCTATCTTCATTTCAATTGTGTGATATATCCAATAACTTCTCAGACCTATTTTCATCTCAATTGTGTGATATATCCAATAACTTCTCAGACCTATTTTCATCTCAATTGTGTGATATATCCAATAACTTCTCAGACCCATTTCTATCTGAATTGTGTTATATATCCAATAACTTCTCAGACCTATCTTCATTTCAATTGTGTGATATATCCAATAACTTCTCAGACCTATTTTCATCTCAATTGTGTGATATATCCAATAACTTCTCAGACCTATTTTCATCTCAATTGTGTGATATATCCAATAACTTCTCAGACCCATTTCTATCTGAATTGTGTTATATATCCAATAACTTCTCAGACCTATCTTCATCTCAATTGTGTGATATATCCAATAACTTCTCAGACCTATTTTCATCTCAATTGTGTGATATATCCAATAACTTCTCAGACCTATTTTCATCATCTCAGTTAACAAAAATATATAATATTTATCATATTTTTATGTTGTGAAATAGTGCATTTGCGTTGGCTATTCTACACGACTAATATATCTATGGATTACTAAAATTATGTTAATCGAAAAGATTCAGCATTGGTTCTGCAATTGTGCTCGAATTATTTCTATATTGCGCTGTAATGACACTGATTCCCCATCGCATGAATAAAACTGGTAATATTTTCAAGACGTTCGAGGTTTTATGGATGACACGCAGACTAGTAGAGCTGTGTTAATGCGGTACCGCAAAATGAAGAACGTGTACCAACTTCATAAGATATCTAATTCTTCAACGCCATCAGATAGGAGTAACTGCCATCTAGACACAAGAAAGGACATAACAAGAATTTGTTATGTACCAGTAGAATAAGATTTTAAAGTAAAAATTTCAAGTATTTTCTTTTATAGAACAATTAGCTTTTAAATATTTTTAGCACTACTGATGAGACCATGTCAAACACATATATCGTATTGTTGAACCAAATTTCACCATCAGTATGTTTATTTAATATTTTTTTATAACCCCAGGAATTACAAGCGATTAGATCTTACTTCATATGTGCAAATGTTTCTTCTATTATTTTTTTTTTGGGGGGGGGGGGGGGGTTAGCTTTCTTTCATACCGGATACTTCACCTTTCGGATTGGTGTAATGCCTATTGGAGGAGCCCTCTACTCAGGAGTGGTACATGAGACGAGCTGATAGTTTCCGTGAGTCACCCATTGTTTCTCTATCCTCAGAAGAGGCGCTTTGCAGCCAGCGAACAGTTCCTTGTGTAGGAAGACCATTCCATTACCACCCTTTGTGTACTACGTCCCAGATCTAATTTCTTCTGTATGAGCCGTGTTAGTAACGGCGACGGTCGAATTATACTCAGGGTTGACACACCTTCATAGACGAGGTGCTGCTTTGCCATTTAGTCTGTGGTCTGGGATTTGACCTGTGTATTTCCCACGCACTCGCCTCGTCCGTTTGAGATGCCTTTCCAACGTATCGCCAGGCGTGGTCTGTATATTTTTACTCTATACCATTGCGTATATTACTCAAAGAAGTAGGTAGGATACGAATCTCGGACGAGGAGCTTCGTAGTGCGCTCTTGGGTACTGAACCCAATTCTCTCTTTATGAGCTGTGTTGGGCAACGGCCAACAGTCGAGTTGGGCTAGGTTTGCAGTGTCGTTAGAAACTTTCGCCACCCTCTCCGTTACCCGCAGTGTCCAAATTCCGAGTCTCAACACTGCTTCGATCAGACATTTGAACATTGTGCTCCTCGACCTTTGTTCAATGCTTGTCCTGTGTGCAATGGGGGATGGGGGGGGGGCTATATTCAGAGATGTCTTCCATACCCAGGAGTGCATGTTCAAGTTGCCGTGTACAATACCTGAATCAACACTCCTACTTTGGATGGGGTCAATTGTGATGGGACATATGGGTTTATGTGTGTTTTCGAGCATGAACAGCACTCCCGCCAGTCGGTCTCGTGCTTGGACCATTGTGGATGCGTTACCACTGAATCGACTCACATACACTACGCTGCCCATTAGCATGTGCTACCTTTTTCAGATTTGGTGTGTACTTGTTAGATTATCGTATGTTAAGGACATTGACATTGGTCGCCCCTCTAATGTTTCTGCTTTTTTAAGTCGGCCACGACGGAATGCACCAAACGTTGCATATGTTGGATGTACTGGTGTAGAAATTCGAAGATATTTCCTGTCTCTCTGTAGTCAATTTTCATTCCATCTACAACATCTAGGGACACGAGCCTAAAAGTGTTAGTCAGAAATGCAACAAGAGCAGTTGTATTTCTGTTCCCAGGGTGCACCACGATGAGGTACTTTTATGATCGTGATTATCTGCTAACCCTGAGTCCGCACGAGAGCAATGCGAGACCCTTTGCACCCTCACCATCAGTATAGCTAGACATGTACAAGACTAGCATAGAATACATCGAAAATCCCAGCAGTGATCGTTCACAGCTGCATGCAACTGTGATGTAGCAAAACCCGTAATTAACCATTGCTTGTATTTATATGTGCGTGTGTTAATACGGGGATTAGGGTAATATAAAACAATTGATGACTTTATAACAGATAACGTCTAGGTTGATTATTGTTACTCATATGTCAAGTCTGATAAGATATTAGTTGATGTTTTTCTAGCTTAATCTTTAACTGACTCGATGTCGAGAGGAACATAGTTTTAATTATATATCGCTTGGGATATGCAGGAGTAAACGTTAATGAGAGAGCAGACAGGCTTGCATTCAATGCATCAATAGACGGGGAGTTTACGATTCAGAGGACGTACTGAAACTGCTTCGCGGCCACCTTCTGGGTGCTGGCACAGTGATTGATGACACATAGAGGCAGAGATTTGCAGAATTTTATTTTAAATGTGAAACTAGTAAAATTGGAAGTCTGCTGTTTAGCATGGGGAAGCGTATTCAACTACAGGAACTATGAGCATGAATGCGCTTTGACATTTGATGCGGCGGCTCAAGAACAATGTTGATGTAGGAAATGTAATATTTTGATCCGAAAAACGATCGGAGTTTTTTTCAATTGAAACGTATGGGCATTAAATATTTTAACTTATTAAACACTAAATATCGTATGTGCCAGAATTCCTTTCATAATAAGAATATTTGTCAAATAAAATACATCAAACTAATAAAGCGAAATAATCTTTTAAAAAAATATATTTCTAACAAAACTAAATCATAAATCAACTTGTCTTATGGAACCACATAAAATTGTAAGAATTGGCTAAATTATTTCAAGATAATAATTATATCTAAATTACAAATACTCACATGAAAAATAAATAAACGAAATCGCTCAGTTTTTGCACAAATTTGAATTATAAAACTTTGAAATTTGACATTTTGCACGCGTGTAGAAGCAAATGTTGCAAGCTCTGTAACTTAATAATCATACATTGGAAAAAAGAGAATTATAGTGAGGATTAAAGGCTGTTCATAAATTATTTTGCCAATTTGTGATACCCTCTTGTCAGCAACTGTCAAATATTCTGGAACCTTCCGTCCCCTTCTTATTTATGTCAAAAGATGTTTCCCCACTCCCAAAAACCTGAAAGCATTATAGCAGAAAAGGCAAAATAAAAATAACCAGTTTACTTCATGTTTTTAGAAAAAATAGTTCTAATTCAAAAAATTTAATTAATGTATAAAAATATTATTGTTGGCGTCAATTTTTCTCAATTCCTCTCCCCTCCCACATGTTGATAACTGTCCAACTTTTTCAAACCCCTTCCTCGTAATTGTTGATGTCATATATGGGCAAACACGTAACCTGTGGATTATCACTTGAAGCTACGGAGTTACGTGCTAAGAGTGGTACTCTCAGCAGGCGGCGTGCCGATTCGTTGAGAGTGACGGAGTACATATGGGAAACCGAGTACAGTGAAGTCAATCTTCTACGGCTTGTAAACTTTTTTAAACGTACCCTAAAATAATTGGGAGCGAAGCGTATTATGGCTGGCTGTAATCAAGTCAAGTCTTCTTACATTCTCTGTTCATTATAGCTGGCAGTAATCAAGTCAAGTCCTCTTACATTTCTGTGTTGATTATGACTGGCAGTAATCAAGTCAAGTCTTCTTACATTTCTGTGTTCATTCTGGCTGGCAGTAATCAAGTCAAGTCTTCTTACATTTCTGTGTTCATTATGACTGGCAGTAATCAAGTCAAGTCTTCTTACATTTCTGTGTTCATTATGACTGGCAGTAATCAAGTCAAGTCTTCTTACATTTCTGTGTTCATTATGACTGGCAGTAATCAAGTCAAGTCTTCTTACATTTTTGTGTTCATTCTGGCTGGCAGTAATCAAGTCAAGTCTTCTTATATTTCTGTGTTCATTCTGGCTGGCAGTAATCAAGTCAAGTCTTCTTACATTTCTGTGTTCATTCTCAAACTTCTGCAGATTATTCTTCTCTTCTTCTTCTTCTTCTTTCGTTGACTTGAAACATGTCTATATCTGTAATTCTGTCTCCTTAATAAAACTCACTGTCTTCTGTAGTTCATACAGTGTCCCATATAGCTTTGATTCCAGTGTTGTTTCCTCTGGCCAATATGTCTGCCTAAGCGTTTCATGTTCAGAAAACTCTTGAAGTATATGTTTGGCACTCTGTGCTACCTGTCCACATTCTGCAGATTATTAAAGTATAGTCCTGAGAACAAAATGCGTTGTGTCATGGATTACAGCTTAACTACGATATCTGCGCTTTTCGGGCCTGACACATCCGACTTCAGCATGGCTTCTGGATAACTTTGAGATGGGGTATCCAACTTTGCCCCTTAATCTTACAAGACGGCTCTTACGTTAAGCATGGAAAGAAAATAGTATTGTTATTCGTTCCTCTCTTTTTTATAAGTCCTTGCAACACAAGAGTTACTACATTGCTAAACTGTGATTAGGGGATTAGGGGAATTATTGTGTCATATATATAACGTTAAACACGTGCTCATATCAAAGTGAGACCTGGGAAGTCAGTGTTTGTCAATAACATTTGCTGATTGGCATAGAAAGTGACACAACTTTCGCTGATTGGCATAGAATGTGACACATCCTTCGCTGATTGAAATGGAAGGTGACACAACTTCCGCTGATTGAATTGACAAGAAAGGTGACAAAACTTTCGCTGATTGGTATGGAAGGTAACACAACTTTCGCTGATTGACATAAAAGGTGACACAACTTTCGCTGATTGGCATAGAAGGTGACACACCTTTCGCTGATTTGCATGGAAGGTGACACAACTTCCGCTGATTTCCATGGACGGTGACACAACTCTCGCTGATTGGAATGGAAGGTGACACAACTATCGGTGATTGGAATGGAAGGTGACACAACTCTCGTTGATTGGAATGGAATGTGACACAACTCTCGCTGATTGGAATGGAAGGTGGCATAATTTTCACTAATTTACGTGTAACGTGATACAACTTTCCCAGATTGACATGGAAGGAGACTCAACTTTCTCTGATGGACTTTGAAGGAAACTCAACTTTCTCTGATTGATAAGGAAGGAGACGCAACTTTCTCTGATTGATATGGAAGGAGACGCAACTTTCTCTGATTGATATTGAAGGAGACGCAACTTTCTCTGATTGATATGGAAGGAGACGCAACTTTCTCTGATTGATATGGAAGGCGACAATAATATTTAAATGAAATTGTACCACATCTTTCGATCAACGTTCCTGAAAAAAAGATTTTCTTTATCTGGCAGTAAATAGGTTTACAAATTCCATTGAAACTTCAAGACTTAAGAACGCATTTTTTAAATCATTCAGCGGATTGTATAGCCTCCATCCTATTAAAACAATCCAGAATAAAACCAGCCAACCAAACAGTGATACGGGTTACTGATTAACAGTTACGTCGTCATGATTAATTACGTAGCATTGCAGCGGGTAACAGTTGTGTAGTATCCTGATGGTTGCTATAGGGGAGGGATTGCAATATCTTTTTTAATTTACAATTCACAGATATAAAATTATGCATAGTAAAACAATACGGTCATAATTCTAAACAAAATTATATTGTTTTCCGATATTTCAATAATTGCAGTTCATTCCTAATTTCATGTAATTTTGAGTGCAAATTAATAATCATAGTGTCCATTAATAGAGATGTTTTGCTAAAATGAACCTATGGTTCTGAATTTCTTATATTCTTTATGCGAAACAATACAATGTATCATCATACAGAAATTAGTCTATTAACGGTATGTCAATGTTTTCCTTCGGTGTGCATACTGAGAAAAACATAAAAATGCAAATGTTTGTTGTTTGGGTTTATCCAGAATTCGAAGCATCAAACTAGCATAAGCGAACTCTCTCTCACATTTAGTCAAGCAAAATGAATTAAACAGGTTACTAAAACACTTACCTTGCCTATTAATAAAAATATATAAAAAAGTATATATAAAAAAACATACAATAAAACTAAACAGGACAATTCTCCACGTATCGGCTCAAATTGAACCTTTTTCAAGAGACAAACAACAGAAAACAACACAAAAAAAACAAAATAGATGACTAGATTTCATCAAGCCCCGTCTCCATAACGCAGGGATGGAAACGCATCTAGTAAAAGAAAAAATGCGTGCACTCATTATAAACAAACCGAAAGTGGGAAATTAGAGGCACTATAGATGTAGTTTAGATGTTTATAATGAGTGCAAGAATAATAAAAGAAAAAGATAAGAAAAATACCCCTTTTGTCACTTTATCAGACAGGCAGGTTTTAAGAACATAGTCTCATTTATATGATCAAAATAAACTAAGTAAAGCAATTCATATGTGTTTACCTGCTGTGTGTCATTACAATAAAAGTAAAGATTCATTGTTGAAACTTATTTGCAAGAGTCTTGTTGATACATTTATGGCGCATAAAATGTTATCCAATAGTAAATTGCCGTGAATTACATTTTACAGAGAGGCAATAAATGTATTATCTACAAAGATCAAAAGAAATTTCACGTACAGGAAATCAGCTGTGACAGCTGTTTTATTCTGAATTTGAAATTATAAATTAATTGAAATAAGCATAGTGTATCTATAAAGTTTCTGTACACTGACGTCTAACTGACCCAGACTAAATACATGACGTTGTGTTACCATCGCTGTAAATGAGTGCACAGTTCCTTTGTGGACACCCGGTACAATGACACACGGTTAAATGTAAGATCGCATGAAATAAAAATTACATTACTACGATTGATATATTAAATAAAATATTTAAAAACGAAATATATTTCATACCAAGTTTATGACACAAATACAAATAACAGAACTGATCAACATTAATTTGGAAGGACATCAAACTAATGTAAATTCTAAGCTCTAAATTGTAGTAACATTAAATTACATTATGTACAGGCGGAACCAAATCACCAAATATCTGCTCCAAATTGTTTCATTTTACCTCTAAAACGTTTGGTAGACAAAAACATTTAAATGTCATTTTTTCTGTCAGTTTTTAGTTCGTGACTTTTTGCAATGAATTTAGTTAATCCCAGCTCGCAGGCTGTGATTTTGAAACCTCTCTCCATCATATCTCCGACCAATATACTACGGGTATATAGTTATTCTTGTATTAGTTTACTACAGAAATATAGATTTGTCACCTAAATGTACCACATATTATCCATTTATGGATACTGTGACTTTTATATCAGTTCAGGAATGATATAAACCGAGTCATATATACAGTCATGTGAACTAATTTCATCACTGCAAGATATTTTCTTGCTGACATGCAATAGCAATTATTTTTTTTCTACACATACGTTGGTACTATGTTGTGTATAATTGATGCACACTACTCGTCCGTAAATTATGTTTTCAAAAGCTTCTATTATTCTCTCAATTTCCGATGTCATTATCGAAATATCAAATCTGTACACAAGAATAATACTACAATAAATTTATATAAGTTTATAAATATCTATATAAGCTGATGTTCACCACTGACATTAGTATTTTGTTACATGTGGTGTTCAATTTTTATATTACGCACTAGATTTTTTCGGAACTCGTCGGGACCGTCGTCTCGTCAGGACGAAATTTATTAGGTTGCTTACCCTGATATGCTTCACATTGACAATGTGCTTGTCAACCCGGCTTACCGTATCCAAACAAAAGCTAGTATGACATCTTACAGTCCATAACCAATACATCGAATACATTCCACAACCAATATTGTATGAATGAATAAATGCGAATGTCGCGGGGAAATGGTGGTTCGCCATCTCCTTTGACGAAAACCATTAATGTTGGTTTATTATAGCGACGTTGATGAGATTAACCATCGCACTTCACAATAACATGTGTATACAACAATGACTTCTGCTTTTAGTCGTGCAGGTGAAAATTCTATCTTGACACCAATCATTTTGATTGAATATCGTACGGAATTCCGTGACGTAAATGCGCTATTTATAGAGCGTTCTGGAGAGAATGACAGGACACGACTATTATATTACAGATAGTGTTCCATGTGTTGTTCGATTTGAACACTACACAATTTGCTCCGTGTGTTCAATCTGAACAGTACACATTTTGTTCTATGTGGTGTTAAATCTGAATACTACACATGTGACTACCACTGAATGTAATATACCCACTGCTGATTCTTCCCTTCCACTCTGACTTTGGTGTGGAATTCTTAGAAACGTGTTTAATATAAGGGCCCCTATCTGTGATTTCTGTACATATATTTTTACATAAATCTTAAAAGATTAAGAACAATCACTGTAATATTTATTACTGAAAACAAGTGTGAACAGAAACTTTCAGACAATGAAAAATGTGTTATCCTGTCTGAAATTATGTCGCGACAACAGGATCACCACTGATATTGCACTTATTGCAAAAATAGAAGCCCAACTGTTGCTTCCTGTTTACTCTACAAGTAACTTGACATCTTTGAGATCATTAATCTTGCTTCTTTCCAGGTCCCTATAATTTCACGGCATTACAAATGTTTTTAACTCGTGTTTGAGTTATCAGCGTGACAGTACGTCTGTCTCCGGTCACTTGTGATATTTTATAACCTATTCTTAGCACGAAGATGTTCAGCTACAGAACATCAGACCTAACGCACTTTCCTCCCTACTTTCCTTTCTAATCCACAGATAGATTGATCACGTGTTTTATTCCCATGTATTCTATCCCAGCTGCAATTGTGAGTCTAAACTCACATTACGAGCAGTCTACTCTGCAAGTAGAGTGAGCAGTTAATCGTGGCCTGAATAGGTTACCTCAACTTATTCGACAAATTAAATCGGCAGATATTGATTTCGAATTATTTTTGTCGCTAAATTAAACTATTGCGATTTCCACTTATTGCTGTGAATTAATTGAAAATCGACTGAACCATATTAGAGTTATTTCTTTATTGTTAAATGTAAGAGGAAACCGATTTTAGCAAAATATTTCTGGGTATTTTAAAATTAGATATATATTTTTTGTAAAAACGCTTTATTATAGAATGAAGAAAGTGAACTATGAAATCCAATCTCAGAACATTGTGATCTTTGGACATTTGCATGCAAATATCGATATGCGTCGCTAATGAAAGTAACAAAATGATATTGTTTAGAACTGTAGAAATTGAATACGTTGTAATATTACAAGAGGAACTCATTACTATGACATAACAATAATCTATATTATCTCATTGCGAACACAAAGATTGAAGGTGGGTTGCAGTTTAGCCATGGTACATACCATAATACAATCAATGTAATTTCATAATCTTTCTAAATGTCCTACATAGAACGTTGCTTTCATCATAATATGCATTCTTTATTCTTTATTCTTGGGCAGAAGCTGTATAGTGTTTTCAGTGGGCTTCCCTGAATTATTGGCCTTTTTTACATCGGAGGGGGGGGGGTAAAAATATGCAACACATGAGAGATATAGTTCTTCAATTTCCTCTATCTGGTACTAGCATGACATGGGAGATATTGTTCTTCAATGCCCTGTATTCTTAGGAAAATCATTATGTTCTTCGTCTTTTTCGCTTTCTCCTTCGTTCGTTCGGAAACTCCTCCTGGTTAGAAAATTTTTGCCCAGATCAGAATGCCCTGTATCACGATTCTGGCTGCTATAACTGCGCCTTTCAGCTTGATACTTCCGCCTTTAGTATGATTATGGGTTCATTTTACCTGTGGAAAGGGACATCCAATTCCGTTTTGCAAAATAATTAAATTCTTGAAAACAAACAAAAATATGGCAAATGTTGGATAATAATTAAAAAACGTGACGGTGGTAATAAAAAAGGTAATAAACTAAGGTACATCGGGGAAAAAATGAATAATAAAAGCAAACATAATTAGATAGATTTTTGTGTGTTGTTGATTGTCCATAACAAGTGATACTGATCATTATTTTCATCCACAAGTTTAACTTACTTCATTTGTCTGGTTTGTCCTTAAACACTTTCCGATTAGCAGGATGTATTTCAGAGAACTGTAATGTCATGATTTAAATATTGGCTGGATATCTGTGTCGTTCGGCCCGACGCATGATCCAACTTCATGATGCATCTGGATCATTCATTCATGCATTCAAGTTAGCGAATAGAGCCGAGGTCAGATCTCTCCAATTATCTCTGTTCAAAGCTATTCTGTGCAGTTCTTGAATAGTATGGATATTGATTGTTTTACTTTCTCTAAGTATCGTTCTTCTGAGTGTTTCTTTTGGTCTACCCCTGGTTTTTTGCCTGTAGGTATCCATTCAAGTGATTGATCTGTTGATGTCTGCGCGTAGGACATGCCCGATGTATGCACAACGGCGTTTTCTGATAACATCTGTGATGAAATTTTGATGTGCCTCTTTCTCTGATTTCATCATTCGATTTGAATTCACTCCAATGGGTGTTAGTTATCCTACCAAGACATTTATTCTCGAAACTCAGTAATTTCTTTTCTGAAGATAAAGAGCTTTTCCAGCTCTCACATCCATATGATAGCACCGGAATAATGCAGGAATTAAATAAGCGCATGTTCGTGCGTGTGCTGGTTGACATTGATATCCAGATATTAGACAGTCTGTTAAAGGCACTTGATGCATCTGGATCACTTGATCCTTTATGAATTAAGGCAGTGAAATCTATCACCAAAGCAACTTAGTTTCTTCTCACGACATGCATGGCATATCCCAGTGCCGCTTTTCTTTACCTCCGATAACACACTCGAGAAATGTTGGTTAGAGTTGTCTCCTTTTTATCTATGGGTTCCAATTAGCTGATACGCTTTGTGTCGATCCCTGGTGTCTTTGAACTATATTTAGATGGATTAATTTATATGGAAAGTTTCTATTGAAACCAGAAGATGTAAATATGCTTTCTTGTCATACTATTGTTAGAATTTATACTCTATTTTATTCAATCTCTCACAATATTCAAATTACAACACTCTGTCTTTCAACGTACATTATTCTATATGTTGGTTCTTCAACGTTAAAACCACTTTTATGTTATTTACATCAAGGGTTCATGTTTATTCCCTTATGTCGTTCACAGCTTAAGAAATTTCCAGTTCCTATAAGAAACACAATTATACAGTTTGCAAATAAATTTGTACAAATTGGAAGCATTGACAATAAATACAGATTATTTTTTTTTAAACCCATACAAATAAGGTGAGAAAGTGTCAGTACATATGTATGTATGTGGAGATTCCGTTTTCTAGAAATAGTTCATGGAATACATTAATCAGCAATTTCCACACAAAACAGTGATCTGAGGAAATTGTAACAAATTACTTGCACAAATTACAATGAAACTGTTCATATCAAATAACCATTATTTGGAGAGTTCGAAGTCAGAGAACAAGACAAGACAACTTGACGCAGACAGTAGGATCAAGAAATGGAAGATTATATGTTGGATGATTTGCAACGCTGGCACATTGTGATTTGGGATTTCTTCTTATATGTTGCAGAATTGAGATAAGAAGAAAACGTGTATATATATATGTGTTCGTGTAGTATCAAAACCAGTGATTCTCATACTAATTTTTGCAAACGCACATTTTTATAAACAAAAGTCCCGCTTCCACTATCCAGATCTTTAGATACATATTCCATGAAAGAGTGGGTTTTTTTTACCTAAAATCATAGTAATTTCGATCTTTCTCCCAAGTGGTCACCTAATCTCGATATCTTCTTACCTTTGTTAAAAAACAATTTTCACACATCCAGTACAATAGCTATCTTTTTGTAAGGAGAAAAACAATGAAGTTCACTTTTAAAGTATTCAGCAACACTATACTACTGGTAACATTTATCATTTGGGCGACTTCTTCTGTCAACGTTGGGGATAGAAATAATATTATTTAAAAACAGTATGATTTACGAAGATTTTCCACAGGCATTCAGACAATAAGATACTTACATATAGCTTTTTTCACACAAAAACGCAATTGTAAAACTACAACGATGTCTGTTCTTGTGCGTTACATTGAATTTGCAAAGTGTGTTGTGAGGTTTGCCTGCTCCTGTAATTAGTACTTATGTAGGAAACAGGTAATGAGGTCTTACTGAACGACGACTAACACACTCACACGGTCGGATGCTCACGTGAAATAATAATACACACAACAATACACAGGACATAATCGATGTTTTGACCAAAATTCCTTTATTAAGATAAGCACATAATATGAAAAGACGACGAGTAGAAATGACAACGACACACACAAGTGTCCGAACAAAATCATTAGCTCATGTAAGCTAATGTTCGCTGTTATTACAAACATACTATTTTCATTTAATACAGTTAAAAAAGATTCTAAATTTCAAGAGAAGCTTGTCACTGATTTCTATAATCATACTTGTGCAACATTTCAAATAGAATTTAGTTAACAACAGCAGAATGACACCTCATATCTCATTGCACATAAAAAGTAAATCTGTTTTGCAAACCTGATACTATATCACCCCTTGGCACCCAAGAACCATGCGTAGCCCCTCTGAAATCTATTTAAAGGCTATGATCTACTCCCCATTATAAACAATGTAAGAGAAACTCTTCTCTGGAGCTGACAGTAAAACTTGTCTACCCGACATTGGTAACAAAAGTGACGTACGAGTACTTCATTGAGTGTTTCACATACAATATATTATATATATATATAAAACTTAGTAAACAGATGCCATCTTATGGGAAACAATGTGCTACTATCACAGTTGCATGATACAACGTGTTTTCGGCTACAAGACAGAGGCGGAGAAACACCAAGAAGTGGTTAAAGGTCGCAGTGGTCATTTAAATAAGGAATTGACGCAATCAAGTGTAAACAGCTTAATTTATTCTTTCTTTTTTTCTATTCTTGATCTTGATCTTCTTGATTTGAAAACTAGCCTCACAGCACGTGGGGCATTCCTATAAGTGCTCCGCCCTCTGTTCCAGCAGCCATTCGACTAGATGGTGACCAATGCCACCGCAACAGACGTCGACATCAGGGCACAGTTCTGGCCCTTGCGACAGGTTTCTTTGTTGTTCCTCCCACCCAAGCCGTGCCCGCAACTAGTTCAAGCACACCGTCGGTCTGTCGGAACAATATGCTAACTGTTATTGAAGGTTACGACTACGGGATTGTATAGATGACGTGCCATGAAGCTTCTGTAAAGAAGATAACCTCAATATAAAGGCATGTCATCTACTAAGGTTTTCTGTTGCATGGTTGGTTTGTCTAGTGAGCCAATAGTGAGACCCACAGACACAACTGCATGCGCTTTTTTATTCTATTCATCCCTTACCTGTGAATTATAACAGAAGTGAGAAAACCGCTTTGGCGCTAAAATATGTTAGAGTTGCTAGTGGGTTCTAAACGATAAGTCATCTAACAAATGGCCCATGGTCTTCCCTTGCATGTATAGTCTGGCTGCGGAGAACTAGGCAACGGAATTAAATCACATTGATTAAATGGGCAGAAAGTGACACAGCAAATGTGGTAGCCTGCTATGAGCACAATGAGACAGAAAGGCACCTTGGTCATCTACTGCACCCCGATCCACAGTCATGTGTGTCTTGACCTCGTCTTGACAATAAGATCATCTGAGAATGGCTAAATAATGAGGTTCATGACATTGCACAACTGCCCATTACTTTAATTATATTCTCATCGCGTGCGCAAGTCATGACAGCAACAACGAAAGCAGAGGTAAGACGGTGTTCCGTCATCTCAATACCTACTACATTCATGCTCACATTGGAACAGGTTCTTCGGTGTGTGGATAGGATTCCTCAGACATCTATCTATGTATCTATCTATCTATCTATCTATCTATCTATCTATCTATCTATCTATCTATCTATCTATCTATCTATCTATATCTATCTATATATCTATATATCTATCTATCTATCTATATCTATCTATATATCTATATATCTATCTATCTATCTATCTATCTGTCACGAGTGGACGAGTTCTCTGGAGATGGCCTTCTTGTGTGCTGTTGGAAAGCTCTTACTGTGTTCTTGGCCACCACATTTGTGATAGTGGATGTGGAGGCTGTAGATGGAATGATAATTTTCTGCAAAGAGACAAGCAATATCTCCGACACCTCTGTACCAACACATCCAGCATTGCAGTCAGTACAACCGAAATGCAGAAATAATAGAGAGGCGGCCAATGTTGATGGCCCGATATGGGTAGATTTCCCTACGATATATCAATTGTTATTCACATTAAAACTGGAAAAGGCAACGCGTGAGAATGTAGCGGTGTGGGTGTTAGCGAATAAAAGATACAACGAAGTCACAATTGTCCAGACGAGACTGATCGGCGGTAGTATAGTTCACGCTCGAGAACGCACAGAAGCCACATGACACACCACAATTGATCTCGTTCAAAGTAGGAGTCTTGACTAAAGTTTTGGAAATGCCAACTTGAAAATGTACTCCTGGGTATGGAAAAAAGCTTTGAAGACAGCTTCCCATTGCACAAGGGAATAGCATTCAGCAAACGTTGGAGAGCACATTGTAAAAACTTCTTACCGAAGCAGTGTTGAGACTCGGACTCGGGACGCTGTGGATATCGCAGATGGAGGACAAGTCCTTGTCTTTGTAAACATTGCAAACCCAGTTTAACTCGACTGTCGTCGTTGCCCAGCACGGATTATACAGAGATAATTCAGCAGGGTTTAGTACTTGTCCGGCTCTGTGGCGAAGTGGTACAGAGCGCGTCTGTGACGGCAAAGGTACCGAATTCGATCCTCACCACAGGCAATTGTGCATCCGGACCGTTCAGAAAGCAATGGCAACCTACTGAACGTATTTATATTGCCTAGAAAATCACCACAGCCAACAAATGTTGGGTTGATAGCTACGTCCTGGATAGGATATGCTACCAATTTTTTTTTTAGTACTCAAGGACACAGAGGAGAATATGTCCACATTACACGAGGTTTCTTCGCCGACAGCGCAGCTTCTTGTCCGGGATTAGGCTCAATTTACCTACTTATTTGAGTGATAAACGCAATTGCGAAGAGTAAAAACACAGGCCAATCTTAGCGATCGATAGAAAGGCCATCCCAATCTATCTATCTCTTTAAACACGACAAGCGCGTGAGAAACGCGAAAGTTAAACCTCGATGTTTTTGGCGAAGCAGCACATCACCTAGGTAGGTACATCAACCATGAATCTAATTCGACTGCCACCGTTGCCCAACACGGCTCATACAGAAAAATTTCGGTCTGAGATCAAGGGACATGAAGGTGGTAATGGAATGGTCTTCCTACACGAGGAACAATTCGCTGGCTGCAAAGCGCCTCGTCGGATGAAAGATGCCCAGTGGGTGAACCAGGCAAATTATCAGCGTGTCTTGTCATCTCGTACATACACCACCCATTAGAATTCTTCTTCAACAGCCATTACACAAAGCCGAAAACTCAAGTCTCCAGAGTATGAAAGAAAGCTCCGAGAATCCAACCACTGCACTTAGTAAGCAAGAACAAGTTACTCGTAATTTCTGAAGCTAGCAAATACACAAACATCTATTCTATTTGCACATGGCGTTGCCCTTCACTACTGCGATGCCCTATCAGTGTACTCATATTAGCCGCATTTCTCTGAATAATTGCTCACTATTCTCACTGTTCGTGAGCTTGGTACATGACAGCCCATTGGTTCAGGTCTGAAGCGGTCTTACTATGCTACGATGTGTTTTAGCTTTGAGGACAGAAATGTATTTTCAGAGACCTCATTGGTCTTATGAATCAAATCCCATTCGTTCTCGATCTACACTGCCCTAACACAATCCACATAGCTTTAGCCAGACTACTTAGCGCAAGCGTCAACGTAATCTTTTTCCAGCGTGCACCACTGGAATTTCTTTTAGGATCTTGGTTATCTGCTAACCATGCGTTTTCACGGGAGCACGGCAGCAGTTTTTTCACCCCAGTGCAAAGATATATAAATCATTAGGAACGTATATTAACTAGAGGATAAATAGTTGAAAGATAAGAACTTTACAGCATATTAAAATTCAAATTAGGAGACTACTATATGTTCATTATTGACAGTTTACATATATTTAAAGCAATCTATCAATGTGACGTGTCTTTACAGAACGGTTCCCTCACTGGCACTCTATAAGCTTATCGGATCTGTTTAAGCTGACCAGCCTCTTCAAATTGTCATGTTCAGGTCTTCGATATAAAGAAATTAAAGAAACAATAAATGAAGTAATAAATGAAGTAAAGTGTATAACAGTAAATAGCGTTTTAAACTCCGACAGCGTCATCATGACCGCTTCATCTATTCTTTTCTTTCATCTTTATCTCTTCTTTTGCTGTTAGTCGTCACAGGCTTGGAGGATGATCACGACATGATAAGACATGTTTTGGACCATGACATGCTAAGACATCGCAGTACGTTTGTGACTCATTCGATATACCTTCTTTGTCTTGACGTGCCTCTTGGTGTTTTCATTCTCATGTTGTTAGTTCGCATTGTCAATCAATTGAGATTTATTATCATTAAATGGCCGAATTATTTCAGTCTCTGCTTAATATATTTGATAACGGGTGTTATTTCAACAATTCTTGTAATCACCTCGTTTCTCACGGGGTCTCTGTTATGTTCGCTGACATTTTTCAGCATCTCATTTCATATGTAAAAAATAGTGTTATAATAATGTTTGCTAATACTAGGAAAATACGAAAACGATTCTTTGAAATTCATTCAACAATCAATGATGTCAGTAAACGACCAAAAAAACATAAAATGTTTAAATTTAATTATAGAGTTAAAATAATGTTTAGAGTTAATATATTACAGCAGGACATGAAATTTCTCATGAAGGTAGAGATAAAAATGGTGAAGACTACACATTCGGAGAAAACTGCTGCAGAATAATACTAAAATACTATGAAATTTGAACGAACATTCTAATGAGTGTTACCGAACCAAATTATGGTTGCTAAGATTTAAATACTGTAAACACATTAAATAAGTTATATGTAAAATAAGGCTCTCGTACCAAATCCTGCCTCCAACTTATTTTTAAATATCAGCCAGGTTTATTTTAAATTACTATATTCGCTTACTATGTGCGCCCCTGGAGATTTCTTTTCACGTTCTCAATTGATGCAGCAGCTCTTGTCACACCTGCTTAATTTTGCGCATGTGGACCCATTAAAAATCACATATAATATAGGGAATATAACATATTAGTGGGTAGCAAAATTTCCATCCTAAAAAAAGCAGTTTTTCCTACCAGAAGAAATCTGTAATACATGACTGTTAACAAGCATTACCTATTTATATATGGAATCTGTAAATCTGACAATAGATTCTGTAAATCTGTAAATCTGACAATAGATTATCAAGTATAGATGTAGGCCTATTACTCCATTTCTCCTTTCACGCTAGACAGTCTCGTATAATATTCATGTTCTCTAACTCGCCATCACTACCAGGGTATACGCAACTTATGCAAGTATATCGACATTTTCGTGTGTCCATCTCTCTCTCTCTCTCTCTCTCTCTCTCTCTCTCTCTCTTCACAGCATAATGCTCTATAATGTCAGAACAAGAATGTCACCAGATGTACAAGTATGACTAGAAGAGTTGATTTACATAACTAAGGCACGTGCTGACCACCATGAGGTCAGCAATTATTTGTTTCTGTGAATATCATTCTGACGTTTTCTTTTACTCTTCCAGACCTTTTCTGGTACCCATTTACTGAATGTGGGTTGGCCAGGCCATAATCACATATTTAAATATTAATCACATAATCTTTAATATTTCCTAAGATAGTGTTGCCTCAATAGATCTGGACATAATACAATTTATCAGAGATACGTAGTTTTGTTTAGCTTTTTTCTTGATTTCTTTAATCAACTGATTCAGACAATGGTGTCTACTATATGTGTGACTATCTATACATGTCTAATCAATGAAAACTAGTGTGTTTTATTCTGATAATTAAATCTTCAACAACACATGATCTTGTTCAGTATAGATCAGAAAAAAAATATCAGTAATGACTCTACAAAAATCATTTCAGATGAAAATTATATGTCAAAACGTGTACGAGCTGTCATGTATACTGATGCTTGGTGGTGTTGTATGTAGAGAACATCTATAAATCGCAAACACGAAAATACAAAGGGCAGCAGTTAACATAGCGGTATTGCAGAGAAAGAAAAAGATGGCAAAGATCAATGTTGACAAATCCTCAAAAACACTTGACTTTCTCAAAAAAAGGACAAAAGAAGGAGAGAATAAACTTAGAAATACACGTATCAAAACAGAAAAGGAGCCGGTGTCTTATCACTGGTGTTATGAAGACATCACTCATAAATGAAATGGAAAAATATTACCGACATCACCCATCTTAACAAACAGGCGGGATACTAAGACTTTTATCCATGCAGAAAAGAACAAGAGCATGACAGCAAATGAGATCTGGTGACCTAGCCAGTGGAAGAGAATCAGTTTTATTCACCGATCAAAAACACTTAACAGAAAATGCAAGGATGAACTGCCAGACATAACCAAAACAATAACACCAACAATGTTTCCAGTTCCGTTAGAGTAATATCAAAATCGCACTATAAGGTCCACCATAAACAACATTTACATCATGAAAGAGATGAACACTCTCCAAAAGAAAACAATAGTATTTACCATGATTGAAAATATGTAGCACTGAGATGCTTGGATACAAGTTTATACTAATTGATCAACATTCAGAGTATTGAAGACCAGAGGTGTTGGAGTGTACAGATTAAAATAACGAACAAAAAAAGGATTCCACATGTTCACCAACAATATTCTTCTGTTCCAAATACTCTGCGGAAGTACAGACTAAGCACTGCTGCAGACGTAATTAAACGCACAATAATTCGTAAACAGTGGAGGTTCTTACTGATGCAATGTATGTCCTGCAAGCTCTTGACAGCGATATATTTCCTAAAGGAAACCATACGAGAAGTGAGCATCCAAAGAAATGTAGTACTACAGTGGATACCATCCCCACGGTAACATACTAGGAAATAAAAAGCCACAGGAACAAAAAACAAAGAAATTACCTTCCAGGAAAAGAGGATCCTCATCAAAGCTATTAGTAATGTCATTCACCAAAAGGATAACTATCAATATTTCGACAGATCTGAACAAATTATCATCTTCCGAATCAGGACAGGACATAACAAACGGCAACTTAAATCAGGTAAAACTAATTTCAACACCTCGGTGTCCATGTGGGCAGACATCACAGGTCGTGGAATATATCCTGCAAGACTACACCACATTGAAACATTGAGGGATAGCGCTGGCCCACAGAGAGACATACACAGAAAGTTGTATGAGAGACTTGAGGAGCTTTCAAATACAGCAAGAGTTATCAAGAACATCGGATTTTCTGTGTAGACTGTTAAACTTCGAACGAGAAAAATAATACGAAGAAAAAATGTATAGCGTGGCACAGAGAATAAAGTCACAACTATTGAGAAGCTATATTTTTCCAGTGGCAGCATATGTTGTAAGACGTGGACATTTGCATCTGCAATGGAAAAGGAAATATCAGCATTTGAAATGAAATGTTATAGAAGGGTCCTAAGACTATCATGGACAGAAAAACGATCCAACGTAGACGTCCGCAAAACTTGAAAAAAGACTGGCACCTAATAAATAAATACACACGCAAGCTAATAATATGTTGGACATAAAGACACAATGCTATAGAAATATTCATCATGAAGGTAAAGGTTTCAGTAATGATAACAAGAGGCATACCAATATTACGAAGGCCATAGGATATCGAAGATTTTCTGAACATGACACTGGAAGAGGCTGTTCAGCTTGCACCGAACTGAGATGATTACAAAGTGGCAGTGAGCACAATGTTCTGCAAAAAACACGTCACATGGATAGATAACCTCTGCTATTGTTTAGATTCACTCTGCAATTCTTTTTAAATAATCTTTCATGTTACAACTATTGATATGGATAAACGACCTTTTATTTCCACAGCTTACACCGTCCATCTTGCAATCTGTACCAAGAACACAACAGTATGAAAGCAACTGTTTTTACTTATTATTGTTTTTACACAATGTAAATGTGTTTTTTTATCTTGCGTCTATTTTACTTTGCAATTGTTTTAATCCTGCTGTTGTTTTTTTACTCGTTGCAGCTTTTTCTTATGTTACCACTTATGTCATGCTATTTACGGCTTTAATGTTCATACATCTGCAAACAACATTTGAACAAACATGCGCGGTTCCTATAAAACATGATGGAATTAAGTCATGCATTTCTGATCTGCCTTCGATACTTAATATACATGTCAACTGGAAACAGATGCGAATGACCTTCACGTCAGCTTCTGCCACTTCTGCATGTTCAGGATTATCTTGTATATACGAGGGGGAGTCAATAAGTAAGTCACAAATGGCTCTTTATAAAAAAAAACTGAAGACGATAAAAACCTGAAAACTGTTTATTTTTACACATACATTATCCCTTTACTTCTCAACATAATTTCCACCAACATTGATGCATTTATCCCATCGTTTTATGAGTCCTCCCAAACCTGCTGCGTAGAACTGCGTGCTCTGCTTTTTAAGCCACATTTTCACTTCACATTCAACTTCTGCGTCAGTCGCGAAATGCTTCCCGCCAAGGTGGGTTTTTAGTGGACCAAAAAGGTGAAAATCACTAGGGGCTAATTCGGGGCTGTAAGGAGGATGTTCCAGAATTTTCCAACCAAAATTTTTTATTTTCTCCTGAGTTAATCGAGCCGTATGTGGTCTAGCATTGTCATGAAGGAGTAGCACTCCTCTAGTCAGCAGCCCTGGACGTTTTCTTCGAATTGCATCCCGAAGCACTGATAGAACTTCACAGTATGATTCAGAATTCACATTGTCACCTTTCTTTTTTAAATTGGTTAAAAGCACTCCTTGACAATCCCAGAACACTGTCAGCATAACCTTCCCTGCTGATGGTGTAACCTTGAATTTTTGGACACAAGGCGAAGAAGGATGTTTCCATTGCATTGAAGCACGCTTTGATTCAGGCTGGTAGTGATGCACCCATGATTCGTCCCCAGTAATAATCCTTTTCATCATGTCTTCTCCTTCATTTGCGTATTGACAGAGATGCTCCAATGACAAGCCTAATCGGTTCATTTTGTGTTCGTCCGTCAATTGTCTGGGCACCCATCTTGAACACACTTTCTTAAATTTCAATCGGTCATGCATGATGCTGTATGCTGAACCATATGAGCACCCTATTGCAGCTGCTACAGCGTCTATCGTTACTCGTCTGTCACCTCGAATCATCTCCTCAACCCGCTGCACAGATGCGTCTGTTGCAATTTCAACAGCACGACCAGATCGGATTTCGTCAACAATTTTAGAGCGTCCTTGAGAAAATTTTTTTACCCAGCTGTGCACCGCTTTACGGGACAAACAATTGTCAGCATAAACAGGAAGCATTTCTTTATGAATGTCTTTTGCAGGCAGTCCTTTTGCCCATAAAAAACGCACAACAGCACGTTGTTCATTGATTGTACACTCTGTAAGTACAGTAGCCATTTTGTTTTTTGTGCTGCGCATGCGCAAGGTACAGCTAGCGCCATCTAGCGAACATAAACATAAAGTTCTATGATGATATCAACTATAAACAGCTTTAGAAACCACCTACTGCATTTTCCTGCCATCCAACATCAATTTGTGACTTACTTATTGACTCCCCCTCGTATTATTAGCACTAAGGCCTGTACACTTTTTGCTGTTGCCAATACGTCTTTACTCCCCGTTGATATTTTCTTCCAATCCTTTAAAAGTTTATATTTAATAAAGTTGTAACATATCAAATTTGCTCATATCACTCGATTTCTCAGAGTTGTTTCCACGATCACGAATATGTCAATGAATGTATCTCTCAAGCAATGTATCGACTTCTTGTAAATCGGTCTATGTATGCGCAACTAATACACATTGGAATTTCTCATTTCTATTTTTCAGATATTCTCACAAATTCTACTGTACCTTTTGAAGTTTCCTATGTATACATTACATAAACAAAGTTTTGACTATTTTTACTATAGCTTATTGTATAAATTCCTTTCTTGCTATCTTCCATTAAATGTGTATAGCTAACAATGATCTTTATTCCATGCTTGAGTTATCATCATCAAACGCAGGAATCTTCTTAGTCATAAGGTATCACTCGAAACATAAAATATTCCTACATTTGTTGACCTAACTAAGGCATTTGACACTGTAAATATCGAAGGATTACGGAAGATCATTGCCAAATTTGGATGTCCCGAAAATTTCACCAACATGACTTGCCAGTTAAATTATGGTATGACAGACCAAACCCTCAACACTCCTGCATGCACTGCAATATAACTTTCCTGGCACGAATCGGCTTCATCGGGCATCTACGAACTGACAAACCAAATTAGACAATCACAAATGTTTTGTTGTTTTTCTACTTGCTCATCACATTTATTGTTTTTTCCTGCCATGCTCATCTTCCCTTGTGAATGAGACACATCATCATATGTTCGTTTAGACGAAGATCTTAGATCGAAACGTCAGTCATTTCGTCCTCATTAATTTTAATACAATTGTTTTTAAATCATCTTTTCATTAGTAGCGATAGGTATCTGTACAATAATAACAATGCAAAATACGATTGGCAAGCTTTTGAAAAAAAAGTGGCCTGGAAGGTATCATGTTATCTTGAAAAAAATAAGTGTTTACCAACATTGTTAGGAGGATATCGTCCAGGAAAGAAGACATGGCAGAATGCAGCCATATTTGCGCAGGATGTTTTTGAGGGGTTCGATTCGCGCATAGAGACATGTGCGGTCGCAATAGACCTTGAGGATGCGTACAATATCAATGTCCATGGATATCTTGATGTACCAGCTGTTTAATCTTGCAGTTAATCCTTTTGTCGTACGTTGGGTTGGCGCCGCCCTGATGCACAGGGTTGTAGTTCTTAAGTGCGGTAACTGGATATCTGCACCAACGGTTATTAGCCCTGGTCTGCCACAGGGATCGCCTCTATCTCCTGTACTTTTCAATGTATACACAGTACATATCGCTGGCAATCAAATCACAGGTGTTGGCAGAACGATGTCATTTGCCGATGATATCCTGGTGTATAGACAGGGCAGAAATCGAGAAGAGTGCGTCGTGGAACTACAGAAGGAGCTGGACAGACTGACAAATTGGTGTCGAGATACGGGAGCAGTGGTTAAACCGTCTAAAGCATTCGTGACGTGGTTTTCCTTGAACAATCACATGGTAAAGACACCCATGCCACACGTTTCGTTGTCCGGGAAAAATTTAGAAAGAACTAGCACAATGAGATATCTGGGTGTGTTTTTTGACAGAAGCCTGAGTTTCAGGGAATATGTTGACCATATTATCATAAAGGCCGGCAAAGACTTAGCAGCAATGAAGGTTATGGCTGCTGCGCAGTGTGAGCAAAGATTGTTATTTCTTTTGTACCAGGATTTGGTTGTGGCTGTGGTGGAATATGCACTGGCAATTCTGACTGACTCTTAGCCAAACTCAGATCGAAAAACTGGATAGAGTCCAGAATGCGTATCATTCTGGGATGCACAAGAGACACATCGACAAGAGCTATGCGATACCTATTTGACTGTCCAACCACTGAGCATAGATTACAGTATTGCCGTGCATGGGCGTACCTTCAAATACATGCAGATAAGGAACACCCGTTGCATTTCGAAATACAGAAAATTAAAGGCAGCAGACTCAAGAGAAGAAGGTCGTGGATGGGACGTGCTGAGGATGTCATACAAAGCGTGTGCAGATTACAGGATGTGGCAGCAGGTGCGGAATGGATAGGTCTACCCACAGATTTTGAAACTTGTTTGAGAGTAGTAATATCACTTATCAGGGAATGCTGAGAATGGTGTCCCACAGCTGTGAAGAAAGAAGTGCAGGCTTTAATCAGTGAGAATACCAAGGAGGGGATGTGATTATATACACTGATGGATCTGTAATTAGGCATGTTCGCAGTGCTTAGGCCTTTACAGCTCAGTGCGCAGGTAAAACGATCAAGGGGGAAAACGGTGCCTTTGCGGTCACTACGAGTAGTATGACCATGGAGACTATGGCGGTGACCAAGGCATTTGAGTGGCTACGCACACAGAAGGTAGCGCAGGTCTCCATCTTGAGTGACTCTATGAGTATGATTAAGAAGGTACAAGCGGGTCTCGTTCCCGAACAGTGGATTGAGGCCTTGCGAAAGGCGAGCTTGAAAGTGGTTACATTTATTTTCGTGCCGGGACATGAGGGCGTTCGAGGCAATGAAAGAGCGGATCAACTGGCATCGTGCACGATTGTGGCACAGGGCGATGGGGCAATGGATCACGCAGACGTTTTGAACTCCTTAAGAGATATAACACGCGAGAGTGAGACTAATGTAGATGATGATTAATTTTCAATGGCTAGGATTAAAGATTAGGGATTGAAATGCGGTTTTGCTAGAGGTGAACATTTTGGAGGGCGCAGAAGAATGATGATCAACCAGCATAGGACCGGTACGGTCAGCAGAAGTGTGATGGCGGATACACTCAAGAAGAGATCGGAGCAACTATGGATGTGTCCAGTTTGCAGTGATGATGATTTGACGACTAACTAACTAGGTATCTGTACACTCTTACTTATTCTCTATAAATACTGAAATTAGAAGGTTCTTTATTCCAACAATTATGTTGTGGTTGTAGATCAATGATGACCCACATATAATTGATGTATAATTATATAGCTTATTAACATTGTTTTATCGTTAACGGGTTCATTTGTTAACATTATTTTCAACATTAGAGTGTTTAATAATAGTCAAAAATTTGCCACATATAAGTTATTATTATTTCTTCAACATAATCATGAGGACAGTACGATGTCCATATCTGTTAGTACCTAATCTCACTTTTCGTTTGTAGGGAGAGCCGTCTCAATTATCTACATAGATAACAAATGCATGAAGAGAGAAACATATTTATTTCATACAAGCTCTTCCAAGATAGAAAATTTCACTTTGCACAAGAAAAAAATATATTATTATATTTTTCTAATCTTATATAGATCAAACATTTCTGAAGATACATGTTACATTTTCAACAAATGCGATGACATTATAAAGTAGTTATTACGCCTATTAAATTGCTTCGCTACAGTTAATGATCCAAGCAGTTATATCTATACACCTTTCAGCTCTATGTGAAGCATATTTCTACAAGCCTCCTTCATCTTGTCCTATATTAGGTCATTGTTTTCAGATTTTTTCAATTATCTACAAAGACTTTATTTTCCAGTATCTAATTATTTCCTGCTCGTATTTTTAGCCTTCTCTTTCCTTCTTTCCATGTGGGTTCCAGGATAATTCCTGTCTTACAATGCCTCACTGTATCTATGTCCAGCTCAGTTTCCTTAGTTCTTCCTTCACTGGAGTCTCTTTAGTTCTTTGCATGAGTTCTTCATTGGTGGTCGTATTTTGAAACCTCACATGCTACACAAGCATCCATTGATTATTATTTATAGTCTTTAGTTGTACTTCATATTTCTAAACCATGCAGCAGCACTGATTTGACATTTGAGTTAAGTATTATCTACGCAATAGCTTATCTCAAATATGACAATGTGACTGGGTAGCGTTGTAGCGTATTGCTAAGTCTCTCTCCGCCGACCAGCAGATCCGAGAATCGAGTTTACTTGCTACCTGTGGTTTGAAATAGAAAATTTTCCCATTGTTCGCCCATACACAGGGTAGTGGAGTATCAGGGTTCATTCTACGGAAAGTGTTCCCATTGTTCGCCCATGCACATGGTAGTGGAGTATCAGGGTTCATGCTACGGAAAAATCAAGGAATGTCGCTATCGAGTAAGTGCGGTAGACATAGTTAATCAGTCGGTTTCTAGTTACCCACTGACTAGACAGCAGAGCACTTATGGGAAAACCGTCTGTTATGACGCTGGTTCATATTTAATCTTACCTTTACTTTTCATGACAAAGATAATTATGTTCAATACAAAGAAGTTATAAACTACAGAGATTATTGCAGTCGGTTATGTTCTAATTTATATTATACTATATTTGGTACAATTGTAACCAATATAAATATTTTAGGTAACTTCACCATTCGTGAAATTATAAAGATGATCTCCTTGTTTGCATAAATCTTTTCTACAAAATATGCCTTTCTGTAAAAATGTTTGATTCCGTATACTTTATTCGCTACTCTTATTTCGTTGTTATTTCTTTGGTTTCGATCATGGGAAATTGCGAGAAATTAGCTCTTATTTTCTGTATTCGATGTGGTGATTTCTCCAGCACTGGTTACCAGCACATTACAACACTATACCTCGGAGAAAATAATTGTATTATAAGACTCAAAATCTACATTCCACGCACTAGAAAAATGCAAAATTACTCTTAAGCTGTAACATTAATAAATAAAGTTATCAGCTTTTCATTGTCTATAAGTGATGGATTGAAGTCACATACCTGCAGATAAGAATGGCAACATCAATTGGCCACCGCACAAAGGAACGTTAACATGTTCAATACCAAGTGAAGAAGAACCAAATGGACCCACTAAAATCAAAATAAGAACGAAGTGGACCTACTAAAACTAAGAGAAACACAAGGTGAAAATCGTGCATGTTGATGTTTCATGTAGCTTGCTTGTTACACACACCTTAGATGCCAATCTCTTTCCTAGCCGCGGGGGTATTTAAAATTCTTTAGCTCGCATTATTATACTTTTATTTAGACTAATGTCCTCATTTAGATAATTTTCACATAAATATCTTAATATTTCATTCCTGTTCATAAATAATTCTCTTAGTATTGGTGCTTTCGGCGCTAATGTGTCGACCCTTTCATTCCCACGGACTTATGCATGTCCAGGAGAATAAATCCACATAATTCTCCGCAGATCAGAATATGCAATGTATTCCACATACCCATGTCGGAGCCACCAATTATCGATCTTTCTACGCGTGTATGAGAGTCTGTGACTATTACAACTCCCCAACGTTTTTGTGCCAGAAATCCGTATTAGTGCTGCCATAACTGCCTCAATTTCCATTCTCATGATGAATGTTGTAGTCATGTAAGTTTCATTCTGTTCGTGTACCATCTCCCCCTAACTCTGACGGTACATCTCCACCCTGTCTATTTACCAGAAATCAAAGAACCGTCAGTGTCTATAACTACATCATCATCTTTTGTGTTATCACAGAAGAACTGTTGTATTTCAAGTTTCAGTTTTACATTGTATCACGATCGCCCAGAGTACTAATGACCGACACAAAATTATTCCATGTCACCAGTATTTATTCACTCCTCTCCTCTAACCAAAGAATCAGCTGTGGTAACAAGTGCAATATTTGCATCTGCTTGCACCATTCATGCCATCCCATTCTTGAGTCTAGAATCCTTCTTCTTCTTTTTTCTTCTTCTTTCTGTCTTCGTGTACCTTTCGGTGTTGAGGGGAGAGTGAGTGTACGGTCTTTTGCCCTTCTATTTGCCTCTTCCGCTGTTATATTTCCGAGTGTCTCTAATACACTATCTATCCACCTTTTACGAAGGCGTCCAATAGGTCGACTGTTTTCGTATCGTTTGTTAAGTGTATTTTGGATAATACTTTGCTCTTTCTGTTTGGTTATGTGGCCGTACCATTTAACTTGTTGTTTCTAGATGTATTCTATTGCAGACTTGATCCCTAGTTGTTTCCTTAGTGTTTCATTCCTGATTTTGTCTCTCAAGCTAACTCCAATCAGACGTCTCACACATTTCATTTCAGTGGTGTTAATCATATGTATTGTTCTACAATCTAATGTCCAAGTTTGACACTGATAACACAATGTTGGTAAGAAAATGGTGTTGAAAGGCGCTTTCTTTAGTCTAAAAGTCTAGAATCCTTGTGGTAGTAAATTTTCTATGGAGTGTTTTTTTGGTCACTGATGACTCGCGTGTATGTCTTGACCTGGGCCTAGCAAGATCCCAATTTGATAGAAATTAAGCCTAACATATATGTCATTACCATGATATGGATATCTCTAATGCACCCCAGCACTATTCACTTTCCTTCATTATGCGCTTCAACCGCTGTGAGGACAACGTTAGGAGCCAGGCCGCAGTCAACTACTGACAGTTCCATCTAGTTAAAGAATATGGCAAGTAGTCATTGTACTAGATGTACAAACAGCACCGATTTCAGAGTCGCCGGGAGCCGTGTGCTTCTCTATATCACATGATCAGCATGAAACATACAACATATTTTAATAGAATATCATTCCAACATATTTCCTTCTATCGCTTCTTTGAATGCATTGAACATTGAAGGTGACATTTAGTTTACCCGACTGTACTATCATTAAATGATAACATATGTATATATTATAGCTATTTAATAGTTGTATTTGTGTTTCTCTGTTTGCCTCTTATCATAGACTTTTCATCTGTGATTATTTTGTAGCTAATCTCTTCCTGATCTCTACTGAGCATTTTCTAACGGTAATAGTTGTTGACCAAAGATATTAAAAGTTGCTGACATTTTCTAGTTGTTCTTTGTCAATTGCTATTGTAGGTGCGAATTAATTTATGTTGATATACATTATGTTTCTCTTCGTCGCATTGCGTTGATTATGTGCCTCTCTATTTTATTTTGGTATCATAACCATGTGTCCTGGACAGGTTGGGTTTATTGTTATGAGGGTGGTGTTATCTGCTTACACAATTTTTGGGAATCTGTGTTCCACAAATGAATCTAGCTGTACCATTTGGCTATCTGTCTTTCCTTCGTTCTTCCAGTATATCTTTACACTTAGAAAGTTCATCTATTTTTAACGTAAAATCTTGCAGTTTCTATTGGTTATTAGATAGATTAGCAACACTATTTGCGAATTGTAGGTCATCTAACTATTGTAAGAGTTATACATGTATCTTCCTGGTTGCATATTTTATACCAAGTCCACATGGATTCACAAGACATATTGTCTCAAGATTGTAATATGAAAATATATTTTAAAACTTCAATTTGACGAATAATGACCGGTTCACAATAGCATAATGTAACAAATGTTCACTGTTTTTTATCGTTGTAAAGATATGTTCCTGTTTATTCTAAAATATTTACTCACTGCACAAAACTGAAATCCAATAGGTTAAGCTTCAAACAAGGTAATAAAGTTTTGCTAATTGTAGGAAACACACATAGGCACACACACAAATCGACGTTTCGCCCAAAAATAGGCCTTTATCAAAGATCACAAACACATATAAATCGAAAACAACAAGTAGGGACGACACAACTTGCGTTTACATGTAGTAAGTTAGTTGAAATGATACAAATGAGGTCAAAAGTGACACAAACAGGAAAGGAACAGAAATAGGAAGTATGCAAAAACAAAGCTGAATACATGTTAAAACAAGACCAAGAGATGACGGAACAACCCGATATTATACATATATCAAGCGCTCATTCATACCCAAGGGTTTCAGAGTGCCGAATTCATATATATAGCGGTTCTCGGGCGCCAGCCGGGTACGGTCGTCGGAGAAACATGCTTTGATGGCAGTTACCTGAATATCCTGGGCGCCCCGATGGCATGTTCTGTTGAAATGAACATCCACAGGATAGCCCGAATGGTGTTTGATACTGTGTAGGTGCTCGCAGAAACGGTCAGGAAGCCTCCTACCAGTCTCACCTATGTATGTCATGGTGCAGCGCTTGCAGATGGTGGCATAGATTAATCTAAGGTGTGCACACAAAATTGTAACGGAAACGAATGTAAAGATACAGTGATGGGGCGGAATTGAAAGCTGAATCTGTCTGATATAACCACTTGTTGAAAGAATCCCGAAAACATATGAAATAAATGTTTCTATACGTCAATTTAAAAACGATACATCACATCATCTGGACCATTTTCACACAAAAACGTACACGCAGAACATGAAGATGCTGATATCTGTGTATGTGTTTGCATGCATGTATATTTTATTTTTTTAATGTGCATGAGTGTGTACGTGTGCGTATGTAACTAAATTAATTAGAATTATAATACAACAAATATGAGATTACGTGTGTAAATAAGTCAATCGTAAAATAGTATCTAGCAAAAATGAAACACACATATAGGTAATAATGTGTTTATGCCGCTTTGTATTAATCTTTCACGGCATGAATGTGTTATGTTGTTGTCATAAAAACCGTAGATGGAATTACTTGTGACACGTCTTAAGACGAAATGAAAATAAATTGAACCAACAAGCACTCATGTCGCTCCAGATGGTAGAACAAAACGAGGACGGCCTAAAACAACTTTTAAAAACACCATAAGAAGGGGAAGCAATGGAGGACAAGTCAATACAAGAACTAGAATTGCAGACAGTAACGCATGGAAAATCAAACACTCTGCCTTATGTGCCTGCCGCCTATGGCATGAAAGAAATTAACTAATTCACTAATGAATGTGTTAGGTTTCTATAAATCTTAAAATGAATCGCTATTAATTATGAAAGCTATAGCTGTAACAAACCTTTCATGATACAGAATATTATCCATCTGACTTAATTCCATGAGCGATGCCATTAGGTTAACACTGTCAAACGGGGTATCGTTGTGCATTATATTATTTCTTAAATGGTGCAAGTTTGCACAATCAACTATTTTAAGTAATGAAATAACAAAGGCTTCTGTAATGAATTAATTCTTAGATAACTGAAAAAATATTTTACAAGTTTACGTGAAAGGTCTAGCAAACACTATTTAAACGACGGCTCAGAGTAAAACTGTCAAATTTTAAACCTATTTAATTGCTCGTCACATATTACAATGTAATTCTTGGATTTAGGCTACACTTTAAAATACACTATTTCCTCAAGTGGGAAAATATCGGTAAATAATGAATAATCCACATTAGAAATGTCCGGCTGTGTGGCGAGGTAGTACAGCGTGAGTCTGTGACGGCAAAGTATCGGGTTCTAATCCCGCTGCAGGCAGATGTGCATCCGAACCGTTCAGAAAACAATGGCTAACTACTAAACGTATTATATCACCTAGAACATCACTACAGCCAAAAAATAATGGGTTGATATCTATGTCATGAATAGGATATTCTACCAAAAATGTTCTAAATGTAATTATATAAAATAAATAATTCCCTCAAACAGTTCTAGCTTATAAAATAACATCTATTATATACAGTGTTACTGTATGAAGTAAACCATACGATACTGGTTTATCCCATAACATAACGAACTACAGTAGTTAATACCTGTAGATTATATATTCCAACTAAATTTGAAGTATACTTACACTAAACACGAAAGTCATGTAATAACAATGAAATATATTTAGAATATAGAGAAAACATTAAATTTGCTTGTGTTTATATATGGACATTGCGATATCAGCAACGCTATAGCTTCGTGTATGCCACAACTGGGGTCGATAGAAGGCAAATGAAATCCCCGCATCTCGTATACCCCCACGCACGCGCTTTTGTTACTTGAATGTCTTAGAGATGCAATGGTTGACAGAATCTAAAAAATTAATACGATCCGACGTTTAAGAAAATGTAAGAAAGCACAACATCGAAAATCAACACCAAACACGAATTTAAAATTATTTCACTTCCTCCGAAGGATAATTTTTTTAATTATTTTTAAAGATCTTAGAATATAACATTTCATGTAATGGGTGTTGTACACTTAGAGAGAAGGGAGAGGAGATATGAGAAAACGTGTAAAGAATTTACTTCGTTGTAATCGACTTTCCTAATATGTACTCCGAAACTATCACCGAAGCGGCCCTCTGCCTACTGAGAGTACCACTCACATCACGTGACTCCGTAGCTTTCTGCGATAATTAATCTCCGAAACAAATTACTTTGTTAGAAAAGACGACATCAGGAGTCGGATTTGAATCCACGACCTCTTAATTCAGAGGAAAATTGAGGAGGGTAAACAGCCAGCAATGTATGTGACAATACTCTTCACAATTTGCTTACGTTACTCAGCACATTGCTGTTTGTTTGTTTTGTATTTTCTAGAGAAAGACCTTAAGGTTGAAACAGTCGTGTATACCTTTATCTGTATTTTTTCATACCCGTACTCAATATTCTGATTGTCTTAGCGTTCATTTTGAGTGAAGCTGATCGACATTGTGTTTTCCGTAAATGCTTTTATTATACAGTCTGACAGTTGGCACATTTTTTATCGAGTTGTGGAACAGACCGACACTTGGACTCATAAGATTGTCTCAAAGGCATAATTATGAAAGGGAAGCTTATGCATGAATGTTTAGTCCCCGACTGAAGGCATTCCAATGTATGAGCAAGTATCCCAGGATTATCACGTCTTGCCATGTGCACATCACGCACTTCTATGACAATTATTTCGTCATTCTTCTATTAAATTTGTGGACCCATCGGCAGTGATGGCACATTTAACGTTATCTTTTACCTACGTGTTTGCTACAGAAAGATAAACGGCACAGTGTCCACTGGTCTGCATCTCTTCATCATTCATGTGGATGATTTGGTAGAAGACAACTGTAAGAAATTGATACAAAATATAACGATTTTTTTCACAGGTGACAGATTGTCAGCAGTGCTTCGATTTTTCCTATAGGCATACTGTGTCTTGGTGAGTTTTTGGTTTTCTTCTAGGTATTTTATCAGTCTAGAGTTGACCATTCTCTCCATTGTTTTTCCTACGCAACTCAAGATGCTGACTGGTCGGTAGCTTGACTTGCTTGTTTTTCCTTTTTGTTTTTTCCCTATTGGGATGATGATTCGATAACAGTTACCAAGTTGTTCCTACAGGCCGACGTTGTGCCTGAACTAGTTACGGACACGGCGTGGGTGGGCGGAACATCAAATAAACCTGTCGCAAGGGCCAGAATTGTGCCCTGATGTCGACGTCTGTTTCGGCGGCATTGCACTGAAACACCATCGAGTCGAATGACTGCTGGAACAGAGGGCTGAGCACTTATGGGAATGCCCCACGTGCTGTGAGGCCAGTTTTCTAATAAAGAATCAGCCTATCCCTCAACTTTCCTTAGTCGTCTCCAACAATATGACTGCATGACTGCAAAAAGACAGTGGAGTTATTACGTGCACCCTAACCTATAAGTCCAGACTTTGATTGCCACACAAACGATACGATAAAATATATACGCGATATGAAGAGACTAGATCACGAGAACAGTAAGTACACCATCAGTGATTGTTTTTATAGTGAAACAATGAATTAGATCACCATCGACACTAACATCAAGAATTGTATAGCAAATAGCACTCAGTTTCAGAAACTGAGATGCACATATCGCAAACGATAGATCACAGAAGATAAGAGATTCTAACTCTAAATGTCAGAACAGGGAAAGCGTAGAAGGCATTTATCCACTTTATCATGATCATTTTTCATGTCAAAATAGACTTTAATTACTTATTTCCTGGGCTAGCTCGTCTGATGTACGTTCAGTATGACTGATAGGTTAATAATACCGGATACATTCTTGTTCTTCCAAGTAAATTCTCAGGCTCCAGATGGTTGGCATAATGTAGTCCGGAAAACAAAATATGGTGTGTCATTATTGGCTGTCAATAAAAGGTAATACTGATGTGAAACTGAATTCAAGAAGGAAGCCAGCGGATAAATTAAAAATTCTTGAGTCAAACGGGAATTGAACCAGTCCGTTCAACGGCACCAAATCGCCTAGCAACTGAGTGAAACTGAATAACAATATAATACTTACGTTCCACACAGGTTTTTTAGCTTCACTGGATGACAACTCACAGACTATCACCAAAATGCTATGGGGTGTAAACGTTGAAAATGTCTTGTTTATTTGTATTGTTTCAAGTTTACACCACATAGCCTTTTAGTGATTGTCTGCCAGTTGTCATCCAGTGAAACTCAAAAACCTCTGTTCTACGTAAGTACTATCATTATTGGCTGTGATATTTGCGTATTTAAACTGGACACACGGCTTCGGCATATCTTTTGGATTACTTTGAGATATTGGAGAAGACAGCCAACAGCATCTCTAAACCTTCTTAGTCTCCTTTTACAATATGAATGCCAGTTCATAGTGGTGATAGTATTTGCTCCCCTTTCGGACCCTGATATCACACGGGAGATTTAAATACAAAATTCAAGAAGTATACTCTCCAAGGACTTTAACCAATACTGACCACAACAAGACGTCTTCTATACTCGTAGCTCATGAGGAAAACATGCGATAGTTACCAGTGTCGGACCAGACCTACCACCATTCAAGAGTATACTAGTATATGATATAAATTACCAATGTCCTACCAGACCTATCACAATACAACAGTATACCACTATAGATGATACGACGTACTAGTGTCCTACGAGACCTGCCACTATGCAATAATATACTTCTAGTAGATGATATAATTTACATCTACCATCTACTAGTCATCTACCAAACGGATCACTATATAACAGTATACTTCTAGTAGATGATATCAGTGTCCTACCCGACCTACCATCATGAAACATTATTCTTCTAATAGATATGACTTATCGGTGACCTACCATGATGCAACATTACACATCTAATACATAACTAACCAGTGGCCTACCACACCTAATATTATGGAACAGTATACATCTAGTAAATATACCTTACAGGTGGCCTACTAGATCTACCATCATGCAACAGCACACATCTAATAGATGATATAACCTACCCGTGGCCTACTAGATCTACCATCATGCAACAGTACACATCTACCATCATTTATATAGTGTAGGAACCGCTGAATTCTCTTAGTTTTCTCATAGGACCGTGCGGAAAACGCCCAATTACTTAGTTGATAGTGAATGACTGATTCATCGGTATAGATTATTGCAACATCCTCTGTAGTGTTACAGCCAATGAGTGCCCTGACATGCATCCACCGCCATCGAATTTTTATACCTGGAATTTCTGTCAAGTGTGATGCTCACAGAGAATGTATCACTTAATACAGATGGAGTTATGGGGTATCCACTTCTCCCCATGATAAACGCAATTATTGTTACAAACTTGTCTATGATATTCTCTGCTTGTCCCAACCATAATCTGCTTCTTTCACCTAATTGAGATATGGATGTAAATGTGTGAAGTGTATCGACACTGATTTTAAGTTATGCCCGAACTCTTAATTAGATTAGCTATGGTGGGGCAATCAAGAAGAAATATCATCGCCACATATGGTGTATCCTTTGTGCATCCCAAAATGGCTTCCTACTGAATCTTGTCCCGTCTGACGATCTGTGTATCACTAACCTTGAATATTGTACACACGTGTTCCATACTAGACACAACAAGTCCCTGATATATCAGTACGAAATGTGGAAATGATGTGAAGTAAAACTCTGAAACATCTCACCAGGAAAAGGAGTACGCGCAGAAAAACCTGCCGTAACATACATCGATGATGATTATGGTTATGGTATTGATGACGATTATGATGAAGATTATAACGATGAAGACTATAGTGATAATGATGAGGTGGAGCAGCACGAAGACGATGATGATGATGATACATTCGATGAAATACATGTTTGCATTCTTCCTTCATATTTCAGAGTATGAAATTTTCATTTCATCTGCCTTTTCCTCTTACATTCTATTTTTTACAGTAAATAAAGCTTCACTGATTTTCTCACTGTAACAGTATGCTTTCATCGCCACGAACTGGTCAGTCCTCTACTACACTATACAGATAAATAAATGTGCAATACAACTAAAATGACGGCCAGACATATAAATATTTAAGACACGCTTCCATAATCACGTATGTCTGGTGGCTAAACTGCAGCAAAATGTAAGATTGCTTACAATGTTCATTACTGCTTGTACTATTGATTAAGAAAATACAAGAATTTATTCAGTTGTATTCTTTTCACAATTCTAAAGTATCTTCCGTTTGTTCGTTAGAAGTCATAAAAGTAAACACAAAACAACAAACTAGAAATTGTGTGACATTGTTAAGTTCATGATACAATAAAATTATAGAAGATAACGACAACAAATGTGTACGCTGATTTTTGTTGCTGTATAATTATACCATCATTGACATAATGGATGTTGTCAAGTTCGACTTACAATAGCGTGTTAACTTTTGTTTATGTGCGATTTGTGCGTGTGGACTGTGAAATGACTCATTTTGTTAGTGTGACACAATAATTCGAAAGATGGCGACCGGCGATGATTTTCATTGTGCATTCCGGATAGATGGAGTTCGTTAGTTTCGGGAGGACAATTCATCTAAGAGAAGGCCACTCTAAAATCAAACCACTGCTGCCTTGTAGGTCAGGCTATTTAGTCAAAGGCTCGTGGAGAACACCATAAATAACCCAGTAGAAAGGCAGGGGAAACTTCTACTGTAAATATTCTACGTTATGTTTCGACACGACTTAGATTTCTATTGATGCTGGCGTAAAAAGATCAATCATATCAAACATTAGAGGCAGACAGTCACGGTTTCTAGGGCATGTGATGAGAAGAACACAGCTTGAACACTTAATAAACACTGAAAAGATCAAAGGGAGAAGAGATAGAGGTCGACAAAGAGAAAAGTTACTAGATGGGCTTGTATCGTGGCACGGTAGAAGCTCACCAACCGAGCTTATTGACAACACAAGAGACAGAGAGTCGTGGAGAAACATGATCGTCTACGCCAGTCGTCATGGCACTTGATTGATTGATAATTATACCTAGTGTAATTTTTATTAGATTTCCTTGCAGCTGAAAGGTAATTTTATTTAAATAGATGAAGTTACTATTCTTATATTGCAGCGTCATTAGCTTAGTTATACTGTACAAGAAATTGCTGTAATTTTATTTCAAAGTTATACAATTTATCTATCTATATATATATACGCTGTGGCCCTTGTTTGTCTTGAGGCGTCAGGGGTGGAAGAGTTCTCTGGAGAGGGCATTCTTGTGTTCTGTTCGTAAGCTTGTTCATGTGGCTTCCTTGATTTCTGTGATCCATTTTTTACATGGTCTGCCTCTGACTTTATAGCCGTTATGTCTATGTGTCATGGCCATTTGTTGCATGCTATCTGTCGGTAGTCTAGAAGTGTGTGAAAACCACTTGATCTGTTGTCTTTTGATGTGTTCCAATCAAATGTGTTTTGATGTTTTTGATGCGTTTTTTTTTATCTGTCTGATGTTATCGTTTCTAATTCTATCTCTTAATGACACTCCCAGCATTATTCCATCAGAATAACACGGAAACACGGAAAACTACTACCCGGTTTAGAGATTGACCGACAGATTGATACAGTTGATATGAAAGATAAAGTATTCATTTATCATGCATTGAGGATAACTCGATATGAGCGAGATGTTGTTTGTCAGCCATGGTGCAGATCGGGACAAGTATATGAAGTGAACATACGGACATTTTTTTTAGTATCATGATTTGTTGATATGGATTTGAAGCAGTCCGTTTAACGGCACCAAATCGCCTAGCAACTATTGAACACGCGTTCTAATTGGACTGGTTCAATTCCCGTTAGTCTCAAGAATTTTTTTTAAATGTCCTCTGGCTTCCTACTTAAATTTATTTGTTGATATGGGCTCGAACATGGGAGGAGCGCAGCTGGATTGCTATTATGCTGCATCATGGAGATTCACAGATGATGATGTTGATGGCGATGAGGATGACAATAATGATAGTGGTTGTATAACGATGGTGATGATGATGATTGTTGTGGTCTTGATGATGTTGATAATAACAATAATGATGTCGTCAATGATGATCATTCATGATGACAGCTATTACGATGATGAATAACGTTTCTGAGCGATTTTGAAAGGTGATTTAAAAGAAGAAAATAAGGTTCGGAAAAAGCAGAGCCTTCATGGATTATATAAACTACTTTCAGTTCATTTATTGACACTATGAGATTCATCAAATTACGCATCGGGGAACCTATAGAAAACTGGACAAATCTGTCGCACGTTTCTTGGGAGTGTGAAATTGCTATCGGAAATATAGCCATCTGCTTCAAATATTTAGTATTTCTCAAACTGCACAACGCTGGCACAAGCTGAAAATTCATATTATATTGTCTCTCTATAAATATATGTGTATGTATATATATATATATATATATATATATATATATATATATATATATATATATATATATATGTATATGTCTGTGTGTGTGTTGTGCGTGCGTATGTGTGTGTGTTGTGCGTGTGTGTATGTGTGTTGTGCGCGCGTGTGTGAATGCGTGTATGCGTGTGTGCGCGCGATTGAGGGAACATGATGTCTATACAATCGCTACTTATTGCTGATGCCACACAGATCTGTTCACTAAATGTGAACTATTCATATAACGAAGTGTCACCACCAATATAAATGAGTACATTATTGATCATAATAGAAAGCATGGTCTTCTCATCACATATCGCTTATTAAAATGCACTATCATGTGTAAAAGGCTTCTCCCCACCTCGAGGAAGAAACATCTGACTGCTGTTGAGGTCTAAAAAGGAGACGGACAGACATGCATCTTCTCACCATACATTTTCAACACATACACAGAAAAAAACATGCGAAATATACGAGAAGACCTCCGTTGTGAACAGTTTCAATCCCTAAATACTGTAAGACATGAGATTCCAGATATTAGGCATGCAGGTGAAACAACCCTAATATCAAGGAGCATAACAAGTTTAGAACACATGGTTATGTCAATCAAACATCACAGCGGGACAAACAAGCTTTTCCTCAATGCAAAAACAGACAAACATAGTGCATATTAGAAGAGATGAACGCATACCTACAAAAGTCAATTGACACATAACAACTAGAAAATACCAGAAACGTTGAATATCTCGGGTCAGAACCATATGAGATTGCTCTGTAATTATCAAAAAGAGATTAGCAATGGCCCTACAAAAAACATCACAGAGGGAAAAAATATGGCGTGGTGAAAACAGAAAAAGAAAATTACAACTATTGATAAGCTATATTTTTCCAGTGGCAACATATGGTTCTATGGCAATGAAAAATAAATTATCGGCATTAGAAATGAAAATGTTATAGAAATGTACTGAGAATATCATTGACATTAAGACGAACCAGCGCAGACGTCCACAAAGATCTGAACATGGATGACAACTGGCTCCTCAAAACTATCAAAAAAGCGCAAGTTTACATTTTTCGGACACATAAGGATACACAATGATTTTAAAAGATTAAACGGAGAGCGAAAAATTCTAGGAAAGAGAACAAGAAACACATCTTAATCGGAATGACACATCTGCAGATCATGATTACGATGTCCACGTGCATCAAAGACATTCTGAACATGACACACTAGCTGGGCAGATTACACAAACCGAAAGGCTTACAGTGATAGTGAGAAGGTGAGAACAACGTTCTGCCTGTACAGGACAGATATATATATATATTCTAATGTACTCATATATATACACGCGAACATACCCACGCACACGAGACGTGTTCGCATGAAACTCGCCCTTGCTGTGTCATCTATACCCAGTACGTGAGGATGGTCTAGATATCATCAATCTATACCCAGTACGTGAGGATGGTCTAGATATCATCAATCTATACCCAGTACGTGAGGATGGTCTAGATATCATCAATCTATACCCAGTACGTGAGGATGGTCTAGATATCATCAATCTATACGTGAAGATGGTCTAGATATCATAAATCTATACCCAGTACGTGAGGATGATCTAGATATCATCAATCTATACCCAGTACGTGAGGATGGTCTAGATATCATCAATCTATACCCAGTACGTGAGGATGATCTAGATATCATCAATCTATACCCAGTACGTGAGGATGGTCTAGATATCATCAATCTATACCAAGTACGTGAGGATGGTCTAGATATCATCAATCTATACCCAGTACGTGAGGATGGTCTAGATATCATCAATGATGTATTAAGCATACATCGATGAAAACATTATCACTCTTGTCATATGTTTAGTGTTCTGTAAAGGTAGCTAACAACATGGTCGGTCTAGTAACGAATCCGTCGAAATTCCATCGAGAAGAAGAACTACGTTTGCTCATTGAACCATATGGACACCGATGTCATGACATACTTATAAGAGTGTAATTGTTATCCCTTTAGAAGATGTCTCTTTAAGCATCGAAACAAATTAAAATCACATGGCCATACATCGGGGATGTAAGCTAGATGTAGCAGAAACTGCCCATCGTTTCCGTGCTAAGGCTTCCTGCACAGTTTTCGCAACATACTGGCTAGTTTTGTCGCTCAACAGAATCACACCACGTGACAGCATCATGGTTAGCTTATTCTTGATGGCTATATGCAGATTGTCTAGTGTGCTCTTGTAGCCGACAGCATCATTTTCACACTACACTCTTTAAAGTCCACCAACAAGAATTCGTATTAGGCAAAACGGTAGCAAGCATAACCTTTCCTGCAGAAATCTGTGATTGGAGTTTCTTGCTCTTTAGTGACTAGAAAATCTCCAGGTGGCAACCAGGATGTCTCTATTGCATACTAATTGTTATGCTGCATGACTAAAAATGATATGACACTTTCATTCGTCGATGACGACTATTTACGTCAGATTCGTTATCACGCCGGTCATGTTGTCAGCTGCATGCAGTCGACACTAATCATACTTATGACATCAACATCCACAATGGTACAACATGACTTCTACATGCAGAATGGTACAAAACTAATTCTATGTACACGGGGGTACAGAATGACTTCTACGTCCATAATGGTGCAACATAACCTATACATACAATTGGTACAACGCGATCTATGTGTAAACAATGGTATAACATGACTTCTACGAACACAATGGTTCATCGTGACTTCTACGTGCACAATAGTACAACACTATTTCTACGTACACAATAGTACAACATGACTTCTACGTACAAAATAGTACAACATGACTTCTACGTACACAATAGTACAACATGACTTCTACGTACACAATAGTACAACATGACTTCTACGTACACAATAGTACAACATGACTTCTACGTACGCAATAGTACACCACGATTTCTACGTACACAATAGTACAACATGACTTCTACGTACACAATAGTACAACATGACTTCTACGTACACAATAGTACAACATGACTTCTACGTACACAATAGTACAACATGACTTCTACGTACACAATAGTACGACATGACTTCTACGTACACAATAGTACGACATGACTTCTACGTACACAATAGTACAACATGACTTCTACGTACAATAGTAAAAAGTGACTTCTACTTAAACGCATCAACTTCCTCTAAGTAGGAGGCTTTGCCTCAAATCATTGGATGACGTTGATAATTGGATTTTCTTGTTATTAAAAAAAGCTTTGTGGAAACCTCGTATTGCACATGGAGAACAAATTCTTCATGATTTGTAACTTTTGGAGATTGAACAAATTTCTCAAGTATATAGGAGTTGGATCATAAAAAGAAAGTGATTTAATGTCAGTTACTTGAATATATCTAGCACCAAGATGGTATGTACCTTTGTGTGTCTGAACTTTGTTGAGTTGGTCACATTCTCCGTATGCCAGACAAAAGTCTTCTAAAGAGACTTGTACGGTGAACTATGTGCAAGTAAGCTTTCAAACGGAGGTCTGAAGAAACGCTTCAATGAATTCCTGAAAATATCAATCACATAAAGACAAATTTCTTGACCTTCCAGCCTAGAACAGTCTGATAAAAAAGGATATTAAAAGTTTTGAGTAGTGTAGAAAATTGCAGGCGATTTAAAAGAGACAAAAATGAAAGGGAGACCAGACTATTTTCTCACATCTCAGGACCTGTTAATTCCTGCTCAACTTGTCTTTCAGAGCTCGGATTGAACTCATCAACCATATGAGAACTCACAAACCATTTGAGGACTCACAAACAATCTAAGGACTCACAAACAATCAAAATATACTTTACCCTACTTAATGACATCCTTATATTTTTTTTATATTTTTTTTTGCGAAGGAAGAAAAGCATCATCATCACCATTGAAGTGGGTATCAATGTGATTGCTGTTTATATCTTGTAGGTTAAGTACACGGACAGTGCAGTTTTCTACTCATTGTATCATACATTTTCTACTTGATAACACTTCTCTGTCGTAACGTCAAGATTGCGTTACTTTTATTGATTAGTACAAATACATTACTCCCTGTTTTGATTCCTTGCCTCAATCAAGATCGCATGTTTGAGACTCCCTGTTCTCATGCTGTTATATTTAGTAACGTGTTTACATTTCAGGAGTCTTCTTTCTCATTTTCTATTTTTTTTTAAATCTTGTTCAGTTAGGGAAACCTTGCAAACTACATGCCGTTTTGCTGTTGTGAAATGGTAAGTTGTCTGGAGAGCTTAGGACATGTATAATGAAGAAATGTTGAGGTATACAATATGTAAGCAGTCTGGCTTGATTGTGTGAAGACTGGTATAGAACGATGGTTCTCAGCATTCATTTTTGGCCGCTGGGTCCCGATTCTGCAAACATGTTCCTCTGTGGCACCCTTCCCTGATGACTGAAAAGAAAATGTTTTCGCTTTCTTTGCTTGTACCAAGACATTTTACGTTTTTAGCATGATATTAACTTGTAGCATACAATGTCATGAAGTAATCATAAAACCTCGTAGCGATGGTGACACATATTCATATTAATGTATAGAAAAATTGGCAAACCAATGTACATGAAAAAACTTAATAAACAAACTAACACGGTCTTTCTCTACGTTAAGGTCCAACAGCGACCTTTATCAAGAAACAAATATAAACAGAAAATAAAAATACAACATTATTTCATTATAAATAAATGCAGAGAGATGGTCTCACCACTCTCTCCATTCATCAAAAATCATAAATGAAATAACAAAATTTTTTAAAAAGGTATAGTCCAAGGCTGTGATGAATTAACAACAGAATTGATCCAGGCAGGAGGTGAGGAGAACGTTCATATATACCATAGTCTATGCTGCGAGATCTGGAAAACTGGCACATGTCCAAGGGACTGAAAGAGATCAATATATATTTCCCTACCTAAATAATGGCAACTTACAAACTATGCACCAATTATAGAACTATCTCTCTGATAAGCCAAGGAAGCAAAATATTACTATATATCATAATGAAGAGAATGCAAAACAAAATAGAAACAGAGGTTCATGAGGCACAGACTGGTTTCAGATCAGGCAGAGGTACCTGAGATGATATATTCAACATGAGAATTATAATAGAGAGATGTAGAGAATTCAATAAAGATTTTTACATGCATGTTTGATTGATTACACAAAGGCTTTCGATTGTGTACAACATCACCAAATGTGGAAAATTATGAATGACATGGATTTTTCAAAACATCTCACTCATCTGATCACAATGCTGTATTAAGAACAAGAAGCAGCAGTAAAAGTAGATGGAAACACATCAGAGTGGTTTAGCGTCCAGAAATGAGTTAAACAGGGATGTATACTATCCGGGTATCTGTTTAATATATATGCAGAAAACACAATGTTAAATGTAAAGAAAGATATGACACAGATTTTAAACCTCTAAAAAATCAGAGGTCAGCAGATCCCAGAAATCGGATACGAAGACGATACAGTCGTCTTAACTACACACGAAGAAGGTATAAGACATATGATGCTATCAACACAAAAAAACACACAGCGAAACTCAAAATATGTTCCTAAATATGAGGAAAATTAAAATTATGGAAACTGATAAAGTACAATTTCAACCAAAAGTAATAATTGGTACATATGAACTGGAAGACGTATCAAATTTCGATTATTTTAATAGTTCATAAATAGTTCATGAAACTGCGCAGTAGAAATTAAGAGAAGAATAGCAATGGCGTTTTCGATACTTGTCCAAATGTAAATCCTCTAGCAAGGACCCAATAGCAAAGTATCATACTGTGTATGATAAGAACATGAGTCTTCCCTGTGGCAATATACGGCGTGTGCGGCTTGGACTCTGAATAAAAGAGTGGCACAGAAAATTAACACCCCTCGAAATGAGATGCTTCAGAAAAATCGTGCATATACGAGATCATGGAAAGAAAATAAGATAAATAAAGAAGCACTGAAATCTTTAAACGTCGAACAGGGCTGGCTACTAAATAGCATAATAACAATACAGCTAAATGTTTTTGGTCATCTAAAGAGATCTAACAGTATGAATAGACTAATAGCAGAAGGCAGAGTAAACGGCAGCAGAGAAAAAGGCTGGCCAAGACGACGATGAACAGATGATATAACTGACTGCTTAATCATGTCCTTGGAGGAGGTAGGTCAACTCGCTCAAGATCACGAGGTGTTCACAAAGTCCATAAAGAAGACTGCGTTCTGGAAAGAATATATCATACGATGATGATAAGTCCAGATGGCGAAGTAATCAGAGTGATAAAATCGGAAGATGTATTAATTGTGATTTTGTGATTATAATTCCTTCCGTCACCTGTAGAAACTCCAATTTCTGACAATCTTTGTATGTATACTTTCTCAGCCTCTTTAACCTCATCTTCATTTTGCAATAACTATATGACTGCCTTAATCAAGTCTGCTTTAGCTCTTCTCATCATTGTCTCAGCATCAATAATAAAGAACCAGAAATAGTCCAATCTATGTGTAAATATAAGATTTCTATAATGGAAATAGCAGATTATAGAAAGTTAAAAGTACGAAAATAACGCACACAGCAGAACAAGAAGAGACCATGTGAGGAATGAAGAGATTACAAGAACTGTTGTACAAAATGTGATCAAATATATTGAAAAACAGAAATTGAAATGGCTCGGCTTACCCACTTAATGAGAATGAACATTTATTGGCCAGCGGCAAGAGCACACATCATGAAAATGGAAACAGCAAGATGAAGAGGAAGATCAAGAATAATGTGGAATGAAAGAGCTGCCAACATTCTGAGACGTCCCAATATTACTGAATATAAAGTTACCAAGCGTGCCAAAACCCAAAACCAATTGCCATTCAATAATGCGACGCCATACAGTAAAAGCAGAGAAAAGACAATAGATATATTCTGCTGCACATCTCCATGTACCCCTGTTATTGTTGCTTGGATTGTTACTGGAAGATATGTTTTTGTCATGGGGTATGTACTGGTTGAGATATCAGTAATACTGTTACATCTGGAATCACCGATAACTTGTCTACGCAGACGCTTGGCCTTTTTTTTATAAAGATACTACTTTTAAGCCGTCATTGTGACAATTTCTGGAATTTTTCTTTCACTGGGTGGCTATGGTAAGAAAGAACTTCTTTTCTCCGTGAATCATTACTTATCCTTACGTTCTTTAAATAACTGCATTCTTTCTATACTCTGAAATTCTATGATTGGTGTGGATATTCCTCCTCTGATTACTCGAAGTGCTTGGTTTTGTACTCTACCCAGCTTCTACAAATTGGTGTTTGATACTGAGCTCCATGCTGTACAGCCATATTCTAATGGTGGTCGAATAGTTTATTGATATACGTTTTTATAACTCTTTAATTAGCTCCCCAAGCTGTCCCACTTAGTTACCTTAGTACCGCTATATTTCTATCCTTTTTTCTGTTTTAGTGATATAATGCTTCCATGTCATTTTGGCATTAAATGTTACACCGATATACGTGGGTTATCATCTACCATAAAAATATTTTATTTACATAGATGTTTCCAGCTTTCGTCAACGTGTTATTGTTATCAAAAGGGTTATTGCTGACTTCTCTCTATTGATACTTACAAAATATTTGTCAGCCCAGTTGATCAACGTGTCGATGGCTCTTTGAAACATTTAGTGTAGCAACCATGGTGCTCTCATTTAGGCATCAAACACCCGGTCATAAGCATACAGTGCTATTCTAGTTGCACGGGGTATTTCTCAATAAAATCGTTGATAAATGTGAGGAAAAGAGTTGAGAAAATTCCTCCCGGAGACATGAAGTGTGACATAAAAGTACCTTCTTACTTTTCTTGTCATGTACTTGTACTCTTGCTCTTCTAATTTGAAGAACAGTTGTGATTTATTTATAAATATTGTCACTTATCTTTTGTTGTTTCTTATTTGTTGAAGAAATTCTTCTTTCCGTTTCTTATCAAACGCATAAATCAATCCATGCCACCAATGTGCGATAACGCATAACATTCTGGCTGTCGAGGTGTGCATTCTTACCAAATGTCGCAGCACCTTTGCATTTAGCACCCGAATATGGATGGCTCAGCGAGTCTTAGTTTCTAGCCTCTGTTCACTGGACTACGCCTCATCTTCTCGCGAAAGCGCTGGCCTCAATGGTGACATTCATATTAACTTGTATCCATGGCAACAAATATTCACATTAACTTGTAGCGATGACGACTAATATACATATTAACTTGTAGAGATGACGTCAAATGTTCACAATACTAACTTGTAGAGAAGGCAAAAAATAATCATATTATTGTAACTTAATAACGAAAGCCAGAAATATTCACATTATTTTTCACTGATTCATTTTTTTCTAACATATGTTTAGTTTAATATAATATTTGACAGAATGGACCCGCCACAATATTATGTCTGACATTCTAAATAATATTAACTAAGCTTGATGATCCCAATCTCGTGCAAGATAGACTTTTCTATTTTCTTTAAGCAAATTAGTTGCCCATGTTTATAGCTTTAAAAATCTCTACAGCATGTATTTCTCAGTTGTAGAACACATTAAGCGGACAGCACAAGCGAGCTCAAGTTTATGTAGCTTGCATGATCAGCCCCCACCTTAGGTCTCAGTCTCAATTAGTCGAGCAGTATTTTGTGAGCGTGCAGACAGTTCTAATATATTTCTGAATGCCACAGAAAAGTAATAAACAGCGAATGCATTAGCATTGATTGGCTGCAATCTACAAAAGTCATCTAAATCACTGTAAATAAAAGGTATATTACTTCAATATTTTATATTTTGTAAGAGAAATATAGTTCTGCAAATATATTTTTTGAGAGCGGGTATGTTTAGAAGTTAGACTTTACAATATGTGTTGTTAACAAGAGCTGGCTCGTACAATTGGTATCCTCTCATTGCGATATCCTAGTTAATTAAAAGACGGAGAGAAAGAACGTTAATGTAGAAAATAAATAAAATGGACAAAAGGAGTATAATGTATCACTGAAGACCTAGTAGGGAAAACCCATTGATCGTGTAATATCCAAGGAATTGTCTTTCAGTAGATAGCCAGTACGTTGGCTTCTCAGAACAAATCATACGCTTAGAAAGAATTTCTGATGATAAGGCGAAAAATGAGAATTCCCTATCCATTACAATATTATATTTGCATCCGACTTGAAGACCTTCCTTTTCTAAAATTTCTTTAATTAGTATATGAGAGTAAATTTAAAGATTCTTCTTCTTCTTCTTTCCTTCTTCTTTTAGCCTTTACGGGTGTCGAGGGAGATACAATGTAATTGTTCTCGCTTTTCTGGCAGCTTCAGATAATGTTATTTGGTGTTCGTGTAATGTCTCTTTGATGTTGTCGATCCAGCGTACTCTAGGTCTATCCTTGGCTCCTCTTTCTGCTTCTCCTCTCTTCATATGTGCTTTATAAACTAATGAATCACACGGCATTCTTTCTAGATGACCAAACCATTGTATCTGTTGGTTTTGTATGTATTGTAGAATTGATATTATTATTAGAGCGAATAATTCCCACAGAATATATTGAATACTTAAAAAACATTACCCACTCTATGATAGCAACCTAGTAGAAAATTAACTTCACAACATGTATGCAGATGAGACAAAGCATTTACATCCTAAAGAACTTCAAGCATATTGTGTTGTAAATGGCCTAAACTAAATCTATCAGGGAGTAAAAGTAATAAAACTACTCTGTTTATTGTTGACTATACGTACCACTACAGCCACGCATTGAAAGAAGTATGAGCGCCGTGAAGAAAAACAAAGCACATCTCAGAAATTGCACAAACAACAATCGTCTGTCATGTTTGACTTTCTTGGTGATTTAGAGTAAACTTATTGAATGTCCTTTGATTAGAATCAACATTTGTGGGAGATGGTACTGAAACCAGTGTAGATATGTTTACCATAAGGGGGGGGGGGGTTACCTAAAGAGATGGCGCTCCTTATCCTGTGTAAATACCACTGTTTCACGGGAATTTTGAAGAGATTTTTGTGAAAAATCTCGTAGTTGGGTTTTTATCGACCTTTCGGTTACGTTCCTAGTTCTAAAAGTCATGTAAGTTTTACTACGGGGGGAAGCCTCAACCAACCCACCCCCTTGTTCCAGTTCAGTACCCAGCCCCCTTATCTACTGGTCTGGGTACTGAGCATTTTTGCAGACAAGAAAAACAGATGCCTGGAGATGCATTACAATAGTATATATGGTATATTTTTTGTTAACTAGTTGATATTTTATATGTAGTGTGGAGCATGGCCGAGAAATTAGAGCGTTGTTCTCACACCCGTGAGGTCCAGAGTTTGATCCCTGGTATGGACTAGATTTTTTCTGTCGGAGTGTAAATTTAAAAAAATTCACCTTAAACATGACGTGGCGACTGCAAGTGAATCCGGCCATTAAAATATAAGACATTCAAATACTCCCTGTCACTCCCTACCGGAAATAATACAGTATAACAGTTTTTGTTCATTTTATGCTCTTTATATATATATACATATATATATATATATATATATATATATATATATATATATATATATATATATATATATATATATATATATATATATATATATATATATATATATATATATATATATATATATATATATATATATATATATATATATATATATATATATATATATATATATATATATATATATATATATATATATATATATATATATATATATATATATGTTTCTGGTGTGAAAAAAAAATTTAGATATGGGAGCTACCTTCCTATTAAAAAAAAATCACTCCGCGTCCCCACTCTATAAATTTACGATACACCACTGTAATGCATGATTACACCTTAAAGTATATAAATAAAAATTGCACACAGAAAGTCGAACAATGATGAATTGAGAGTTCATAATTGAGTCAAAAACATCATCCACCGACGACGAATGTGTCAAGCTAAATATAATGACGATACAACGCATTTCCATTCTCTGGACTGCACCCTGCTTCGAAATCTTGTAGCAACATTGTCCTGCTGCAAGAGAGATCCAGTGGGTGTTTGAGAATTAACGCTGAAGAAGAAGTAAACTATCAAAGAGGTAATAAAGAATTCAAATGTTGAATTGTCCAGGCAAATGCAACATTTCACACGATGCAGACCATCATATCTTCTTCTTCTTCTGCGTTCGCTCTCATATAACCACAACGAATATTTCGTGTGATTTCCGCCGGGGAGCATGAAGTACGTTGTGCTGCAAGTTCCACAGTAGAACTGTGATTATTTGCACCCCGGTTGGCCACTTGTGGTCAGGACGTCCGAGGTCCAGCACATCCGTTTTCGTCATTCCTTTATTTCGGGTTTCGAGACCATCCTATGTAATATATCTTTGTCAGTTGAGGCTAGAAAGAGAGTTCTTATTATAAGTTATATAGAACCAATTTTGGTGTATGACTTGTTTCTTGGACACTCAGCATAGCGGTGAAAAACTATTCGTATATTAAAACAGCAGAGATATGGTTTTATACAGAACTGTTAAAAACATCATGGACATATAAAAAAGGTAATGAAGATATCTTGAAAATATTAAATCAAAAAGAGATATTCCACATTTTTTAACATATTATGAGAAGAGGAAGGATGAATGAAACACATTGTAACAGCAGGCAAGTTGAAGAATATGACAGTTAGTGGCAGACCAAGAAAAGATGTTTGACAATCTAGCATTGTAACTTTGTAGAGCATCGATATCAAAAATGATTGACAACACACGAAATAAAATGATGTGGGGAGACATGATAACCAACGATACACAGCATGGGTGTAAGAAGAGAAATAGAGCCAATAATAGCTTAGATTGCCAAGGCATCATATGCCACTATTTCAGAGATCCATTTTATGACCCCCGTAACTTCCTCCATATCGAGTCTCATACTGTAATTGAGGTTTCCCTATTAAACGCTCGACACCTTTCAGAAATGACTCTACTTCTGACGTATAAATAGTGACCAACGGAAATCACAACAATGTTTGAAAACATCACATATAAAGGATGATTGCGCTTTGCTTTGATTCTGCTGCTAGATCTTATTTGGTTTGACGATTGACCACGGTCCACCGTGATGTGACTCCTAGTTACTCAGGTGTCTTTTAGGTAATCATATGACGTCTGGGTAATTACATGTCTCCTAGGTAAACATGTGTCCCCTAGGTAATCATGTCTTCTAGGTAATCATGTCTTCTAGGTAATGATGCCTTCTAGGTAATCATGTCTTCTAGGTAATCATGTCTTCTATGTAATCATGTCTTCTAGATATCATTTTTTTCTCAGGTTAATCTAATGTCTTCTAGGTAATCATATGTCCCCTAATAGGTACTAGTGTGTCCTCGGGGTAACCACTAATGTCAGATGTCCTATATTATGTGGAATAGTACGTCAAATCATGTAGTAATATGTAATACTATATAATATTATGTAATACTATGTGGTGCTATGTAATACTATGTAATATTATGTGGTACTATGTGGTACTATGTAATACTATGTGGTACTATGTAATACTATGTGGTACTATGTAATACTATGTAATATTATGTAGTACTATGTAATACTATGTAATATTATGTAATACTATGTAGTACTATGTAATATTGTGTGGTACTATGTAATACTATGTAATATTATGTAATACTATGTAGTACTATGTAATACTATGTAATACTATGTAATACTATGTAATACTCTGTGATACTATGTAATACTATGAAATACTATGTAATACTATGTAATACTCTGTGATACTATGTAATACTATGCAATACTATGTAATACTCTGTGATACTATGTGATACTATGTAATACTATGTGATACTATGTAATACTCTGTGATACTATGAACATTCAATATTCATGACCTATCCGGGGAGGTATAGTTAGCGGATTTTTATGTTGTATTTTTGCACTCTATCACAAACATTCATTACCAGAACGGTTCTGTAGTTCAGATGAAGTGATAGTGGTTGGACATTCAAATATGTTCTACCGACCGCGTGCTAGACAAGCGGTTCTCAGTGCCATATCATCTTTCTGGTAGGGATCCAGGAAGAAATGAACATTTCGAAAGTGAGAATGACTGAACACGGACTCGTCTGTTTAAACCACTGAAAAGTAATGGTAACAATAATTGAACCATACATGGTATATGACATTACCGTTCAATTTCTAGGAGCTACTAAAACATCGCATCGCATCACCAATACAATATGGACAGCCGTCTTTCGAACTACGAACACGTTCACAAGTTGTGTTTATTAGAAGGCCCACTAACCACTCCAACATCAAGCCGAAAACAAAAAGAGAACTAAGTTAAATTATTTGAGCAACGTATAATGAATACATTAATTTTACCAGGAAACTTACTTCGGTCATGAAAAGAAATTCTTTGAACACAGCTAAACAGATGTTCTTAGAATTTCAAATGAAAGTGGGCGACGACAGTGACAGACTTAGAAAAGGCTCACAGGACGTTTAGCAATGACTTCATTGTACTCGTTACCTCAGATGCTCTCAGTCTCTCTCAATAAACAACACGACGCCTGTCGAGTGTACCACTCAAAGCACATAACTCCGTAGCTTCAAGCGATAATCCACGAGGATCTCTGGGATAAAGAATCCACTCTTAAAACACGAAGTCGCGCGTTGGATTCGAATTGTACGCGAAAGGCTTAACCACTACGAAGACCTGTGCCCCAACCCCATGGCTGCATTCAGAATATGTAAAGAGTGATCAGGATATCCTTCACCTCCTGCTAAATTTATTAAATTACTATCTAATGTTGGGAGGAAATAATAAATACAAGAATAAGATAACACAATTATTAATTATGACAGCCAATTGTCAGCTAAATGTAGATCAACAGATTCTACACTTTTCTATCTGTTGTAAACATGAATACTTAGAGTTATAAAGAGCCGTGGTACTGTAATGGTGTCATTCGCCCGCTGACAAGTAAATATGGTATCGAGTCGACTCTTTATTAGTGATGTGAAGTATTAATCTTTCCTGTGGTTTACCCAGCCACTAGATAGTAGTTGTACCAGAACTCGCGCTCAAGAAAGTTGTAGGAATGGCGCTGTCGCAACTGAACAGATGTGTCATGCGACGCTAGTCATGCTGTTTCTGTTCACTCAGTGACTGGGCAGCTAAGCACATATAGGAAACAGTTTGCTACGATGCTTGTTCATAACTCAGATTACCTTTACTTTAAGTTATAATTTACATTTATAGAGTTACGGCGTTGCCATTGCTTTTCTTACGAAAGTAACTTAAAATAAAAAGTATAAAGTATACACAGTAACACGACTGAATTTATGCAGAAGGTAATCGACATCATTGGAAGTAATGCATGTCAATAGCAGATCCATTTCAGAGATTATTTATATTATGTATAAATGAATTTGTACCAACCCGTTGATGGATTGGCACACACTTTTAAATAATTGTTTAACATTATTGCTATTATTGTTTTGCCAAAGCTGAATAACGTGTAATAAATAATATGAAGACAATGAAAGTATGCGAATTCTCTAGTTTCCAATTAGATTTCTTATTCTCAAACTAAGTCACAATAAGCAAGGTATATTTCCGACTTCGAAATAAAGTCAGTTTTAAAAAATGTATATAAAATTCTAAAGATGGTCATGGCTACGACAGACGACACATATGTTGAGAATCGCTGCACTCCACCAACTACTGATCCACAATAAATAACCAGTAATTCTGACTGGGCACAGGAATAATCGTGATTTAGGACGAAAGGTCAGGAGTACAAGACACAACATTGAAGTCAAGCCTCCCCCGATTGTCTCCCAGTACGAGTTTGTAGTTGTCGTTATCTTTTACATGGGGCGGCAATCTCCTGTCTCTGCTTATTCTTACTAGGGTTATGTCCCAGTTTTCTACCATTCTCTCATCCTTCTTATCTATTGCCTTATCGATTTCTTTTACAGCTCATATCAATATTTATATTTCTTCTTCATTCGTTGGCTTAAAATATGTCTATATCTCTAATTGTGTCTTCTTGATAAACTTTCACGTCTTTTGCAGCTCATACATGGATGCATAGAGCTTTGATTTTAGTGTTGTTCCTACTAGCAAATATGCTTTTCTCAGCGTCCCATATTCAAAACATTTTTGAAGTATATGTTCTGCATTCTTTGTAGCCTTTCCATATGTATACATGTTTATGTGGCTAATCTTGAATTGTGTGTACATGTGACTGCTGAGTCGATAGTGTTGTGTTTTTCATTAGGTATTAGGTATGTTGATTATCATCTTCGCACACCGGACACGTCCATAGGTGCTCCGATCTCCGCTTCAGTAAATCTTTCAGGGTATAACGGCTGATTGTTGGTTCACTACTCTTTTTTAAAATCAATGTCAGGGGTTCCCTTCGGGCACTCCCATCCTCCCTCCCGTTCTTGCATTCTTGATATTGACTCATGCTTATTCATCTCAAAATTCTCTGATCGTGAGGACTCACGAAGAGCATTGAGTATGTCTGCTCGGTCCATAGGCTGTCCGTCTGTTGTGGTGGTGAGACTAGCTAATTTGTCGGTACAATCGTTTCCCTCCACGCCCGCATGTCCGGGGACAAAATTAAGCGTGAGTTTTCGTAGTGATGCCCGCATTTTAGCTCTCTCCAATGGCTCTGCCCATTCCCTACGTACGTCACTTGTTTCGACTTTCTGAATCATATTCAGTGAATGACTTAGTATGCATGCATGGGAATAGGTTTGCGATACCAGCCAGTAAAGTGCCTGCGTTACGGCGAATACTTCCATAGTTAGACTGCTCGTTGTTGCGGTAAAGGCACCACTGGCTTCGTGTACTGTTTTCATTTTTTATCTGACAGTAAAGGCACATTCGCATCACTGGTGACGAATGACCGACCCGTCCGTGTAAATCACAACAGCTGAATCATCGGCATTCTCGCATATTAGTGCCTTGACCTCAGCATCCACGCTTACGTGGCTGTGTTTCCTGCACTCTATGTTGAGTGTAGTAAAGGTCTTGACTGCCTCTTGAAAGAACGTAGGAGTAGGCATCCATTCTTGCCAGGAGATATATCTTCTGAGGCGCAGATATGTTTACCGGTATCCTCGGCCCAACCCATCCACGATTTGCCTCTCTTGAGCCTGCTTCCCTTCACAAGAGGCAGCTCACTGTGTAGTGGGTGTTCTATGTCAGAACTCACTCTAAGGTATGCACTGGCATGCTACATATCACTTCTATGAAATATGCTCGGAAAATCAAGGAGAAATCTCATAGCCACACAGGGTGTGTCCCTTGTGCATCCAAGAATAATCCGTATCGCTTCGTTTTGAATCCTCTCCAGCCTCTCAAATTGTGTGTGAATGGCGGTGATATCATTGGCCTGCATATTCAATGGCCTGGAGGACAAGAGCCTCGTATAAGATTGCGAGCTGTCATTGTTTAGTGTCAGCCGCTGCAATTACTCTCAGAGCTGTAAGTCCTCTGCGGGCCTTAGATAACATGATCAAAGTGTTCCTGGAAACACAGACGACGATCAAATTGCACGCCTAGGTATTGTAAGGATGGGGTCCTAATTATATTGGACCCTCTCATCTCCACCGTCGGTGTCACGGACCTTACGATGTGATTGTTAAGAGAGAATCATGTCACCGCAGCCTTCTCTTGGTTGATCTGTGCCCCTGAACCATCACACAAGGAGACGATACGGTCTAGCTCTTTCTGACGTGATTCGACAGTTTCTATTCTATCTCTTCCCTATCTGTGTGTTTTACATTTCACTTTTACACCACAGAACATTTTCATGTGAAATATATTTTGAATTATATATTTCTCTTACACCTGCCTTACAAATATATACATTATATGCTACTCTATTCCTCTGCACTTGTTTCAAAATTCCTGCTAGTTGGAAAGATGTAACCCATGGGACGTATGCTTTGTATCGTGGTTTACAGCTTGACTACGATATCTGCGCCTGTGTGTCAAATAAATCCGACTTCATTATGACTTTGGCTCACTTTTACATTCTATGTTATGCAACAGCCAACTCCATTCCCAAACTTACTTAGTCGCCTTCTATAGTAAGTACGACATATCACATTGTTGTTATGTCTGGTTAATCATACAGATCTACGAACACAGGGCCGTCTATTACGCCACCGTTTAGTTTCATGTTTTATTTTCTATTTATATTAGCATGATATATGTACATTTATCCTTGTGTGTATGCTCTGCATTGATTTCTATATTGTTTACGATGTCAAAAAGTAATACGACGATGTATCGGCGATATAAAACTTTTCCAAAAGAAGCAAAAATTGGAGACATACGAAAAATACGTTATGTTGACAGGATGTAAACAAAAGCTGAAAATGATTTAGAGAAAATGAAAACGAGCATAATTTAAAATTTGAAAGGATTTTGAAAGATGTAGAGAGAGAGAAAATGTGACAAAAATCTGAAAGAATATAGGAATAAAATGATAAAAGGAATGAGAAATATAAATACATAGAGAAACAGAGAACGTGCATGCGCAAAAATGAAATAGAAAGAGAATAATAACACAGTAAAGACAAATCAGATGACGATAATCAATATAGAGTAAACTGAGACTGATTGTGATTGAGATGGATATTAAGATTAAGAGTAAAGGGGAAACATGAAGAAGAAAACAAAGATAAAGTTGAAACAAATAAAAATAATACGAGTAAAAGCTGCCACTTGATGTTAATTGATATTGTGTGCAACCAACATTTGAAGCAGTCTGACTCTTACTGTGGCGGCTAGCGTGATTTGTAATCTCCCGCCACGACACTGACACTCCAGATGTCATGTCTGTTTACTGTTAACTCGGAGACAAGACAATAATGTCACCTAGCAGGTCACAGAACAACAAATAATAGTAAAACACACGAAAGAACTCTACGTCACTACTTTGTCTGCACAACAGCAATTAGAAATGGTGTTTACACTGACAACAATTTAGAGATCATATGTTATATTATCTTCACTTAGTTATAACAATTACTATTCTCTTTACTATTAGTTATAACAATTACTATTCTCTTCGCTATTAGTTATAACAATTACTATTCTCTTTACTATTAGTTATAACAATTACTATTCTCTTCACTATTAGTTATAACAATTACTATTCTCTTCGCTATTAGTTATAACAATTACTATTCTCTTTACTATTAGTTATAACAATTACTATTCTCTTTACTATTAGTTATAACAATTACTATTATCTTTATTATTATTTAAAACAACTACTATTATCTTCACAATTAGTAATAACAACTACTATTATCTTCACTTAGTTAAAACAACTACTGTTATCTTCACTATTAGTTATAACAATTACTATTATCTTCACTATTAGTTATAACAATTATAATTATCTTCACCATTTTCACAAACAGCAGACCTATTAGTGCTAACATCAACATTATCTTGCCTGTTAGTACTATATCACTAATACCTTGTCTATTAGCGCTAATATAATTATCTTCATTATTTGTAAATGATGTTACCACTTGAAACATAACTATTATCTGCATTATTTGTAAATGATGTTACCACTTGAAACATCACTATTATCTGCATTATTTGTAAATGATGTTACCACTTGAAACATCACTATTATCTGCATTATTTGTAAATGATGTTACCACTTGAAACATCACTATTATCTGCATTATTTGTAAATGATGTTACCACTTGAAACATCACTATTATCTGCATTATTTGTAAATGATGTTACCACTTGAAACATCACTATTATCTTCATTATTAGTACTAACATCGTAGTTTTACTATTATCACTTCATCTTCTTCAACATTGTTCATAATAAAAGTGCCTCTGGATCTGTCTTGTAGCAGGACAATATTCCTACAAGATTTCCAGTAGGATGTAGTCCAGAGAATAAAACGATGTGTTGTGTCGCCATTCTATTTGCTCTTCATCTTCTTCTGTGTTCACTCTTTGATAAACACGAAAATGTGTGTGATTTTCGCCGGATGGCGTAACGTAACGTTGTGATTCAAGTTTCCCAGCCAATCTGCGTTATTTCGCGTTCAAGCCAAAAACATCAATTTTCAACATGCATTTTCGGGTCTGTAAGCCAGTCAGACAAAACTAAGACTTCCTTTCATTAGTCTTTGTGGGGACTTTTCTTATCATCCATACAAGTCAACTAGATAAAACTTCCGTGAGTCATTTTTAAGACTTAGGAAAGTCTTTTTTCAAGGTTTCTACTTTCGTTGCAAATAGGTCAGCACAACAAATTTCCTAACTTAACACTATAATTTAATTTTGTCTGAGAGCATAAAGTCACTCAATGATAAAAGCCAACATGCCCAGAAATAACCAAAAAATAATCCTGTCTAAGATTGAAGTGGCATGCCTCACCGAGTAGAGGATTTAGCCGGGAAAAGAATGGACACAACGGACAAGTTTAAAAATAACTAAATGTATGGTATTTATTTTTTTAATCAACTGAGAGAAATTGCAATAAAATAATTACGGAAATACAAATTTATGGACACTTAATGTTTATTTTAAAATATTATAAGTTGCATGAAAATACATTCATGTCAATTTACAAATTATATTCAGACTGAAGAATGACACTATTTTCAGAGCTTTGTCGATGTGTTGGTTTCTCGCGGGTTGTCGTTTGTTTGTCGATAACCCCAGAAATTACGAGCTATTAACAGTTACTTCCTATGTGCAGTGGAGTGGTTTTTCTGAGCTTTCCTTCATACCAGGAAACTTAACCCGAAACTTACGTTAATGCAATCCCTATCAGGCTGTTTTTTTCTAAATAAATGCCTTACATATAGTTATTTTTAAACTTGCCCGTTGTGCCCATTCTCAGTTATTAAGATTATTTTGACATCCTCTTCTATTTGCTAACTTCGACAAAAAACACATATTGTCTTTTTAGTGAAGTAGAGCTTCAATTCAGCTTTTTATATAAACAAAACAAATGTCGTGTATCAATGAAACGCACAAATTGTAGACTGCTCATGTTGTATTTGTTAGATTTGCTATCTTCATTGGTTGTCGTCGATATCGTATTGTAATACCGAATGTCTAACAGTAGGCTAGACATTTCTTGTTGATTTACGATTTCACCACAGAAATTCCAACAGAGAAAAAAAATTATATTAAAACAAAAACACTACAGAAGAATTGACAGATGGATGCGAGAAACCTAACCCTTGTGGTCAGAACTGGCATCACGAATTACAAGGACAGAACAAACTATACAAAATGAGCTACATTGAGTAGACACAAACTCAAATATTGGGAATTGTAGCATCAGAGACTAAATCTACAAGCATGACCGAGTTTAGATTATATAGGACGTGTGTACTAATCAATGATCGAGTCACTACCCTAGATGATCAGACGTATGTTTCTGTCCATTGGCTTTCTATAAAGTAAAGTAAAGTAACCCATAACATTTATTAATGCCGTAGGGGTGTGAGATGTTAGCGATCTCACATTTCACAGGCTCTGCAAATGAGGGCGGTAGCCATCTCCTCTCCCTCGCAGTCTTTACTTCCCGGATTAATCCGGTACCCATTTAAGGCTGGGTCGACCTGGGAGCCGTTGCAATCTGAAAACATTTCCGCCTCAGCTGGGGAATGAACCCAGGACCACTCATATGCGAAGCCAGTGGGCTTTCTATAAAAAGTGACCAATAGAAGATACGTAATCAATCTAATCAGAGGAAAATTGTGACGTTGCCATGGGTTATAGCACTGGTCTTATTTATTCTAATGTTGGTCGTGTCTACAATAGTGAAGATCAGTGTTTGTAGATTGAAAGACAGATGGAAAGCCGAGAGTGTTTAGCAGCGACCAATCGCAGGTGTATAATAGACCTGTCAAGTGAAATGTAGACATGAACTAGTTTCCAATTTGCTTGAAATCTATTGCTTAACTTTGGCTATTTATGGCATGCGACTTCAAGTATGTATATCGATCACTCAAAATCCCAACAATAATTTTTTTAAACGTAACGGGCGGGGCCCAAATTAATTCGGCTGGCAGGTCTGTAGAGTGTAGTCGTTAGCCACGGTTCAGCTCTCATACAGAGAAATGGTGGGTTAGATAGTTAGCAGTCAGTGAAGTAAATTAAATATCACAAGAAAGAAAATAAGTAATTAATAGTTCAAAGGATTGACTTCACTTTACTTGAATTCCGTCATAGGTAACTCAACATTATAAAATGATTATCACATCACCAATCAGAGTACATACTTCCATAGTATATGCGATATGACAGCATACCACACTGGAAATGTATATGTAAATATTACGTCGCTGCCCTATTCGAACCAGCTAGACAGTAGTGAATTGATGTGACCATCTCAGCAATCAGACATTGAAACAATTACACAAAGTCACGAGAAACAAATAGGCAGGTAATCCAACATACACAAACAAATCTTGGAACATTCGTGCATTTTTGATCATCGCTGATTTTCTTCATCATCATCTGCGTTCGCTATCTGATAACCACCACGAAAATTCATGTGATTTTCGTCGGGGTGTGTGAAGTACTTTAGTTCTGTTAGTTTCACAGCAGAACTGTGTTATTTACCCCTCCCCCCTCCACCTCCCCCCCCCGAGGGTCCAGAATAATCGTTTTCGATATGCCTTTAATTTAGATGGGCTTCCCTAATATTGAGACAACATTCATATATGTCGCCAGGCCGATGGATGTGTATCGACTCTACGCCGTGACAGTGTTCCACACAATGTGTCATTGGACTTTACAAGCCAGAAAAATGTCTTTGGGTGGCAATCTCCAAAGAACTGGTTATCAGGGATTTAGGCTTTGGTCGACTACTTCTATCTCGCACGAAATGTTTCTGCCAGTGAGCTTCATTCGCGTAGTCAGACGTGTTGTGTCTCTTATCATCTGGTATTGAACATTTCTCATCTGCGAGAAATATTCCGGTACAGAAAAACTCAACAGTAGAGTTGAGCTCAGACTAGTTTGCCCTCTTAGTCGAGATGTTATTCACCGACACCATGAACTTCTCATCTAAGTCTTGAGTTTCTACAAATTTTTTACAGCACCAGGGACTAGAAGCTTGTTCTCGAGCTGAAAAAAACTTTAGTTCCTATTTCCTTTTAACATTTATCTGTTCTATTTGCACGTAGCGCTGCCGTCTGACGTTACGCTGCCCTCTCATTGTACTCAATATCTTATCCTTACGGAAGATAGCGCACGACTCTCACTATGCTATTCGTCTTGATATTTACCCATTTCGTCACATACGCATTGGCCGCACCTCAAATGCTCGAGCCGAACTGCCCTGCATGATTGTGTGTCGAGAGTGCCACTGTATGTGTTTTCGCGGCGCCGAGGTGTCAGAGATAGTGCCTGTCTTTTTTATAGTCAATTCTCATTTTATCTGCTCCATCCATACTCACAAACACGATACCAAAAGGTATTGGCCAGGAAAACAGCACAAGCAGCTGTATTTCTGTTTACGGGGTGCACCAGGAAAAGGTATTTTTGAGATCTTGGTTATCTGCTAACCCTGGGTCCGCTGAGAGAAATGTGATACCATTGGAACAAAACACTCCATAACCACTGATAACACTCATACAACACACACATATTGACTTTTTGATAAAAGGACTCTATCCAGAACACATTCACAACATAATGCAAGAGTATGAACGGTACTGTTCACTTTCATATGGTGGGACTAAACATAGTTACATGCCGGAAGAGTAAAAACTAGAAGGTCAGAGGTGAATCAACACAACCAAAAAATATAACACACCAAATATCGATAAAAAAACAGCATAACCATTCGTAGGACTAACTGGCATTGATAACAAAGGGATTTATTGCGCAAAATGTATAAATCTAACGCTTCTCAAGACACAACTTAATTGCGGTCACATGAATATCACGGGCATCTCGATGGTCCGTGCCAATGAAGTGGTCAGTAACGGGAATACCAGTCTGGTTATTGATAATGTACAGATATTCGCAGAATTGCTCTACAAGCCTCCTACTAGTATCAAATATTTACATCATGGTGTAACGTTTACAGATGTCGGCATAGATCACGTTGTGTGATACACATGTGAAACTCTCTTCAATGGTGAAATTGACTTCGGAGAATGTGACAACGGATCTGGGTGATATAGACAAGTGTGTAGCATTTCTTGCGTTTGCAGGTGATGTTGCCTAAATTCCTGGGAACGTCAGGCTTGCGATGACTCCAGGATAATATATCCCTGAGTTTATTGTCACGTCTGTAAGCTACCAGAGGAGTGTGGTTGAAGAAACACCACCAGTCTTGAGATCCGACTGAAGAAGACATTTCATCTATCAATATTACATCAATTCCCGTCAGTCCTACTGGCAATAACAGTTATTTTTTTTAATTTTTTTTTTCTGGTCATCTTTCTATTTCTCGTGTTTCATAGAAAATGTTGTGTGTTCTGTTTGTATTGTTTCAAGTTTGACGTTCTAGTTTTTATTCTAGTGGTGTATGTTTATATTTAATTATATTGCGTGAATGTAAATAATACCGTCCTTACTCGTAGTATTATATTGTGATTAGGGTTACCATACGTCCGGGTTTCCACGGACACGTCCTCTTTTTATGCCCCTGTCCGGGCGGATTTCCAGAAAAATGAGTTTTGTCCTGGCTTTTCTCCCTCCCCGATCGTCCGTCCGTCCCCGATCGATCGCTACTTTCTTACTTACTTTTCTGTGATATATACTTTAATCTATTACGAATAGTGAAATAAACGCGCGCGACAGCTATATTTAGCTCAATATTAACATTAGCCATCAGAATTCTCGTTCCGTTAGCCATTTTCAATTTTTCGTAAACATAACGCATTTCATATAGCAGACGGAACGCGAGTTCGTTAGTGATAATTATTAGTTATTTAATTGAAGATTAAACTTAAATTTTAAAAACAAGATTTAAAAAAGACGGAACTCAGTTAACACTCAGTTAATACAAATTTATAATTAAATAAGAACAATATTTTATGTAGTTTAACTTTATACCTTTAATTTTATTTTTGCAACACCTAATAATGGCCATATTTGATGAAAATTTTGCGTATCCTCTTTTCCCATCTGACAATTATGGTAACCCTACAATAAGGGTCACTGGATTTAAAGGCGCACGTCGAAACAGCCTCTTTTTCCATCTGACAATTATGGTAACCCTAATTGTGATGTACTCTTGAGAAACATCTTTTGGTCGAAACATCGATTTATGTATGTTATTACGTGATTATACCACCAGTGATTAGGAAAACTTCATTAACCTGTTCCAAGTTTCGCCTGTTGAATTACAGTTTTGCTACAGTTAGTACATACTATAGACCTTCCAATATAGACCGTGGATTTTCTATTACCACAGACATATACTAGAAAATTAGATCTTGCCAAACATTTTCTACAATTTAACTTTTCTAGTCAATGAGAGGTTTCAACGTATGCATAAGACAGCACATTTGCATCGATTCCGTATGGAAATCTTCTTGCGTCTTCCTCACTGAGCTCTGTTCTGTATAACAATAATTTCCTCCGTCATTAGTTCGTGTTTTGTTTGTGAAAGTTGCTTTCTCTCAGCTTCTCACCCTCGGGTATTTAACTGCATTTTCCATTGTTGAGTATTCCTGCAACGGAATCATTCCTCTTATTTCTAAAATAAGGAGTTTAAGTATACCGTGTTTTTCTCTACGACCACGGAAACCATTTGTATAAGTATGCTACTAATTATCTTCTACGTTAAACCTCAAACTTCTGCAGGTTAACAGGGTGTAGTCCAGATAGAAGGATTGCGTTTTTTCATGGTTTACAGCTTGGCTACGATATCCGTGTCTTTCTGCCTGACACATCCTACTTCAGCATGGCTTCTGAGTCACTTTGATCGATATAACGGTGTAACAAATTCACCTCCCAAACTTTCTTATTCTCTTCTTACTGTGTTGGGGGGGGGGATGCGAGAGAGCGTTTTACCGACCTTCTATCTTACTATTTATATTTTAATTGTCATTTGTTTATCTTTCATACCAACATGTGTGCCATGCACGTTTTTTTAAATATTATAATTGATAGATATAAAAGGGGATTTAGTAGAAAGGTTCTTTCACTAATTCTCCAGCAATTAACTGGTACAGTATTACTTCTTTGATAGGTGGTATCACTTTTCAGCTTTTCTATAGTGGTTGTTTTCTTTAGTTGTTTGGTTTGTTGATGTTATGGTCCGTGGTTCATTGTCTTCCTTCTCCATATAGTGTTTCCAAATCTGTATTTTCTGTTGATTTATGTAGTTTTCTGATGTTCGTTGTACGACTGTGAACTAAAATAGGATGGTTCCATCTGAGACTCTAAGTCTTAACTTCTAAAAGACATGAAACTGTACCACACATAGGTTTTGTTACTACCAACTTTCTTTCATGAATATTTATTACGTGAGGACAATCTATGTTATGACATATAAGACATTCTTTTAGTCGTTATACTCGCAGGAAAGGATGCAGTTAATTCCCTGGCTATAGGCTGGTGTCCTTTTTTTCTAATATCAAATCAATGGGTCTACCCCAGCTATCCGACCTAATTAGCACTAAAAAATAAGTTCAAAAATTGATTGACATTCACTATAAACCTATCATTCAAGTCAATAGTTCGCAATTCTCGGGGTTAAACGTGGCGCATTCTTTGGCTAATGAATTTACACAATTTAACACAGGGTGTGACTTTTATAACGTAGTGTTCACAGTTTATTCACTAAGCCATCACATTGACTTGAAAACAGACATCTCGAACTCCCGAAGACGATTGCTACCAAGGTAATGTTGACTGGCTGGGTCTTAAAAAAAATGACAACAGATTCATCCAAACTTAAAGCCACCGGCTGGTTGTATCCCGAAACAGGCTCTAAAATTTAGTAGCCTTTACACAGGTTTACTCTGTAAATAAGACTTCTAAAAGGCAGGAACTCTTGAACTCTATCCAGACTTTATAAAAATACGCTTCAGTGTCAAGAAAAGAAACTATAAATATTTCCCCATCTCTTCCAGAATATTCTACTCTATACTCATCCTTCTTAAACTAACAGGTTTGGCAATATTTTATTCTCCCCTACCATTCTCGTGCTTCGGTTACGGCTGGTTGAATATTCACGCTAAGTAACTCCGTCAATAATCATGTCTTGTCAACACATACTAACAGTTATTTTCATACGATGTCTATTTTTGTCTTCTTTATTTTTTTTAAAGTACTATCTGAGCAATATAATGGACAACTGATTTAGTATTATCGTTCGTCAACTCCCAGAAAGCCCGACAGTCTGTTACATACGGTATGAATGGCAGATCACAGTGTTGCTATTGTGGACCCACACCCAAACCCCAATTCAGTTTCCGCAACACGTTCGCAGCTAGATTTTAATCATACATGCTGCCCTCTCCCCATCCCAGATACATAGTGTAGTACCTACAAGCCAATCCTCTAGTTCTTAGACACGAACAACTAAAAACCCTGCGAGGCATGTCAGGACCAGTCACCTGAAACTGCCAACTATGGAGTTCTTTGATCATGTACTTCTATAGACCGCGTCGGCTGGACGGTGATAGTGTTCTGAGATGTTTATCTGGAATGCGAACATATATCCTTCCGCGTATTACAACCTCCTTGGTCCGTAAGCAATAAGAAGAGGGGTAAGACAAGGATGCATTTTATCACCAAGCCTATTTAATATCTACACAGAGAATATCTTTAAAAATATAGAAGAAATACCAGGACTCAAGATCAATGGGAAAATAATAAACAACCTTAGATATACAGATGACACTGTTCTTTTGGCAGAAAGTGAACATGAACTACAAAGACTAATAGATCAAGTCAATAAATCAGGTAATGAATATGGACTTGATATAAATATTCAAAAAACAAAAACCATGATAATCAGCAAAGACACAGAAGAACAGGAGGTAAACATAAACATACAGGGAGAGAAACTACAACAAGAAAAACAGTATCAATATCTTGGACACATAGTCACAAATGATGGCAGATGTGAAACAGAAGTTAAAAGGAGAATAGGAATGGCTAAAAGTACCTTCAATGACATGAGGAAATTATTAATATCTAAACAAATTACAAACAAGTTAAAAATGAGAATTATAAAATGCTACATCTATTCCATATTAATGTATGGCTCATAAACATGGACACTAAATAAACAATTAGAAGATAAAATTGATGCCTTTGAGATGTGGGTATATAGAAGAATAGGGAGAACATCATGGAAAGAGAAGAAAATAAATAAAGAGGTGCTAAAGACACTTAATATGAAGAAAGAACTACTAAGAGAAATAAAGATCAGGCAAATAAAATACTTTGGACACATTAAAAGACATGACACCCTATTGAAGACCCTACTTGAGGGTAAAGTCAAAGGGAAGCGAGCAAGAGGTAGGCAGAGATACAAGTGGGAGAGTAACATTACACGATGGACAGGTTACAGTCTAGCAGAGTGTACCACCAAGACAAGAGACAGGACTTGTTGGAGCGCAGCCAACCTTCGTTGCGGAGACGGCACTTGATGATGATGATGGTCCTTAAGCGCTGTCAGACAGGATTAGTTTTTTTTGCTAAGATGCAATTCATGGGTATGTTTTATTGTCTTGATACAAAGATAAATTCATCGATATGTGTTGTTGTCTTGCTACTAAGATAAATTCATGGGTATGCTTTATTGTCGTGTTGCTAAGGTGCAATTCATAGGTATGCTTTATTCTCTTGTTGCTTAGATGCATTTCATGGATCTGCGTTATTGTCTTGTTGCTAAGAAGCAATTCATGGGTATGCTTTATTGTCTTGTTGCGAGGCGAATACTGATCTACTTAGATGTTGCTGATGTTAACTGTTTACTATGAGTCGTTTACAGTCAAAACAGACACAATTCCATGGGAGTCTTGCAGAAGACAGATTCGACAAGCGTCGTAGAATTAAAGAGTGGTGCAGCTGCTCAGACATCATGTTGCACAACAAAACGGTGCTAGAAGAAAGGCTAGAGATCAAGAGATGCACAATGTCCCACAGACATCTGCTACACATGATCAGGGTGCGGGTAGACAATTCCAGGCACGCATAAGATTACTTTGTCACGGTCAGGCACAACAGAGACATCATCTTCATCATCATCCCAATTGAGCTGAATGGTCATCGACAACAGTATGAGTCGTTTACCTCTTCAGACTATGTGATTTAACTATGAGTCGTTAACATATACAGACCATGGGAGCTAACTATGACTCTTAACATCTACAAATTATGCAAGCTAACAATGAGTCCCTAACCTCTACATACCATGCACTGTTCAGCCGTGACCTTTGATAGTATAGAAAAACCTCTGTATATAATTAATTAGGACTTCATTCGTTACGTTTATGACTATTGTCGTGATTTTTGTTGCTCACTATTTATATACTTGGATTCGCATGCCAAACATAGCCAAGGCAGACCAACAAAATTCACGGAAATAATCAAAATCGGCCTTCCTGGTCAAGTTTACACTTTCTATAGACAGGTTTTTATTTAATGATCTAATCAAGTGAAGCACACATTCGTCACAATTTCCTGTAAACTGAGCAAACACGATTTTGTATAAACATTGTGCTATTATTTAAGTTATTCTCCAGTTGCCTAGACGACCAACATGGTCACAGCCTGACATACGAGTGTATAGGTCATACTATTGTTGACAATCTCGTAGCTTTCATTCTAAATTGAAATATTGATAAGCCTAACATGTTGGTAGCATATCCGGTACATGTTAGTCAAATGTGGCCTCGTCACGTGATATCAGTTCTCCAGCATTTAGAACTTGTGTAATGTTATGCGCAGAACCATGAAATTTCTGGTATAATTGCATATCTTTCGTATCGTAACATAATTCTCACGTGATTACACGAATGTAAATATCGGCATGTTTGTTTGTTTGTTAGTTGGGGGATTCGACCAGGCACTCGCTATGCCTGGTCACGTCGCTTTCCACCTAGTCCTAAAAAGGACTTTTTCTGGCGATATCACGACGTCGGGGTGACGTGGGGAATGGCGAAACGTCCTTGAGCCATGGCGAAAAGTCGAAAAGGCTGACGAAAGTTTTGCTGAGGCTTGCTTGAAATCCCGGGACGAACTGTAGATGAAAGAGTCGTTTCTCTCTTGGAAGTTTCCAAGTCCACAGCAGGTTTCCACCTCAGCTGGAGATCGTCCGATCCTTGCTACCTTAGCCAGATTTCTCTGTTGCCCAGGGTGCTCCGCGGGGAGGCGTAGCAAGGTCTGAACCAGTATGAGTCCTGGTCCTGGCGAGCGAAGCGAGCACAGGTGCTCGCTTCAACGTCTCTGCACCCCATATCGGCATGTGTGTGCAACTCATTAAGATTATGCTAGTCAAAACATGTCGATTCATCTGTGCATGGGCTTTCGAAATGACATCTATTGAATGATGCACTCGTACGTGCAATGAACCACTCAGCACCAACAGCAATAAGCCCCCCCCACCCAATGAAAAAACCTAGGTTGCATAATACAAATCAAAACAACACTCCCCCCCCGTGAAACCGTTACCCTCGCAACATCTAAACACCCTCCTCACAAAAAAATGAATTCTATCACCAATCCTAAACCCCTCCCCCTTTCTAGCAACTGAACATCTTCCCCCAAATTCTAAAACTCTAACACCAACTCTACCCCTCCCTCATGACACCATCCCATCCTCCAAACGCCTAACCCGCACCCCCTAACAAAAAAACTAAAATGCAATGTTTCCTCTACAAGCTATATACCTCAACTGCGCTACAACCAATAAAGGGGCACGGTAAATATAATGTTTTTGTTAGCACAACTTATCTCCCCCTACTGAGTTTCGTACATGTATTAATACCGGTTATATTTTTAAAGAGAGAATTGTTTATTCCGTATAACAATAGACCACATCTGCCTAACATGAACCGCATAACCTATTCAGAATATAGCGATCAACTCACCATTTTTTAAGTGTGATTTGTTAGGCAATATAAATACGTTCAGTAGTTTTCTATTGCTTTCTGAATGGTTCAAATGTACAGTTGCCTACTGCGGGGTTTGAACCTGGTACCTTGGCTGTCTAGGACGCGTGTCCTGTACCCACTCCCGCACAGAACCGGACATTGACAAACCTAAGAAGCGGAAATAAAAGTCGAGTGTTAGGCTGAATCACAATCTTTAGATTACAATCTTTCATTTCATGTCTTTGTTTTTCTAATAACTAGTAAACGTATAATCTTTCATTTCATGTCTTTGTTTTTCTAATAACTAGTAAACTTATAAACTTTCGTTAACGCACGTTTTCCTATTAAAGAATACAATGAGACGTTTTAAAGGGAATTAGCGCATATAAAAAATGTTATACCATAGTAGTCACCATGACATGTACAGTAATGATTTTCTATTGTACCTTCGAAAGTCACGTCATGTGTCAAGCGAATTTTAAACCCGAGACCACATAGTTATAAGACCAGCGCCCCAACTATTCGGCCACGCTATCCATCTTAAAAATCACTGACTTCAAGAAATTGATGTTAACACTGTCTGTATATATTCAAGTTATTTTTTCCCCATGAAATATATATCTATAATTTCACTTTCTTTCCTAGAATCAATTTCATATTCGTGTCTCTTCTAACTTCAAAGTAATCCATTATGTAGCGACATAGCTGAGTACGTAATATTATCTTATAACTATTTATTCAATAAAATTATGGAATATGTTTCACTCACGTCAGACGTTGAATTCTATTTCTCTTCTGTACATATGTACAACTGAAAGTATGGAGCATGCGTTAAAGTATAATAACTAGCACTTATTATAGTAATTTCGAGTAATCTGCTACAACGTTTCTTCAAGTGGGTCATATTCCCTCAGGGAGCAACTGCAATTTGCACTGCAAAGACAGAGAATAAAAACTGATATTGTAAGGGCACAGACTCTAGGTAGCACGTGAAGGTAGATAATATGTAATGAAATGTATCTACTATAGGTAACACATGAAGATAAATGATATGAGATATAGCACATATTCCTCTATGTAGCACAGGAATATAAGTGATTTGTAATGAAATATATCTTCTCTAGGTAGCGTATGAAGATAATGATATGAAATGTATTTCCTTCTAGTAGTACAGGAATATGAATAATATGTAATGAGATGTATCTCCTCTAGGTAACGCAGAAAGATAAATGATATGTATAGTAACTGGTCCTGAAGAAACTCAACAAGTAATTTTTGGGCATCAGAAAATCTAAAATATTATGTTTGTACAGAAAACTTTTCCTTTTTTTTTCTGTATTTCCATATTGAAATCTAACAGGCGAAACTTGGATCAGGTTAATAAAATGTTGCCAATCACTGGTAATACACATAATACCACACACAAAACGACGTTTCAAAAAAAGGTTTTTGTTAAGAATACATTTACCACATAATGAGACGAATAAAAATGGCATTATTGACTCTCACGTTGACATAGTAGAGTTAAATATAGATACAACCCGGAGGAGTAAATATTAGAAGGGCAACGGTGAAACAACACAAACAGAAAATACACAAAACACATATAAATATCATAAAACAAACAGAAAATTACAGAACAACGGAATATCATACCCGAATGACTGACGGGCATTGCTTCCAAATGGTTTAATCATTCCAAATTGATAGATACAATTGTTCTAAACATGGGTGGGATCCCATCAACTGAAAGCAATACTTAATGGCTGTCACGCTAATATCACGAGCACCACGATGGTATGTGTCAATAATGTGGTCAGCAACATGAGTACCAGTCTCGTTTTTTATGCTGCACATGTGTTCACAGAATCGGTCTGCAAGCCTCCTATCAGTCTCGCCTGTGTACGTCATGATGCAACGCTCGCATATGATGACATAGACGATATTGCGGGACACTCATGTGAAGCTCTCTTCAATGGTGAAGGTGGCTTTAACGAATGTGACATAAGAGGCCTGGGTGACATAAGTACAGGTGTAGCATTTACTATGTTTCCAGTTGATGATGCCAAAATTATTAGGAATTTGAGGCTTGAGATGACTCCGGACCAATATAACTTCTTTAAACAACTAGAGGAGGTGCAGAACCAAAGGTAAGCCACTAATTAAAAATGTTTAGAACCACTGATATAGTATTTTATTTTAGAAAACTGGACAGGACGAACGAAAGAGAATGCAAATGTTTAAAAACTATCGTCTTTGTTTTGGTAAACTCGTCGATTCAGAGTCGATTTTTTAAAAAGAAATTTGATATTCAGATTTACAATTGGCTGCTTTTATAGTGGCAAATACAGCCAGAAATGTGTTGGGCCATTTTGCGCATCAAACCATGATACGGCACATTCCCAATCACTGGAATACACCCTGCTAGACATATAGTATGCCCGTTGTCCTGCTATAATGATATCGGTGGCATTTTGGGAACGAACAAAATTCTGACGATAGTGTCTTATACGTTATCGTATAAGCTGGAAAACAACTTCTATCAACAGCAACAAAGGTGCATCTAAAATGAACCTTGATCTGTTATCATGAAGTCAAGATACAATGATAGAGTAATAGGGAAAGACGTTTGAGGCATTGTGTCTAGTACTTATTAATGTAAAATGAAGGTTTTCGGAATATAAAAGACCTAACAACATGAAAAATTAATAATGGAATACATAGTGGTTGGTAAAGTCAGCTTACACCAACCTCGTTGTACACGCCAGGATGGCTTCAGTTGTTATGCCAACCACGGCAGGTTATTTGTTTCGAGGGTTGTTCTTAATATCTTCCTCTATTTCACGGACTATTATCTCTGGTTCTGGAACATGTGAATATCTTGTTTGAAAAAATAGTTTCTTGTGTTGGTGGATTGGTTGTACAACTATTTAAAATACTTTAACCACCTCGATTTTCTGTCTTCTCGGTTGAATATGGGGGTATCGTTTCTGCTGTTTATGACTGTCTTGTGGTTATAACTCTCATCTCTAACATTCATTGTTTTTATATTTTTACAGAAGTGCATATGTCAGACAGGTATTCACCATATTCTGTCCACGCATTTTCTCTTACTTGTTTGATTGTTCGTTTGACATTTCTTCTCTATAAACGATGCGGAACATAACCATTGTGATTACCTGTTGTTACCCATATTTTGAATGTTTGCTTGTTTTGTACTGATTGCTTCTTTGATTTCCTCATTCCACCAAGCAGCTCTGTTACACCCATTTGTTTTGTTTTTGGCGCCACATACAATTTTTAGATTATTAATTGACTTTCTTTATGAAATCAGATAGGTTGTTGAAAAATGTTGTTCTTTCTTCCTCTTTATATTTGTCATTACATGGCGCATAAATCTATATTATGTTGATTGTTCTTCCGTTCTCGTTCAACTGTATATGGATGATTCTCTCTTGGATGTACTCTATATCTACAACTATATCAAGCTGGTAAAATCATGAAAATATATATTCTAACAATATTAACCAGACATACAATATTGTGCCAAAAGTATTCAATGACAGCGAGAAGTCATATCAGGTAAGATCAATGAAAACGAGAAATAATATCAGATACGATAGAGACAGGATTGGAAAACATAAAATAAACAACATAGCGATGAGAAAAGAAATTAGAAGCAATGTCTGCAGGGTTAAGATATGTATAGCTATATGAAGAAAGAAATAGCGAAATCTGCGCTCCCCAGAGAAATACATTTTTAGATAATCATTTATTTTAATCAGAAGTATTAAGACAGCAAAATAAACATTGCGCAGTTTCAAAAATAACTTACACCGGCGCACAACAAGATGCTAATAAAACAAGATAAAATACATAAACAAATTAGCAGCATCACCACAGAGCTGGGGCAGAGAACAAGATATCTTTGAGATCTCAAAAAAAATGAATAAAGGACGTGATTCGTGTAGCTAAAATTTTAGATAGCAAACACGAAACAATAGTTTTAGGCGTAGTCATGAAATTTAAACTTTAGATGTTAGATATGGAACTGAAATGTAGATTTTAGTCGTGAAGATAGAACATTATATGTTATACATATAGTACAAGACGTAAGAAATACACATACAAATAGAGGTGCAGTTTTATAGAAGAATGTTTAGAACATCACGGGCAGATAAAAAGTGCTGTCAAGATAACTTATCTTGAAATTAATTCGAAAAGAGAGCTGCTATCTTGCACTAGAGAAAGATACGACACATTCATTGGACACGCCCATGATAAGAGTCAAAAAGGAATACAATGCGAAAACATGCAAGATGGAGAACAGAAGTGGTAATGGATGACCAGAAGAAAAAATCCTGTACAGCTGTGAAATTTTATGTTGGTAACATTGGTATTGAATGGAAATGATTGACAGTACACATGACCGAAAAGGTTGTGGAAAGACATATACAACACCATATGACAGGAATTATTACAGATGTTGATAGCACACTAAAGATAATGGTACGAAGAGATATTATAATCAAAACCACACGACATTGACTATAAAAGGAAGATTACTGTTATTTATAAATGAGATATACGATCGACTTCATTGCTCGCACCAAACATTACGGTTTTTTTCTCAATCTATATCCTTTAAAATCTACTTGTACTTCACCTAAAGTGCACAATTATTCCAATTTAATATATCATTATGAGAAGAGCTGACTAAACATTGTACAGCATGGAGTCGATGCATCCAGTCGGCTGAGATATTCATGAGGGTACAGTTTTAAGAAATACGATGTAGATGAAAGGTACCAGGACGTTAAATGCGTACTCTGTACACTGCTCTCGTCTTTTAAAACCAAAAATCTACGAAATCAAACACGAGAGAGGCTGCAATTTGAAGGATTCATAGTCCATATCTAACAATTGCACTAACCTGCTTGCAGATCGTCTATAAGACGTAAGTGTCCATCATCATCAACATAACATCATCTACATTCGGGATCGGCGCTGGCAGAATGTTATAGTCCGCTGATCAGCAAATTAGGGTTTAGAATTTACTTGTTATTCTTGATTAGAAATAAAAATTACTCCGAGGCTCACCTAGGCACTGTGAAGTAGGATACGAGGGATCATGCTCTGAGACGATCGAGGAAGTGCGCTATCGCTACTGAACAAGCGCGTTTGGCGATATTAGTCCGCCAATTTCTGGTCAACCACTGACTAGGCAGATGGGCACTTTTGGAAAACCGTGTGCTATGACCCTGATTTATAACTCATATTATCTTTAAGTTTTACCTTTACATCATCTATCATCCAGTGCTGAAATCCAGTGGCGTATCGTACATTGTTATAATGGGGATGCCGAGTGATCTTTTTTAGTAGGTAGGTAGCTCTTCCCTCCCTTTCCCCCACCAGAAACACATATTTACCGCCCCATATAGAATGTTAACTAGTTTAAAAGATATAACTTATATAATCGTGTAATATCGTTGAACCCGTTCAAAGAAAACTTTCAAAATTTTATCCAGGACACAATGGCTTATTGACTAACGCACTATTAGTCACCAAATAAAAGTTCCCTACACCACAGAAGAAGTACAGCATCCTTTTGTCAAGATGACGTCACATTGTAACATAGATTATTTGCAGTTCTGAGAACTAACCATCATAAATCATTTCTAAGCGCATGTTTGGTTTGAAGCCTGCTTCTGAAAGAACAAGTGAATCGTAATTAGAAGATCAAAGGTCAGCTCCTGTATAGTGATTTAACGCTGCTTATGTAAAGCAAATCTTGCGCATTAATCCTTTTTGCTTCAATGATAAAACTTTCCAAACAAGAATGAACTTGCAATTATCTTTCCGTAATGTTTATAGGTAAATAAATTTGTTTGCACTATTTAAATTATTTAATCATGGGAGGGGACGTGAGTATTTTGGCATATATTGACGCTACACCACTGTTGAAATCTCTTAATAAACTTTCCTAATTTCCTCATAGTTTATTTTTCTTGTTCTTATTTTCTTTCCATGCTGGCTTATATGTCTCTTAATATAATATTAAAATGTTGATGTACGCCTTCCAATCTCTGCAAATATAACTAGATCTCCTGAACGATTTTCTTCGTACATTTAAAATCCGTTCTACTCTCTCAACTGTGCATACTTCAGCCTTCATCAAGATAAACTAATCACCCTCTGATACACAACGTCGACAAATAAGATCTGAAGAGTAATCGTTTTGCCTTATGAGTCTATTATATATGTTTTATGCTACATAAAATACAGAATGTTGATGTGTCCAAAGTCTATGCTTGTAACTAGATCTAAATCTGACATTGCTGCTGAACTGAGACATTGCTAGATTATTTGAATTTAATTGAATTCCATCCAGAAAATAAAACTACGACTTTGTCAATTTATGAACATTTTGAGCTAGTTGTTGTGTTGAGTTGCTGAAAAAAGAATGTAATGTGATAAAAATCAAAAATATTTCAGTTCTGATGTAAACCTGTAGCGTAATGTAAACATGCTATAAAGGCTCAAATAAAGATAAATAGTGATTGGTACAAATTAAATCTTCTTAATAGTGATGCACTGTATTTTCAATTACAGATTCGAGTACATCTTGAGTATATCATAGCATATACCCATAAACAATATAAGAGGTCAAGTCCAGGTAATTTTGATGCGGTGACTTCCAAGAGTTACACACAGATAATTATAAATTGTTTCACTAAAACACATGCTAGACAAACAAAAAGATGGTACTGATTGAATACGTAATTCGATGACGCCTACGTTTGAAAATCTGAATGGTCTAAGACGAAAGAAACAGAGGAGGACAAATAAAAACAATGACATACAACATTAATGACTGGAAAAGACAATTGTTCTTCGTTTATATGTATTACTGAAGATAGAAATCCTTAGAGGATACTTGTTGTGCTGAAGAATCTAAAATAGGACTCCTACGACCCTGGCGAGTTACGGGATCATAGATAGATAGAAGATTGAGAATTATGCAATGCTGTTCTAGAATAAGTAGGAACCCCTAATGGTGTGAAATGTGTATTAGTGTACTCGCTTATTTATAATTTCTAGAGAAGATTGGAAATAATTATGTACAACTAAAATATATTTAGGTGGAAGTCAAACACTATGGTCAGTTGACACAGCTAGAACTGCACGCTGTACTGCCATGTCATGGAGCTGACATTAACAGTAGGTAAAGTTAACTCAGTTAACCCAGTAACGTTAATTTATTAACGTTACTTTTATTAACACACATTCACGCCGTGAATGTGTGTGATCTTAGCGATCTCACATTTCAGTGGCTCTGCTATATGAGGGCGGTAGCTATCTCCTCTCCCTCGTAGTCTTTATTTTCCGGATTAATCCGGTACACAATTATCACTGGGTCGAACCGGGAGCCATTGCGATCTGCAAAACATTTTAGTAGTAACTGGGGAATGAACCCATGATCACTCATATGTGAAGCCAGTGCAATAATCACTGCGATGCACAGCCCCCTATAGCACCAATAGTATAGTTCATTGAGAAAATAAATATCAGCAAATGGCTTCGACTAAAGAACGAGAAGAAGACGGTCAACTACCGATATTATTTTTATCATTGTTTATAGACCGACATCATTGCACTTCGGGCAGACTCATTGGTGCTCAGTCTCTCCTAGCAGATGACGTAGAGTATGCATACTGATGATTCCTGTGACCTGCTGGTTAAACATCTCGTTCCTCCCTGCATGCGTCCTTTTCTACTATTACCACACTTGATATTGAATTATTCAAATCTCAGCCTAGATGTTTCATCAATAGCAGTGTCCGCATCCAGCAGGCCCTCCGGAACCAGTTTTAGTACATCCCACTTATGCATTGTTGATTCCCAGTGTATTGGTGCCTGGGATGTTGGTATGTCTACTCTCTAATTACAGCGAATACCAGCGTGTCTTGTACAGTACATCCATGTGATGGTCTTGAGGTTTGATGTAGTTATTGATGCCGTCTACTTATATGATATCGGCCATTTTGAATTCCCAGCAAGGAATTTGTCACACTAATTGCTTTGGTGACTGAAGTCCAAGAGATCCATTTGATTGCCGCGGTTGTAGTCTGGACTTCCATCCTCATACTACATGTAGCTGTTCCGTAAGCTCCGCTGTTCTCAGCAACGACTCTACCACGATAGCTGGCTGTGAAGCCACACCCAGACTTCTTACCATGACGCACAGTTACATTGATGAACACAAAAATGATATCATCATCATCAGTCATATGCTGAACAATTTCCACGTTTGCTTTTCGTTTCGATTTCCTCACTGTCTTTTCAAAAATCCATAATTACATTGAGAAAGCCTGTCATGCTCTAATTTATTGGGTGACTTTTTTTCCTGTTGGTAAGGTCGAAACTGTAGCTACCTCTTATATAGTCCTTTAATCATGCGTATTCATGATATGCCTAAATTAATTCTTTTCCTTTTATGTATATTATATTATTGTTGAGTGTGTGTCTCTGTGACACGCATGTATGCTATAGTTTGAGCAAGAGCAGTTCGAGAAAGTAGTAAGAGAAGTCCAAACATAGTTCTCAGTTTCACGATGGGAATATCCCTGATGCAGCCGAGGACTATCCCCATTCCCTCATTTTGCACAGTTCTAGACGCTCGCGTTGTGGATGTTAGAACGTGTGGATTCCTAATCCATAGTCGACCACAGACATGACTATATGATTAAGTAGGAGGGCCACTAATGGCTGCTCTGATCTCGCAGCGGTCATAGCTTTAAGAGTTGTAAACCTTCTCTTACTTTACTTCACTGTATTGTATAGCTTCTTCTACATGATAGTGCGACACAATCTATCACAATGCTCAATGTTTTTTCCCAGCAAAAGAGAATCCTTGTATGTCAGTCTTCACTATACAATTGTTCATCGAGCACCATAGCATTCCCACTTTTTCGGGGTTAACTTGGGAACTTGATTACGTACACCAAATCAGTATCGCATAAAATGTCTAATGGATGTCTTGGGCCATTTTCTGTCTGTCGGAACATGTTCTGTAGGTTAAGATGTCATCGCAAATGCCAACGTCTATCCTTGTCCAATATTGGCTAACTTTGTTGCAGAGATGTTAAACAGCACATGTTTTAGGACAGAGTCTTGTGGTAGTCCCGGGTATATTTATGTAGGGTCTACATTCCCAAACGTGGTGCGGCGGTCTTCTCCAGTAAGGCAGCAAAAATCTAGTGTATGATTCAGGGACTGACTTCACAGTTTTGCAGACAGAACATCAGTATTGAGAATTGTAGAATATTTACCCATTTCAACTGCAAGAAAAATTCTCCGGATATGAAAAACACTTTCTATAGTTTTTGTAGATCGTATTAATGCATTTGCCACTATCAGCAGATTAGAACTATATTAGGTCCTAGAATTCACTGGTTATCTACCGAAATTATAAAATATGGGCATCTCCTTTCATGAATACAAAACGCAAACAATGTATTTGATGAAAGTACATCAGTTGTGTAGTAAATAAGGCTTAAAGCAGGTGTGTGTCACGCCTGTACCATTTTTTTATAATTCTTTAGCAGTGCTTATCAAACATACCCTTGCGGTTGCGGCTGATAATTTCTTAATCATCACTGCATTCACTGGGCTATTCTTCACATTATCACGTCTCGGAGAACAGATGAAAACTTCAAAACAGTTCTCGCGAAACTCCTCTTCACTGATTATGCTGAACTCCTGGCACACAATGAGACCACTTTTCAATCCAAAATTGACTGTATGTCTAAGGCATGAGACTATGAAAACAAGCATCACGAAGAATATAGTGATGTATCACTGATCTACAGTACCAACATGCATTACGTGAAACGGCATCTACCTAAAAGAAGTTGACGATTTTAGTTACTTAGGATTACAAGTTATATAAATGCATTATTTATACAAATACACGCATAGGAAGTTAGTTTATTATTTTTTGTAGACTGTCCAAGCACATCGGGAAAAAACTGAAGTTAAGAACGAAGACAGAAATGCTGAGCTATCAACTTAATATTGAACGGCATTATCTAGCTGCAAGCGAAATATGAACTGCCTAAACACGAGAGAACAATTATCACATTTAATCTGTGATCTCTCCGCAAAATTTATGAACTTTAAATGACTAGACAGAGCTACGAATATTTGGGTACTACGTCGTCCTCAGTTACCATCTACAATAGAAATTCTTAATAAAGATAGACTTCAATGGCTGGGACAAGTACGAAGAATTTCAAACTTCTCTATTCCCAATCAATAACTATATGGTAAACGTTTTGAAGGGCAACGGGTTCGTGGCAGACCACTATGAATGTACATAAGTATATGTATAGAATAAAAATAATAAAAAATGTTGATCGAATCAAAAAATATTAAAATTCTGACCGATGTTTACTTTATCAGAAAACAATTTTGTGCACAAGGGTTGAGTCGTTTGAAAAAAATAATGACCGAAAAACTAGATAGAGGATAAAAGAAAAATGTGCAAACACACATTTTCTGTGGCTGTTACTTGATCACATATAATGCTCATTAATGGTAGATACTTAAGTTACTTTTGTACGTCTGCAAGACGAAAAAGACATACGCAGGATATGACCGTGAGACTTCCCTTAAAAATAAACGAACACAAATAGAAACTCAAACCTTATCTCACTCCAAATCTCTCGTATTACACTCAAAATGTGAAGTATTTATTTATTTTGTCAATCTGTTACCGTTATGCATCACTGTGCAACATACCGTTTTGACACGATTTTCTGCTTCGATAATTTGTCAGGACATTGGTGATGCCAGTGACGCCTGGTTTGTGATAAAATGCCTGGAGTTGCATTTTTTAAAAAGACCACATACATGGGGAAAAGATCAAATCAGTAACATATGAATTTTATTTTTGAGTATTTATTCAGAAAACAGGTCTGTTTCCATATGATTCCTCGAATGTTTATAATCCACCACGTTTTGGTATATCGTTATTATAGCGCAACGACGACAGGAAAAATTTCGAAACTCATTGATTATAAATTTTTTTTTAATGTTTCGATAACTGAGTCAGCGAAAACATGTGTGAATAATCAGATATAGGCCGTCAATATATTCATGAACACGATTTCTTCTTCTTTTCTTGCGTTCGTTCTTTTAAATTCCTTCACAGTAGTCGGTCGTAGATTGCGTTTTGTTATAATTTACAGCTTTGTGAAGATATCTGCACCATTTGACCACCATTAACATCCGACTTCAGCAAGGCTTCGGTGTCGATTGGCCCTCCATGGAATGGAACATCTAATCTCGTACATAAAACCTCCTTAGTCTATGCATCCTAAAGCATTGTATGACGTGTTAAAAATGCGTAACGTTTTTATAAGTAAATCATGTATCATATCACGTCGTGATTGAAAAGTGTTATTAACTTCTATTCACATGCTTCTTTCTCACGAGTGTATCTTCACTAGTCCGGGATTATAACTATAATACAATTATTTATAAAAGAATTATTTATAGTGAAACACGTGCACATTTGGCTAGAACGCCGGTCTCAGAAGCCTGAGGTATCGGGTTCAATCTAGAATAAAGATTTGTATCTTTCATGGGTGCAATAAAATATTTTTGCAAACGTCGCGGCGACAGCTATGGCAAAACGATCTTTATTTCCGCAGCCAGAAAACCTACCTGCACTCCTTAACAGGAAAACACGTAGGAATGAAAGGTTTAATAAAGGTATTATAGAACACACAAATAGCAACTATCTCCTCTTCGTTAATTCTCAAACTCCAGCTAGTTGTCAGGATGTAGTCCGAGAAACTGAACGAGTTGTGTAATACGACCCAATATGGTGTTTCTAAGTCACTTTGACTCATTTGGGATGGGAAAGCCAGTCCCATATCCAAATCTGTAAAGTAGCCCCTTGCGACGTGCATAACAGATCAAAATATTATTCTTTATTGTCCTTTCGAGATAGCAACAATGACTTAACAACAATTCCATTTTAAGTTCACAGTAAAACTTACCTTCTAAATACTAGATACAGCATTAATTATATTTTAAGAATATATTCGTATAGATCATTGCCCTTCACCTCTAGTTGAATTTCGGCACCACTCAGATCCTTGCCGATACAACACGAAGGTCCACCTAATTTCGCCGTGATCCTCGACCTAGTTCAGGAATGTTGGATTTGTGAGATATCTCACTATCCCCTCTGCAACAAAGGTCGACAATCCACAGTGACAAAATATCGACAGTTTCTGACTTTATGTAAGTAAATTATGGAAGTATAATCTGAGCTACGTGTGCTATTTATTCTATGCTACAGTAGTGATGCACCAGCGGGCTACAGCAAAAATAGATAATTGAGGGAAAGCGTATGAACTGTAGAATTACTAACAATATTTTGTATATATACTTGAAGTAATATTTATTGTTTACATGTGTGTATTTCAATTATTAGTCAATCACGACACAGAGAACACAAGGAGATAATAAAAGTTCCAATTTGGCACAGATTGCATATACGATAAGTTGAGTTTTAACTAATTAGGTATATATGCATATACAGAATACATGACTCTCGCAAGTAAGCATAGATCGATAGTTGGAATACTAGTGTGTTCTTCCCGTTCTGCCTGACGTGGCGCAGTCCTCGTCAGTGGGTGGGATGTAGGTGTTCGCAGAACGTTTTTCAAAGAATTTCTATCCTGCAAGGACAAATGCACTTTATCGGAAAACATCTTGTTCGTCCGACAGAAAATAAACAAACTTGCAGTTTAACAAGAACCAGTTTTGGTAGTGGTGAAACGACATAAACTTGTTTGTTTGGACATGAAGCGAGACATGACTCACTTTCTAAAACTGATTTACAAGGAACAGTTGAGGGTGGAAGAAGAAAAGTTGACATGAAAATCCTGGATAATATGAAAGAATGTCCTAGGCGTGATTTTTCTACATTCATCCGAATGTTGAAGACAAAGATGTTTGAACGGCTTTTTGTGCTGTTGTCTCCAGTCTTGCACCTCTACGACCCGGATGAGTTATGAGTCTTATTATTATTACTATTATTATTAGATATTTCCAGACACTACTAGGATACAGGAAAACTAAAAAAAAATCACCAAAAGCAAAAAAAAAGAAAGCAACTATTTTTCCACAAGTAGTAAAAAATTATTTTAAATTAGAAAAGTAGTTTGAACATTTAAATTGATATTTCATTAAAATATACAGTTTATGTTGTTGTTTTCATCCCCGGGAATTACAGACGAGTAGTTCTTACTTGATATGTTCATTGGAGTTATTTCTCCCGAAATGTATTTAATATGTAGAAAACTCTCTTAGGGGTGTACAATGTTGTGTACAATGGTGTGTACAATGATGTGTACAATGATGTGTACAATGATGTGTACAATGATGTGTACAATGATGTGTACAATTATATGTACAATGATGTGTACAATGATGTGTACAATGATGTGTACATTAATGTGTACAATGATGTGTACAATGTTGTGTACAATGATGTGTACAATGATGTGTACAATGATGTGTACAATGATGTGTACAATGATGTGTACAATGGTGTGTACAATGATGTGTACAATGATGTGTACAATGGTGTGTACATTGATGTGTACAATGATGTGTACAATGATGTGTACAATGATGTGGAAAGAAGTCTTTTATTTAGAAGGGATACATTTTAGAGGTTTTGTGGGTTTTTTTCCACATTTCGGCAACATAGAGTTGAAGTCAATAGTTTCAGCTTCTTTGCCTAGACTATGGTCACCATGATAAGTAAGACATCCCACTATGCACTCTCCATAGCTATCCAAGGGGCTCTCCAATTATTCATGACTAACAGTGTGCCTGATTCTGGGCAATTCCAAGAAATTATCACGAGCCAACACAGTGCTACTTTTCACCACACCCCCATATTCCACCTGTTCATGACTAGGACACCACGTAGACTTTGACATCTAGGTTAAGGATAGACCTCCGCCCGGTATCATGATGTAGGAAACAATAATGTGTTACCTTACCGTCACATCACAAGGATAATGATGTGGTTATGATGACAAGGATAAAATAATTGTACAAATTAAATACTTAGACTTCCACAAGTGGTTTGGCCACATTATGAAAATGCATCACGAAAGGTTGCCCGTACAAGCATATAACCAAATGAGATCAAGGTACAAAGCCAGAGGAAGACCACGGAAAAGATTGATAGAAAACGTCAGAGACATCCTGTACAGACACGGCCATAGAACAGCCGATGCCATACATCGGGCTTTAGAAAGCAAGTTCGAGCTCCAATCACTCCTACGCTTAACGGCAAGAGTGGATCACAAACCACCTGGGGAAAGACAATAGACAATATAATAGACTCCCACAAGAGGAAAGCATCACTCTATACTGACATGTCAACTACTGAGAGTGTACTATTGCGTAATGATTAACCTCACTGAAAGCTTTGAAATAGACCAAAACACATAGGAAGAACTTGCGCAAACTGGATCTACATGGTGTTCTACAGTAAAAAAGAGCGTATCTTGTGAAAAGAAGAAAAATGATGCAGCTAAACAGCGGAGAGTAGCTAAAAATTCACAGACAGACCAAAATCCGTTTACAGTGGTCATTTCATGCCCGAAATGTCCAAGGACATTTACAGCTCGAATGTGGCTCATTAGCCATCTACGAACTATTAGGCATGGTCATAACTCTAATTGAATTTTCAAATGTTGATGTAAAAAATGGACATCATAACTTGTGATGGGCGAATATATATAATACAATAGACAGACTTTCCTTACGCGACAAATATATAGTAGGATGCAGTTCAATTAGTGCCCTGTTATTTTGTTTTCTTATTACGTGTATGAATTACCACTTTCTTATTTTTGTATCTTATTGCGTGTACGAATTACCACATTCTTATTTTGTGATTCTCATTACGTGTATGAATTATCACATTCTTATTGTTTAAAAAGTGATATATCTAGACAGAATCTGTAAAAGAAATGTTTAATGATATTACAGACAAGTAATTGACATTGAAACATGTGAACGCCCGTACTATTCTCCTGGTCTATCAATTATACGATGGCCATCCGTGCCTATAGCTGCTACCGTTCAGTCTTATTGGCCTGTGTCTACGGGCACTAAACTAATAGGTCTACGAATTGAGTATTTTCCTTCAAGGGATCTAGCGGTGAACAGTATAATGCTCCCGGCGAGGCGTTACCACTAACAATATCCGAAACAGGACAATGATTACAACGATAGGGCAGACGAAATAATGGGTGAAAGAATATAACAACGACGAAGAGTAAATGAAGAGACAGAGTGACGCCAACATTTAGAACTACTAGGGTACCCTAACTCTTTTTTTTTATTTAGTTGACAAAAACGATCCAGGAAAAACCTGCCTCCTCAAATAGTTTCTAGCCAGAACGGAAATTGTAAGAGAAAATTGATGTTCATGGGTAATTAAGTAGACTTGGGAGATTGACAATTTTGATGTGAAATACGAGACAGAGAGAGAGAGAGAGAGAGAGAGAGAGAGAGAGGACATGAGAAGGAAATAAGACGATAGCAAATGTGAACAGTATAAGATGGACAGTAATCAATTAACAATGAAAGAGATTGGGATTAGAGACGTCTAAACAGATAATAATAATGAATAAAACAGATGACTGAAGAAATGAGAGAGCCGTGAAAGACATTGTGGTAGAGAAAAAGTTAAGTATAGAAAAGGACGTTTTGCATGTGAACAAATTAACAGTTGTATAGAGAACGAGAGAGAGAGAGATAGAGAGAGAGTGAGAGAGAAATATATTAATACAGATAACGATTGCAAAGAGTATATAAAGTGGAAGAGTATGAAAATAAAAGTAATCTTCTATGGCCCACCCATTACTTCTTGAATCTAGCATTGACAGCTTTACGTGCAGTTACAGAACAAAAATACTGAATGTTTGGACAAAAGCTGGCACAATTGGTGGCACAAGAAATAATAAAGAGGAACAGCAATTAAGAAATATAATAACATATTACACAACTTGTCTTAACAAATCTTTAAAAAATATGCGTTCATTTTTCAGTTTATTCAACATCTGGTTGAGAAATTGTCTTCATTTTTCATTGATACTAAATCTCGCTGTTAATTTTTGGGTTTTTTTTCCTTGCCTAGTCGTCTTATAGCCTCATTTCTTCTTGCAATCTGCTGCTCCTTATACAGGTAAAACTTGAAACAAGGTAATGAAGTTTTACTAATATCTATAAATACATATAATCATACACACAAATCGACGTTTCGACAAAAAGGTCTTTATCAACATTACATACACATATACATAAACAATGAGCAGGAATAACACAACTGACGATAACATGTATAGCGAGATGTGGATGATGCCGGAGCGATAGTAATTTGGTCAGATGTGACACAAACATGGAAAATATAGGAAATGTACAAAATAAACAAAAACCAGCCAAAATAAAATGGAAAAACGAGACAAACAGAAAGATGGCAGAATAACTTGATATCAGTTGAGTACATATTCCTTATACGTTTTAGCGCACTATTTCAAATTACATCCAATGAGAGGACATAGTTATCGGGAAATTATTGATATCATACAAAACAGAAGGCTGTGGACAGACATGTTAACCGACTTCACATGGAAAAGACTATACGAGAATATTTCAAAGCTTTAGAAGATCTACAGTTGTTTACAAATAAAAGTAATTAGTCCATCTGCGTCCACCTTTATCCACATTGATTGTGATTAGTTTGTTTTCGTTCTCAACTCATTTGAATTAAATGACCACTTTTTAGTATCAGAATCATAGTGCAACTATGGCTAGTAATATGAAATCTAGTTATCCTTGTAAGTTCGTCGGTTGCCTTGGATACCGTGTAAGAAATTATTCATGATCGGAACCGACAGAGGTACACTTTGGGCACCCCCATATGAGTTCCGTCCCTCTCATCAGATGGCAAACGAAATCAGCGTATGCTGATAGTCCCGTGGCACGCTGATTGTATATTTGCATAGTCCTACCAGTTAACCGTGCTCCTCAACTCTTTCCTCGAACGCAGCAATTTCAAATTCCCTCCATCACGTAATATGTCTCATCCACCATATAAGTAATAGCTATGATAATCCTTTTACATACAAGTTTCAGGGTTATACTAGGAAAGACATTTGTACCACTGTCATGAATTAATGTTTGATTAATTCGTAAACTTTATCAATGATTAAAGTTCTGCTATTTTTGTTTGTTTACATCTCTACTTGATAAATAAATTAATTGATCTCACTGTCACCATTTACCCGATCTCTCTATGTACATCAACATATAGAAGAAGCATGGCTAGTTTTGCATGATCAAAATATCATAGTGATTGTCTTTATGCTTAGATTTGAAGTTCTAAGAAATGCATTGTCTCTATTTCATAGAATCTCATTCAGTCCTAACTGTTAGATTCTAAAAGTAAAAACTAGTCCCAAAGTTTAGAGACTAGTAAGGTCTGAAGTTACCTGATAAAATGTATTTGCTAATCGCGCGAGAGTAATTCACATTTTTGGGAGGAAACTCTTCTACGAACAACCACCACATGTAATTTACTTACAATGACTGCGAAATACCAGACAGGACGGGCAGAACACTACTGGTTGTCTTCCTATGAAGAATTTCTTTCACACAACACTAACCTTTCACACAACACTAACCTTTCACACAACACTAACCTTTCACACAACACTAACTTGCCACCTGTGAATCCCTATCACCCTGCCAGAGACGAACCATTATGTATACCAAATCAAGCTAAATATGTGTGTTACTTTTAAACAGAAAGACCAATATTATATGCGCATCACACGGATATACCTATCTCTCTCTCTCTCTCTCTCTCTCTCTCTATTTCATGAGAAGCTAGCGAGCCTGTTTGCACTGCCTTTGATGTAACTTGAACCCAGGACCTTCCACGTGTTAAGCGGATGTGATAATCACTACCCTAACGAAATATATTAATATATACAAATTTATTCTTTACACGTCCTCCCATTCCAAGATCTGCCTGGACTCGTTCTTCCAACTTCATCAGCTTCACAATTTCTGCATCGGGACATTTACAAGAGAAGATTAATTTCTGTTACACAAGCACATACCTGATAAAGTTCTTATAATTTGCTATGCTTCGAGTTCACAAATCTCTCCTTGTGATACTTTTGTCCTTATTGACAGGCAATAATGTGTGATGTTTTGTCAAAGATGGCCAGCATTGATAGAACCGAATGTTTTTAGGATTGCTGTGTAAGTGTATGTCCGTATGCAAGATATAGTGGAACATACCTCTATATACACATATAAACCCAACCTTTATGAGTTGGTGATGTCTTCTCAAAACATTGCATACCGCTGAGTGTTGGAGTCTTATTGGTATGAAAGAAGGCTATGTTATCCCGTCTACCTCCTCACAAAAGAAAGGAGTACACATAGGAAGCACAAAATTCTTCGTTAGAAATTCCTGGGGTAGAATCAAACATAGAGAAAACCGTACCTGTTGTGTACATACATCTAAACGACTGTATACGAGAAGAAGAAAAGTATACCATCTGAAAGGCATTCTTGAAATCTGAAGTCAATAATCTCTTATTCTGCACAATACCAACATTCTCGAGGTCTTCTTCTTACTCAGCATTCATCCTCAAACTCCCGCTGGACGTCTCTTGTAGTAGGACCATGATGCTACGAAATTTCCAGAAAGATGTAGTCTGGAGAATGGAAATGCGTTGAGTCGCCGTTTTATTTCCGTCGATGGCCAGATACATCCGTCTATGGTGGACTCGAGTTAAGAGTCATATCTTCTATTCTGTACAGTATATATAATTCTTCAGTGAACAGACCTGTAGAATTATATACCCCATTCTGATCTACACCACAATGTTTTCTTTTAAACTTTCCTCCTTATACTTATCTATCTGAACAAAGCACATGGACTGACTCGAAAGAGAACACTTACTGGACAGATCATTGGGTAATTGTCTGTTAATTTACTACAAATTAATGAAGGTAAATGCAAATAAGGTAAATAGGTTACTAGAAAACTATCAATATAAAATAATAAAATATAGAAAATAACAATAAAACAAGGAACACATACAATTGTCAACGTGTCGGTCCAATTGGGACCTTTATCAAGACAACAAAAACAGTTAAGAACACAAAACCATAACGAATACAAACAAAATGGATTTCTCCCACCAGGAAATCAAAACCCAGCAACAACAGATCCAGCGCAACACAATTTCAACAAGTGCATATCGGTGCGTTCAATATATCCAAATTATGAAATACGAGTACCAAGAGAAGAAAGATGCAAAACTAAAGAAAGGGGGGCACCAAATAGCGCTGCCAAGAACCGGGGGGGGGGGGCAAGTGGGCGACGGGAGACAAAAAGGAAAAAGACAGAGAAAGATAGGGCACGCAGGAGCGGGGGGAGGGGAGATTTGACCTCCCTATGTCAATAATGTTTATATTTTATTATTTTATATTGATAGTTTTTTAGTAACCTAATTGCCTTATTTGCATTTACCTCTATTTGTCAGGTTAATATTTTATTATTTTATATTGATAGTTTTCTAGTAACCTATTTAACTTATTTGCATTTACCTATTATTCTGTTTACTGCGGCACTTCCTTTTTGTCGGACATCCTCCGATATTTGATTTATTTATATTCCAAATTAAAGTAGTTGAGAATAGAAAGGTAATAACAGCTTATTTACTAAAAATTATCTCATGTATCATGATTGCCTAAACCTCTTCATCCAAAAATTATCTCATGTATCATGATTGCCTAAACCTCTTCATCCAAAAATTATCTCATGTATCATGATTGCCTAAACCTCTTCATCCAAAAATTATCTCATGTATCATGATTGCCTAAACCTCTTCATCCAAAAATTATCTCATGTATCATGATTGCCTAAACCTCTTCATCCAAAAATTATCTCATGTATCATGATTGCCTAAACCTCTTCATCCAAAAATTATCTCATGTATCATGATTGCCTAAACCTCTTCATCCAAAAATTATCTCATGTATCATGATTGCCTAAACCTCTTCATCCAAAAATTATCTCATGTATCATGATTGCCTAAACCTCTTCATCCAAAAATTATCTCATGTATCATGATTGCCTAAACCTCTTCATCCAAAAATTATCTCATGTATCATGATTGCCTAAACCTCTTCATCCAAAAATTATCTCATGTATCATGATTGCCTAAACCTCTTCATCCAATATTTTTATAGGCATGTGCCCTGATTTGTGAACGCTGTGTTTGTCAACAGAGAGAAATTAATTTGAGACAACCTTAGTTGCCAACAATGAGAATAAATATTTCATTATGCACCCACAAGCATCATTACTGAATGAATATTATTATGTGTGTCACTTTTTAGTAAACTGCCGTTATTTCATTTGTCAACTCAATACAACTGGGAGTAAATTAACCGACATATGCTTATATTTGGTATTGTTCTATGTAAAACTATTTAACACTTTATATATATTTTTAAAGTATTCACTTACCTAATCCGTGTACAAGAATGTCGTATTGTTCTTTCTATGAAAGAATTATCTGAACTCTGAGATCCATTACTTTAAATGAATATATACAATGATATAACCAAAATGGACTAACGTCAAATGAAAAAATTTACCACGGGATGTTTTAATTCCTGATACGTAACTTTACAATAAATATAAAAACTTAACGCAAGGGAAATTATTAGGTATTTACTTGCTAGAAGCGGAAACCAAAACACATTGTAGCCCTTGATTTGTAAGCTTGCAAGATCCTGATTGTATTAGTGACTGATTATATTCTTCCGCCCCGTGTGTTGCGGGGCCCCGATAGGGGAACAAAGAATAGCAAGGCTGTTTACCTTCCATGCATGTCGTAAGATGCGACTAAGTAGGTTATAGGATGAAGATGGATGTCCGTCCCATACAAAGTCAATGATCCAAAGCCATGTTGAAGTAGGATGTGCCATGCTGAAATGCTCAGATATCGCAGCAATGTTGTAAACCATGGTACAACGCATTCCGTTATCCGGACTACATCCTGTTAATATGCAGGAGTTTGAGAACGAACGCAGAAGAAGAAGAAGAAGAAGAACACTCTTTCTGTGTTCTTTTTTCAACTCCTATGAGCAAAACAAATGTAGAATAATTAAAGACTCAAATACATGACACCTTATGTGATTCAAGCGAATTAGATGATGCTGGGATGTCGCATTGCCCCCGAGGACCCTGGGTTCGCAGTGAATAAAGATACTAAAGGTACCTACTCGTGGTACACCCTGCAAACAGAAATATAGCGGCTCGTGTTATTTCTGGCCAACACTTTCAAGCACTATCTCCGATATCACTGCACCAACCCTACAGTGGAACTGTCGACACATGGTGACGCTAGGCATTCTGTCTCGGTCAACAGAAACAAAAATGCGTTGGAGAGGCCGCCAATGTTACTGTCTCGATATGGGTAGATGTGATCACGAATATCGAATGTCGTGCGCTAGTCTTCGTAAACATAGCAGATCGAGCACAATGAGATGGCAGCACAGTGCAATAAGGCAGCGCTATGTGCAAATAGACCGGGAAAACGCTACATGGAAATCGGAATTAAAGCCATTATCAGCTCGACAGCAAGCTCATAGTCCCCGATAACTCATCTGCACTGGCTCGGCATATGAGAGATCCTGTGTTCATTCCCCAACTGAGGCGAAAATGTTGCTGTTTTTATTTCTGATTGCAACAGCTCCCGGTTCGACCCAGTCTTAATTGGGTACTGGATTACTCCGGGAAGTAAAGACTGCGAGGGACAGGAGATGGCTACCTCCCTCATATAGCAGAGCCACTGAAATGTGAGATCGCTAATATTTCACCTCCCTATGTCATTAATAAATGATGTGAGTTAACTTTAACTTTATTCCTAAATATGAGTAAAGATTCAGACTTGGACTAGGACCGCGAACGAGCCGGGCCCAACTCTACTGTCAATAATTCATGTACCAGAATAATTTTTTGCCCGATGGGAAACATTGCCCGATGGGAACAGACACAACACGTCTAATTACGTGAATTAAGTTCACTGGCAGCGGAATACCTCGTGCGAGATGGACGTAGTCGACCTAAATCTACATCCCTGATTACCGCCTCCTCAGAGACTGCCACCCAGTAACATGTTTTGGCCTGAAACGTCGAAGGGCGCAGTGGGTAATAAAAAGTCACCTAGTAGAGTCGATATACATCCACCGCCTGGCGGCAGATATGAAGACTATCACAGGCTAGGGAAGCCCAACCGAATTAAAGACATGCCGAAACTGAATGCGGTAGGACTACATGACGCACAATGTGTAACACACAATCGCACGAATTTAGTGTTGATTATCAAGGAGCGAACGCAAACACAGAAACAACAGATGAAGCTGAATCTTGAGAGACAAAGTTGAATATAATACGCTATAGGAACATTAACAAGTTGACAGACAACAATAGTAGATAATATACCAGCTTGGACGCTGCCAGACTTCTTTACAAGCAGATGGTGGACATACCAGATACTGAGGTTTGCGTGAAATCCTTTTTGTTTTTAATTAGTTGAATTTGTGATTTTCTCGCTTGCTTGTAAATATTGCAAAGAATTTCATGAAAACTAAATGCACAAATTAATAACCAGAATGAAGTAATAGGACAATGAATAACGATTGTGAAAATATATACTTGTACGTACTTATATTTCTATTTTACACTATGGTTATGGATGATTATAGTGGTGAGTGTTTAATTTGTTTCGGTATATATGTGAGAAACAAAATAAATGCTGTTCCATGTCGATAAAACTATCTCCTTAGTAGTGCTTGCAAATTTTTCACAAATTTGATCGATGTTGCCATGTAATGAGGCATAATTTCCTTTATCAACACTGTTCTGCAGGGGACTGGTGAGGCTATAAGAAGAGGAGGTCAAGGAAAAGTTTAGATTGATAATATTAAATAATGGACAGGATTAAGAATCACCAAACTTAATGAAGGAACAGAAAATGGAGAAGCTTCACGAGAATTTTGTGTTGATATTTGCAGAGTGGCACCCCTGCAATCCTGAAGGGTTATGGATTGATAATGATGATGATGATGATGACTTATTGACAGGACTTACAGAGTGTAAAATAGTTCTGTTTTAGTTAACGGCATATTGCGTTATTTGCATCTCTCGGTCCTACGCGTTCAATTTCAGGATGATAGGTTTGGGTCAACTTAATCTTCCACGATATCAAATCTACTCACATGAATGCAGACTACATTGTTTCTATTCTCCCTAGTTCGGATCCAGAAGTACAATGGTGAATTGATTATTACAAGCTAAAGAACTGTGCGCATATACATTTTTTTACAAATTGGTGGCATATCCTATTCAGGACGTAGCATTTGTTGGCTGTGGTGATTTTCTAGGCAATATAAATACTTTAGTAGTATTCCATTGCTTTCTGAACGGTCCGGATGCACAATTGCCTGTGGCGGGGATTGAACTCGGTACCTTGACCTACAGACGAGCTCTGTACCACTTCACCACAGAGCCAGATCCATATATATAAATTACGTATCTATGTATAAGCAGCTAAAATTCCAATTTAGCCCCCCCCCCCCCCACGAAGAGTATGCCATAATGTAAATAAACCTCCATTGTTGTATTGTAACACTTATAAATTTATGACGGCAAGACAGGCAAATCCATCTCAAATAAAGAGTTAATAGTATATGGTAAACGTTGAGTTTCATCACACATGAGCTAGTGCACTGAATCTTAGTAACATTGTCTCTATTTTAGTAGTTCTCTCAACCTTTTACGCATGGTCCACTTTTAAATAAAATTGATTTACGTGGCCTGCCTGAAACCTCTCATAAAATATGAACTTGTTGCCATATAAAGAGAATATATGTTTATTAATACGAGGTACATAACTAACCATAACCTAATTAAGGAGACAGAATTACAGATATAGACATGTTTCAAGTGAACGAAAGAAGAAGAAGAAAACCATAACCTAATCCCTGTCATACATGTACAGAGTGAGAGGATCGAATAGTCCCGATTCGCTTTAATTTGGTCCAATATTGAGCCGTTTCAATTAGCTTTAGCAAATTTACGGAAACGTATAGGCCTTAATGGGCACGGAAAATTCCACAATAATTGGAAAACTCTTTTTAAAAGAATATTATTCAGTTATACGTATTGCAATCAGTTATTATTCAATTGCAATAGTAGTATTACTATTATTATTATTATTATTATTATTATTACTATTATTATTATTATTATTATTATTGTTATTATTGAATACTATTATATTACTATTATTTAATTTTATTACAAACGAAAAATTGTTGTGAATATTAAATGTGAAAATGTATGACCCCTAAACAGTGTTATAGCAAGAAAACTAAGATATATTTTTAGCTATATAAAAAGACAAAACAGCAGAGGAGAAACTATTGCTCGAAGACACGTTTTCTGGTAACGGGAAAGAACCACTCAAGACGACGATGGAGAAGAGACGTTTCAGAGTCTTTAAAAATGTATTTCACTGCAGCAGGTCAACTGGCCCAGAATTTTGAGGAGTTCAAAGCGTCCATAAAGAAAACTACATTCAAGAAATAATAAATATATAGCTGAACGATTTCAATAGTTCTTGTGTTACTTGTATTAGCTAATGGAAATAATTAAGGTAATGCATTGCTACAAAATTTAACGTGAAGACCAGATCAATATTATAATTAATTAATCTTCATCGAGTATAGTTGATGATGAGAACAATAAGAAATCTTTTAAGCAATGAAATATAAAGGACGTACAATAGATTAAGTAAACAGTGACGGATAAACACGGCCAGACTACGCTGCTGTCCTAGTCGTCAAGTTTGTAATATAAACAATGCTAATAGTTACTCTATTGTACCCAACATTTTACGCCTACATCAAGGGCCAAGCTTTATGTCTTAGCTTTCAGCAAATATGAAAAATATTATTAATACATGAGGTATGACATCAGTATACCCATCAACAACTACATACACATACACGCATATGTATATATTAAGAATGACACATTCACGCACGTACATACACATAATACACGCATACATGCATACAAATAGACACATATGCACGTCGGCATACACATATGCACAAGAAGACATGCGTGACACAAGTATGCATGTATCTTATCATACCGCAAGCATGTCAATATAAACACCTACATTCACATATACACACCCTCAAACATAATAGGTGTAGTTGATTATATATAGCATCAACTGATGACACACCAGAACATTGACATGATCTTCAACAGAACGTTAATAAACTCAATGTTCATGCCGACACTGTGCTACCAATGCCAGACCAAGACTCTGACAGAGAAAAGAGAACAAAAATTCGCAGTATGCGAAATGGAGTGCCTGAGAACAGCACTTGGGAAAACAAAAAGACAGAATAAACAATTTCACATATGAAAACTGATGAAAACAATATCGTGCAAAGAATACATAGACACACAAAACATTAAATAATTCGGCCGCCTAATCAGAATAAAAACAGATCGCATTCCATCGATAGCCTTCAATAAAACATCATATGCAAAGAGAAACAGGGGAAGACCCAGAAATAGATGGACAGATAACATCAGAGAAATACTAGAACAAACACCAATGCAGCACTATGGCAGCGGCATCACAGTTAGCAAAAGAAAGAAGACTTCGACTCCCCATGATGCCTAGTAGCACACATTGATAGGACTAGACGGGACAAAATGGTAGGCCTATATATAGCTACTACTTCAACTTTTCTTTTGTTTCACATTGATCTGTAGCTCCGAGCATGCAGAAAAACATTCGTGATAATGAGTGAGCAGACAGACTTTCATACGACTTTTGACTTACTATTTTATATAGTCAAACGTCTATATCCCATATTGACGATGTATAATATGAAAGTGAAGAAGTTGCTTAGCTACTCTCTGGTGAATGGGAACACTGCTATTGATGAATAATCTATGGTAATACTACGAAAATACTGCACAATGTGTCCAGAACAAGACTGGTCAACGGCTGAACAGAGTGTGGGGTCGATTTAGTTAACGAGCCATGAAAATCATATGACTTCATACTTTATCTACAGTTGCTAATGGAGACTATGTATCTATGATCTTGCCTACAGAGTAATCACTTTAGTTCATGCCCCAATCACAAATGTTCAATTGTTGTGCAGAGCTCAGTGTCTACAGCAAGATAATCGATTGTAAATTAATATATGACGGTAATAAAGAATCCCATAAAGAATGTGTCATGGGGATCTCCCTGTCGTAGTGGTTAAGCTGTCCGCCTTGTGTTCAAGAGTAAACAGGGATATACCTGGCGTAGTGGTTAAGCTGTTCGCCTTATGTTCAAGAGTAAACAGGGATATACCTGGCGTAGTGGTTAAGCTGTTCTCCTTGTGTTCAAGAGGTCACGGGTGTCGTCTTTTTTATAAGGTGGATTTTTTTGGGAGATCCCTGTGAATTATCAATTGAAGCTACGGAGTTACGTGCTATGAGTGGTACTCTCGGCAGGCGGCGTGCTGCTTCGTTGAGAGGGACGGAGTACATATGGTAAACCGAGTACAGTGAAGTCAATCTTCTAAGACTTTTAAACCCTTTTTTTTTTAAAGAATCCCATCATATTGATGAAACGCTGCTCATAACTGACTCCTGAACAATGACAGTAAATTTACTATCAGTAGCTGGTTGGATAACTAGAACGAGGATTTACATTTAGTCATGTATTTAGTTAACATTTTGACAACACACACACACGCATAACTACACGACTTGTAATTGGACGGGGTAATTATACAGAAGAGTAATCGTGTTTTTCAGTGTCCTTAATTTTGTTTTGGCTGGAGGATGGGGAACCACAATACTTCCAGTAATGTTATCGGGGAAAAAACAGATTAGGGAAATATTATTTCACTTATTCTGAAACGAAAGTTAAATATCACTACAATACTATATATCTATCATAATATAGTCCATCGTCCGACTACCTGGAGGATTTTTATTATTTACTGGGAAGTTCTCACATTGTGAGATGATTTATTCTTTTTGAAATAACATTATAGCTATATATATATATATATGTGCTTCTGACAACAGTCAAATATATATTTAAGGGCATACACTGGGTCTTAAATGCATATTTGGTAAGAGGGAGGTTTACCTAAAAGAAGGTAATCAGTCCATTTTCGCAGATATTTTGAGGTCATGGACAAGGTTCATGATTACATTATAACAATACATATATTTCTAAATAATACTAGCTATTTGTTATTTTTTTAATTTATTTTTTGCTGTGTTTGTTGTTGTTGTTGTTTTCGGGCGGAGGGGGGGTTCATATAAAGAGACATAACAGCATCGAAAGATTAATAGCTGAAGGCAAAGTTAACAGAAACAGGGGAAGACGACGATGGTGCAGTGATATATCAGATTACTTAAATATGTCTCTAGCTGCGTCAGGTCAACTCGCCCTCGCCTAGAAACTCGGAGTGTTCAGAGAATTTATAAGGAAAATCACGTTCTGGAAAGAATGTCACATGATGATGACTAACCATTTACTAAATCTATTCTCTCGATCTACTGGTAGATAGCGATCAGCGTGTTGCCGACCTCTGTTATAGGGGTTGTGTTGAAATCTACAACCACTCTAAATCACACTCCACCCAATATTTATGGTCTTACAAGAAAGTTCGAAGGAGATAAAGATGTGTTTATAATTATTTGTACTTGTGGTGTTATGCACAAAATAATCACCTCTAGAACACCAACGTCGCAGCTGTACATAAATTTCATACGTTTAGTGTTCATTGTGAAAAAAATTACCATATTTGCCTTGATTATATGTTATATTATTAATATACCTTAATATGTACCCGAAACAACTGCAACCTTTTTATGTTTATGCAACCTTATTATGTTTGTGCAACCCTTTTATGTTTGCAATTAACAGCGCTGTTTTGTTTTTGAATGAATGCGGATTGATGTAAAACACAAAGTTATACGTTTAACAGTTCAAAAAAACAAACATATTGACACGAAAACATATAATTAACATTATATATAAAAATAATTAAATTGAAATTTCAGCCGTAAGGTCTTTATCAAGATAAACAAAACAAGACAAAATGAGAACAAACGATAAAAGTAATAATAATAATGATATATTTATCACAGTGCCACAAAGCTCGATTCACAATTATACCTTGAAAGCAAAGGTATATTAATGAGAGTGCATCATTCATTATGTGAGACTACACTGCAAAAACAATGTATTCAAAACTGACCGGGATCGTAGTTTTAAAATCATTTTCCTTTGAATCACAATGAGACTTTATTTTTTGTCTTGACAATGGCAGAGCATCAGTGTCAGTAACAAACAGACTTTGGTTAACGTTTATGACTTTTAACAAAACAATCAAAAAGTTCTTCTTTTAAAGTTAACTTCTGGTTAACATTAAATTCTTTTGTCTGAAAAATGGTAATCCTGCTGAATTGTAGATTTGAAATCATTCTTTCTAATCATGAAATGTTGTCTTTATCCCAGCGTTGGTAACGGTTGAATAAGAATGGAAAGTTCGTGGCGTTTTTGCGTTGCACCCAATTACATTATTTCCAAAGAAAATATTAAACCTATTTTCTAATCAAGAATCAAGTTATTTAAAGTGATTAGATATTTGCATACACAATGGTGTCACATAGTTTCTACATACATAAATAGACCACCTCTGAGATCTAAGATGTTTTCTTGATATCGAAGCAACTCGTGGTTCTAAGATGTAGCTTTTTGATTATTTTGTTTGTCCAAATTCAGATATTTGAGAGTTCCAGTACGCAAAATCAGCACGGTACTGTCGTGAGACCAACAGTACCTATTGTAACGAAGCGATGACTGTCTATCTTGATTTTCTGGCGGTTCCAATGTGTATTTTTTAAATTCTTTGTTACTTGAAATTTTGTGATTATCGAGAGTTTCACAAACCTGCCTACAGTATAGTTGATATATTTCGGTTGTTGTTTGTGTGTATCAAGAGCTTAACAAACCTGCCTAGAGTATATTTTATTTCCTTCGGTTGTTGTTTGTGTGTATCAAGAGCTTAACAAACCTACCTAGAGTTTGTTTGTTTGTTTGTTTGTTTTGCGTTCGCTCCATTGAAACCATCACGGATATCCGTGCGATTTCCGCCGGGAGCGTGATTACGTTGTGCCACCGTTATGCGCCTTGTAGGCATATCACATCCGATTTCGGCATGCCTTGACAATTCGGGTGGGCTACCCTTAGCCTGTGACAGCCTCTATATCTGTCTCCAGGCACGCGTAGTGGCGACTCTTCGCCCAGACGATTTTTGCTCTCGTCTGACTCGCACGAGGTGTTCCACTGTCTATGAACTCGCCTCGTGTAATTGGACGTGCTGTGCCTGTGCCCATTGGGTACTGAACCGTTTCTCATCCGTGAGCCTGGTTCCTTAAGAGGAAGAACTCAACAGAGGGTTGGACCCTGGCTCTTTCGCCCTCTTAGCCGAGGTGTCATTCACCGACATCGTGTACCCCTTGTCCGAGTTCGAGTCTCATACCACTCGTTTGAGAGCAAGGCGTTCTAGAGCTGAGCGTCCTTGTCCCAATAGCGCCTGAGCCCATCAGGTACTGAACCCTTTCTCTCTTCAAGTGTATTTCCGGTGTAGGAAAATCTGACAGTAGAGTTGGGCCAGGGCTAAATCGTTGTCCCTTTTGTGCCTGAGACCATCAGTTACGGAACCCTTTCTCTCTGCAAGTGTACTTCCGGTATAGGAAACCTTGACAGTAGAGTTGGGCCAGGACTACCATCATTGTCCCTTTCTTGCCTAAGCCCATCGGGTACAGAACCCTTTCTCTTCGCGAGCATATTTCCGGTTTAGGAAGGCTCGACATTAGAGTTGGATTAGGTCTTCTTGCTTTACCAAACGACAATGAATGGGTCAGGGTTTCTGCCGGTAAGGAACACAGGTAACTAGAAGCTCGTCTCGAGCTGACGGAGCTTGTAGTTCCCCTTTCCTAGGGACTTTTCACTTTCTATTTGCAGTTCGCGCTGCCCTCTAGCGCTGTTCTGCCCTTTCATTGTTTCATTGTACTCGGTATGAAATCTATTTGTCTCTCGCCATGCATCTACCTTTACGTGCATTTTACATTGGCCGCCCCTCCAATGTTCGGACTGGACTGACTAGCTTCACTGTATGTTGAGAGTGTCGCTATATGTGGTGATGCTGGTGGTGTCGGAGATATTGTCTGACTCTTGTGCAGTCAAATCTCTTTCCATCTGCTACCTCCACATTCTCGGACACGATCCCCAAATGATTTGGCCAGAATCAGCTCGAGCTGCTGTATTTCTGTTTCCAGGGTGCACCGCGTGGAGGTACATTTTTTGGATCTTGGTTATCTGCTAACCCTGGGTCCGCCTAGAGCAATGCGTTCCCTTTGCACCCCTCTACCTAGAGTATATTTTATCTCCTTCGGTTGTTATTTGTGTGTATCAAGAGCTTCACAAACCTACCTAGAGTATATTTTATCTCCTTCGGTTGTTATTTGTGTGTATCAAGAGCTTAACAAACCAACCTAGAGTATATTTTATCTCCGGTTGTTATTTGTGTGTATCAAGAGCTTCACAAACCTGTCTAGAGTAGATTCAACCCGGCCTCTTGGTGTTTGTATTTTTTTAGAGTTTTATAAACATGCCTAGAATATATTATATCTCTATTTTTTGGTGTTTGTGAAAGTTTATTTACAGTTTCACAAACCTTATTAGAGTTATATTTCATCTCTGTCGTGTGATGTTTGCATTTATTTCGTTTTACAAACAGGCATAGAGTTTATATCATCTCAGTCGTTTTGTGTTTTTTATTTCATCTCAGTCGTTTTGTGTTTGTATTTATTTAGAGTTTCAAACCTGTTTATAGCGTGTTTTATAATTACATTTACTAGACTCAGAAGAGTGTCATCCTTAAGCGACCAGTTTTATTTTTGTAGCCTGAAAAGAGGAAACAAGGTTAATAACATTGTTAGCTGCAGTGCAAGTTGTAAGAAGGGACTCAGATGGTTTGGTGGTGGCATTGGCTGCTCCTACCCAGTATGTCAGTTATCCAAAAGCCATACTGAAATTGTATGTGTCATGATGAAAGGCACATATTTCACAGACAAACTATAAACATGGCACAACTCATTCTGTTCAAGTTACGCAAGATATCAAGTCTGCATCATTATGTTCAAGTTACGCAGGATATCAAGTCTGCATCATTATGTTCAAGTTGTGCATAATATCAAGTCTGCATCATTATGTTCAAGTTTTGCATAATATCATGTCTGCATCGTACTGTAACATTACGCAGGATATGACGTCTCCATCATTATGTTCAAGTTATGCAGAATGTGAAGTCTTTAACGCTCTGTTCAAGCTAAGCAGGATATGACGTCTGCATCGTTCTGTTCAAATTGTTCAGGATATAAAGTCTCCATCATTATGTTCCAAGTTGTGCAGGATGTGAAGTCTTCATCATTCTGTTCTAATTGTGCAAGATATCAAGTCTGTGCCATTCTGTTAAAGATTTGAAGGATATCATGTTTGTGTCATTCTGTTAAAGATTTGAAGGATATCATGTTTGTGTCATTCTGTTAAAGATTTGAAAGATATCATGTTTGTGTCATTCTGTTAAAGATTTGAAGGATATCATGTTTGTGTCCTTCTGTTCACGTTGTGCAGAATATGAACTTACCATCATTCTGTTCAAGTCGTGCAGGATATTAAGTCTATATCGTTCTGTTCAAGTATTGTAGGATATAAAGTCTGCATCATTCTGTTCAAGTTGTGCACTATATGAAGTCTCAAAACAAAATACCACAGCTTACAAGATACAAATAAATGAGATATTATTAAAACAGGTCCACAAATTCAAGTACTTAGGTACAATGATTAAAGCAGATAAAAATCGTTGAACAGAAATTAGAAGCAGAATATGACAGCCAAAAACACCATTCAGAAAAATGAGAAATAGATTGTATAATAAGACCTTGTCATTAGAGATGAGAAGTTCTGCAGTGCTATATAACTCCTATACTAATATATGGATGCGAGTCTTGGACAATAAACAATCAGGAAAGTGGGAACTTAAAGGCAGTAGAGATGTGGTTCTATAGAATAATGCTGAGAATACCATAGACTGTAAGGAAAACTCATGTGGAGGTATTGCAAAAGTCAAATACGTGACGAAGCTGAATGAATAATTAAAAATACAATCTTCATTTTGTGGCCACGCTATGAGACAAAGGGTTTGGAGAAAATAGTCACAACAGGCAAGATTGAAGGTAACAGAGTCAGAGACCGAAAACGTAAGAAAATATTAGTTTAACAACCTGGCACGTCAAGGAAACAATAACGAACTTGATACATAATACTGGAGATAGAGAGCTGCGGAGAGCCATGATCGCCTACGCCAGCCAACATGGCACCTGATGATGATTATGATAAAGTCTCCATTGCTCTGTTCAAATTGTGCCGGATATCAAATCCGTGTAACTCTGTTCAAGTTGTAGAAGATATCACGTTTGTGTCATTTCGCTCGTTATGCAGGATATGAAGTTTGCATCAATATACTCTAGCTACGGCTACAAAACTAGAGAATGACAAAGAACAAGATGGAAAGATTCAATCAGAGAGATTGTAAAAAACCACGGCCTAACCATGGCAAGAGAAATATAGTAGCAAAGGACAGAAAACTTCAACTCCACACAACGCCCAGCAGCATATATGGAAAAGACAGACAGATACATTAGATAAATAAAACAAGATCAGATATATAGATTTGAAAGATAGATAAATCATATAAGATAAACAGATTAAATAGATAGATAGATATAGATAGATAGATAGATAGATAGATAGATAGATAGATAGATAGATAGATAGATAGATAGATAGATAGATAGATAGATAGATAGATAGATAGATAGATAGATAGATAGATAGATAGATAGATAGATAGATAGATAGATAGATAGATAGATAGATAGATAGATAGATAGATAGATAGATAGATAGATAGATAGATAGATAGATAGATAGATAGATAGATAGATAGATAGATAGATAGATAGATAGATAGATAGATAGATAGATAGATAGATAGATAGATAGATAGATAGATAGATAGATAGATAGATAGATAGATAGATAGATAGATAGATAGATAGATAGATAGATAGATAGATAGATAGATAGATAGATAGATAGATAGATAGATAGATAGATAGATAGATAGATAGATAGATAGATAGATAGATAGATAGATAGATAGATAGATAGATAGATAGATAGATAGATAGATAGATAGATAGATAGATAGATAGATAGATAGATAGATAGATAGATAGATAGATAGATAGATAGATAGATAGATAGATAGATAGATAGATAGATAGATAGATAGATAGATAGATAGATAGATAGATAGATAGATAGATAGATAGATAGATAGATAGATAGATAGATAGATAGATAGATAGATAGATAGATAGATAGATAGATAGATAGATAGATAGATAGATAGATAGATAGATAGATAGATAGATAGATAGATAGATAGATAGATAGATAGATAGATTAGATAGATAGATAGATAGATTAGATAGATAGATAGATAGATAGATAGATAGATAGATAGATAGATAGATAGATAGATAGATAGATAGATAGATAGATAGATAGATAGATAGATAGATAGATAGATAGATAGATAGATTAGATAGATAGATAGATAGATAGATAGATAGATAGATAGATAGATAGATAGATAGATAGATAGATAGATAGATAGATAGATAGATAGATAGATAGATAGATAGATAGATAGATAGATAGATAGATAGATAGATAGATAGATAGATAGATAGATAGATAGATAGATAGATAGATAGATAGATAGATAGATAGATAGATAGATAGATAGATAGATAGATAGATAGATAGATAGATAGATAGATAGATAGATAGATAGATAGATAGATAGATAGATAGATAGATAGATAGATAGATAGATAGATAGATAGATAGATAGATAGATAGATAGATAGATAGATAGATTAGATAGATAGATAGATAGATAGATAGATAGATAGATAGATAGATAGATAGATAGATAGATAGATAGATAGATAGATAGATAGATAGATAGATAGATAGATAGATAGATAGATAGATAGATAGATAGATAGATAGATAGATAGATAGATAGATAGATAGATAGATAGATAGATAGATAGATAGATAGATAGATAGATAGATAGATAGATAGATAGATAGATAGATAGATAGATAGATAGATAGATAGATAGATAGATAGATAGATAGATAGATTAGATAGATAGATAGATAGATTAGATAGATAGATAGATAGATAGATAGATAGATAGATAGATAGATAGATAGATAGATAGATAGATAGATAGATAGATAGATAGATAGATAGATAGATAGATAGATAGATAGATAGATAGATAGATAGATAGATAGATAGATAGATTAGATAGATAGATAGATAGATAGATAGATAGACAGACAGACAGACAGGTAGGTATGTAGGTAGGTAGGTAGGTAGGTAGGTAGGTAGGTAGGTAGGTAGGTAGGTAATTATGGTCAAGTTATGCAGGATGTGCAGTCAGCATCATTTGGCTTATGTTTAATCTATTTTTTTATAATTGTCTTTATTGAGGAAGGCAATCTTTAAAAAGAAGGAGAATGAAAACAAAAGAATAAAATTCCAGTGAAGGGTTAAAAGGGGAGTATTTGAACGAAACAGTTTGCAACCATTGTTTTATAACATGTACACTATGTCATACAACGTAACTATACTCGATACCCGATAGCACACACACACACGTGAAATAAATTATGTCTCTCTCTCTCTCTCTCTCTCTCTCTCTCTACGTTTAATAAATGGTGTCTATTTTGAATGTCGTTTGTAATTTATCTGTGGAAGATAAATTAATACGCCAAACATTATTTATTTATTCTCTCATTTATTTTTGGAGAACTGTCTAAGATTTCAAATCTAAAACGTGCCTTTCAACGGCGCTCAGCAGATGTGCATCGGGCAATTTGTATTGTCACTCAATTATGTCCACACTCTTTTTCGCATAGTAACATTACACACCCATGCCTGGAACAGCGATAACCAATTATGCGCTGGTTTGTTGTGAGGTGGTCCAGGTTGAATTTTCCAGATCATCTTGATAAATGATTGGATCTCAAACAGATCCTAGACTGACCCTGCATACTGAAATATTTCCAGATGTTCTGGGAAAGCAAATGTGACGAGCTTGAAGATGGTCACATCAGTCTTAGTATTTCGGTTGTCAGTAATTAATATGAGCTCAACATCGTACTCCTCTAAATATCTCAATGACCTGAAGGGGGCTCAAAGGATTCAATAGGCATAGAGGATTGATCTCCTGAGAACACCGCTCCTAGCATGTAAGTTGCTTCAAGCGGCAATCAAAAGAGATCATTCAAAACATGCGCTTGTGAACAATCCATCACGATGTCGAATGTGCGATCTGGTGTACACAAAACAGATATGCAAGAAAACTAGATTAATTTTACTTGCAAACACGGCTAAGAATTGTGTTGACAAAAGTATTGGTGAGACAATTCCATCATGTTCTCATAGTTTATGAATATTAATGCAAACATCTTACGATATAGGCTCTATACATTGATACCAGTTTTTATTAATTTTTAACAAGCGATGTCAGATTACCTACGGATATCTATATATAATACTACGAACTAACTACGATGTCACAGTAGGGGACGGTTATTAATGAACATTGCTGTATACCCTTCAAGATTTCCCTTCCGAATCAATTATCATTATTATAATTATCATTATTGTGAGCCGCGTAGCGCAGTGGTTAGCGCACTGGCTTCGCATATGAGTGGTCCTGCGTTCATTCCCCAGTTGAGACGGAAATGTATTTTTTAGATCGCAACGGCTCCCGGTTCGACCCAGCCTTAAACTTGGTACCTGATTAATCTGCGAGGGAGGGGAGATGGCTACCGCCCTCATTTGCAGAGCCACTGAAATGTGAGATCGCTAACATCTCATTCCCGTACGGCATTAATAAATGCTACGGGTTACTTTACTTATTATAAGCTAGAAAACAAGTCCGTGTCAAGGATAGTCTTGAGTGCTTCTCTTACGCAGCGTTACATATTGTGGCCTATTTGATTTGTACCTGCTCTTCAGTGGTTGACGACACGAAATATACGTAAAGCTATTAGTAATAGTCACATAAGACAAGATGTATATCGCTGTATCAGATCAGCGCACACGACAATTCTGGAGACCAATTTGAAAAATAATATATGAAAAATCCGGGTTATTTTTATTGACAACCACCGTCTATTTTTACTCTCGTAGTTAGTCCATTTTAGTATATCTAGATGTCCATGGATCTAGACTTCAAATACTTGGAAGTTATGTTCATATTAACCATACTACTCTACCTGTTATCTACTTGCAGAAAACAATAATAATCTTTGGTAAGGATAACTTTTATGTCCAGATCTGTGGAAAAGAGATATCTAGAGTCTTGAACGTGTGTCCGGATCTGTGGCGGAGAGATACCTGGAGTCTTGAATGTGTCCGGATCTGTGGAGGAAAGATACAGGGCTTCTCGGGGGGCTAATGTACCTGGTTCAAACCCCTTCGCAGTTAATTGAGCATTCAGACAGTTTAGAAATAAATGGCAAGCTACTGAAAGCATTATATTGCGTTTCTACTATTTATTGTGTTTTTTAGCGTTACAATTGAGTGTAGTATATGTGTTTAAATTATGTTTCCAGTGTTCTTACATTTTGGCATTGAAAAGATACTTCCTTGCGAGTGTTATTTTAATCTTCATTGAAAATATGTAACGGTCATTACCAGTATGTGTTCTCTTAATTTTTTTGTCCTGGTCTTGCTTCCAATGGATTTGAATACTGTGTTTGAACATATAAAGTTAATTTCATGAAGAATGTTTGACAGAGATGATAATCACGTGGAATGAAACCGATAGTAAATTCAAAAAAGAGACCAATATAAATGTGCGTATGTTGCCTATGCCCCCAAAGATCTGTGTAAACACCTTACGGATCCCAAGACTTGATTGATTTAGCTGATTGGCTGATTAATTAATTGATTCAATGTATGATGTGCCTGCTGTGGCGCATGTAATATTGCTCTTGACAAGCTAATGTATGAAAATCATATTGTGTTTATTCTTCTGTTTGTTGCAAGTAAAAAAAGGCTTAATTTAATAGATATGTCTCCACCAATCTCTGTCCTTTGTCTTTCTCCTTCCTTTTTAATCCTTAGTTCTTCAATGTCTTCTTCAATGTTGTTCATCTACTTTTTAGACCTGCCACTCGATCTTCTTCCGTGAACTTTATTTGTATATACCGTTTCTATCATTTCGGTGTATTACTTTCTACATTTTCATTCTACCTGTCTACAGGGCGTGTAGCTGAAACCAGTTGAATCTGTTCATTGTTAAAATTACCTCAGTGTTTGATAGTTTATGGAGAAAAAATGCACTAAAGACTTGACTTAAAATATGAAAATGTCAATGTTGACAATACCTATTTGAAACATAAACTGTTAAAGATAGTGAATCGTATTCAGAGGTCTATAATGTATTGTGATGACAAATTAATTGAATCATATGGTCACACTTATCTTCGTCTTCCAGTTTATCATTTGCATTTTAACCCGGCAGTGTTTGTTTGGGTTAAAAATCAAAGGACATGCTGATGTGCAGAGCACCACATTTAAAATGTGTTAGATTAAAGATTTTACGTGATGCCCTAATAAAGATAGATATTTAGTTCTGGAAATTTGTGTAGATCACGAGAGGACTCCGAGAAAAAGAAAATTATTGGCAACATGATGGATTAAGGTTTATCCACGCAGTAACACTTGTCATTATAATCGAATCGTCAGATATATACTGATAAAATCTAACTTATTTTGGAGATCAAAAACAAACAAGGCAAACAATTTTCTTCAGATCATTGACAAATAGTTCAGTTATAGATGTTTATGAGTAACTTACCGTGCTTCCTGCAGTGTGTGCAGATATAGCTGCGTCTTCCAACCAACGCATAAATGTTTTAAGCTATCATACTATAAAATAACTTATTTGATTCACGCTTCTTTATTTGCCGAAACGATCAATGGAATTAAACGTTGTGAAGAATAAACAATTGATATTGAATCAAGAACAATATATTTCTAAGGTCAGAGATAATATAATACGGCATGCTAATAATCAATGCATTCCATAAAATAGTATTTGGAAATTAAAATTCTAACTTGTTCATGAGAATAATACCCTCTAAGCCAGTTGGTGTGCACTCTCATTTCCTGAGGAGCTACGGTAGTGTAATATTAAGTCATATGCCAACTGACCAGCAAACCTGGGTTTCAAATCCACTCGTTATGCAAGATTTGAAATAGAAATTACTGCCGTGATTAACCCAGTCGCCAGGTAGTAGTAAACCAGAGTTCATACTCTGGGAAAGTCAAGGGATGGCACCACCTGTACGGATCAAATATTGTAAACGACGCTAGTCAAGCTGTTTACAGTCAACCACAAACTAGACAACTGCGCACTTGTGGAAAACCGTATACTATGAGGGCTGATTCATAACCCATATTACCTTTCGCATTATATTTCCTTGTATTCCATAGTGTTATATTACGGACTACTTTATTTTTGTTAGTTTCTGATCAAGCGGCATGAGCTCATGTCCTGTTACTCAGTGCAATTTTGTGATTTATGCATAGGGTGATAAGATGATGGGGAAATATGTTTAATATGCATACGTCTGTGTGAGCCGACTTTTATTACATAGAGGGTGTCCCATTTATCTGACCCTGGAGTGATAAGCATTTTTATATCATCTAAAGTTTAGCGCTTAAAAAGTAATGTTCATCAGTTTTGTTAGAGCGAGTTCATATACTGCACCTTGGAATGTGTTGGGGGCTATATTCTGTACAGATTATTGTTAAGCTATATAGATGGGTGCGAATTCGAAAGATAGGACGTTGGTCATTAAAGATAGTACGCTGGTCATTTCTTTCTCGGAAATTGATATTGTTTTTACCAATTTGTGCCCAAAATATAATTATATATTTCTCTCCTAGGGTTTCCCAATGTCTATCTCCTTATCCGAGTTTCTTTGTTCAACCTCTCTTTAACTGTGTAAAATGTCGTTAGTGGGTATACTGTTCATAGAAAACCTGTAATTAGTTTTCCCCCCCCGCCCTCCTCAATATTGTACAGTGCATTTCCGGAATGTTCAACCACAGAGTGTGCATGCTGATACAGAGAAGGTACATACACAAATGACAAAGCATCAAATCACGAAAGATACTTTTATAGATTACGTCCTACGAAGCTTCCACAAGACGAAAGCCTCAATATATAGACATGTCATCAAGTAATGTTTTATGTTGCATAGGTGGCAGGTCTGGTCGGTCATTGATGGGCTCCACAGAAATCTCGCATGCAGGAATTTATTTTCAAATAACCTGTTTTCGAACTAAATTTTGTTTAGTATTGTTTTCTTGTATTTCATGTATCTGAGCACAATAAAACGCTGAGTTTTATTTTATGACAGTACATATTGCCATATATATATATATATATATATATATATATATATATTAGGTCTTTGTGGAATGCGTGTCTATCTGATTATTTTTTAAATAAATAATATAAATAGTATATCAAAAATTAATTTAAATATTGTTTTTAGAATTAGGAGAGTTGTGTTTTACATAACTAACCTTGACCCTAAATAAACTTTTATTTAAATTAATAAATGATAAACATAAACTGATAAACATAGGCAAAGAAAAAAATCAAATAGCTAAGCACGCGTTCCAGACATAGACCAGTATATATATATATATATATATATATATATATATATATATATATATATATATATGAACACGGAGTTTGTCGCTGTTTTCTTTGAATCATGCATATTATTTAATTTAATATACTTCTTTCACTCAATTTATCTATCTTAAATATTCTATTTATTTTCCCATCGTAAACAAATGTGTACTAAATATCTAGTTTGCACAGGAAGGAAGTGTAAGATAAACAGTAGATTACTTGCATTTTTTTTTGTTGGAATTTGCAAGACCTGCTTCATAACATCCAGAAAGAAGAAATCATTTATGAAACAGGTTTAAGATAACGACTTCGTGCACCTAGGAGCCGTGACAAAACTGCAATTAAATTAATTTACTCGTGAGTTAACAACACTTGTATCGTCTGTTAATCCTTAACAATGTCCAGACTTGTCACTAGTATAAAAAATAACATTTCACACAGTTGTGCTTTGGCAATTATATTTCATTGCTTAATTTAAATTTTTGTGTGGCTTTTTTCTATACATCGGTAGTAAGTAGTAAATGGTGCATATAGATTGTTCAAGTATGAACATAAAGAAAACATGAACAAAGCGTATTACACTCGATGTTTTAGGTTGTATTTTTCCGAATATTTTTGTTTGTGTGTAGGAGTGGAGGCCGGCTACAAAATTGTTTAGTCTCAACAAAATTATACCAAGATGTCAGTACTGGTCAAAGGATTAGACAATAGTGTAAGCCAAGTGTCGCGTAGATTTTAGTTCAACTATGATAGCGCGCTTCATTGCCAGGTCAACTTTCTCCATTACAAAAAAACAAGTAGAGCACGATTTGGCAACTTGTGAATTGTGCTCCTTTAATCCTCCGAAAAAATGAAGGGCACTTAGGAATGAATTACATCTATCTATCTATTGTTGTTTCTCTGATTTTACTGTTAGTCATCGCAAGATTGTATCTATCTAGTGTCGTTTCTCTGCTTTTACTGTTAGTCATCGCAAGATTGTATGACGACGTATTTTGGGGCTATTGGTCGATTGTTATGCAGTAATATATTGACCTCACAGAACGGTGATAACTCCTTCATTCCACATTCGTTTTCCTTTGTCTCGTGATGTTAAGATTCTCCTGCTGTGTGCGCTTGCTGCTGCCAATGTGGAATTATTCTCATTAAGTGGCTGTATCATTTCAGTATGTTTTTACTATATATGACTACATAATTTGTTCTAACAGTTCTTTTCAATCTCTGTATTCCTAACATTATCCCTTCTGTTTGCTGTTTTTCTTCTAAATCTCATTTAACACGTGGTAAGCTTTCTCTATTTTTTTAGGTAGTGTCCATGTCTGACAATTACAAAACAATGTTGGTATGAAGATTGAAATTTATTATTTGTCTTGTGAGTTATTGTGTGATAATGAACTCTAAAGAAAAACATGAAGAAACCACTACGTCACAGAGACGAGAACCATCAAGGAATACGCTTTCAGAGTTTGACATGAACAAGAACAATAACAGATTACTTGAAACTTGAAGCCTACGCGTTGCTGTATTTTATATAATTGTAAAAGAGACAAATATTTACTTACCCAAAGCGTATGCATTTATGTTGTAGAACCCATACAAGCATTGTCTACCAATCTCTTTTAGCAATATTAAGTCAGCAAACATTGTTGTATGATGATCTTGACTGGAACTACTTGAGAAAGTCATGCTTTAACAAGCATCACTACCTGATCAATAAAGATGCTCCAATGATGACAGGTTTTACATTGCTTGGACCATTAGAATACACTTTCTATCGCCGAGATTCACAGCATTATTATGTAAAAATTTACTGGTCTTCACAAAGTTCAACAGAAGTGAATCTTTAAATGACAACAAAATCTACATCTTTCCTCTGACGATTATGAATAATGTTAGCCGCATTGTAGTGTTTGTAGGTAGATTAGATTTTGTCGAGGACGTTTGATCCCGTCTGGTTTCCCAAGTTAAGGTGCATTAGTCCTGTGAGTATAAAATAATACATGTAAAATATAAAATAAATATATTATTTTTTTGCAATAACGGCATTTCGATGTAACAATAGAACGTTTCATAAGCCTTAACGCAGAAATTTGAGATATATTGAATATGCGTACTAATTAGTATGCTAAATTAATTCTAAACAATATACAGTCACAAAATATCACGAGGCGGTCATATTTTTTGGACAATTTTACACCCTCCACACCCCGCCCCCTTCCCTATCAACAAACTGTCAGGAATTCAGGAACACCCCCTCCCCTCCTTTTAAAAATTAAAAAGGTTCAAACAAACGTTTTGCAGAAAAAGCAGGAACAAACTCAATGATTTATTTATGACTTTTTAGAAAAATGTTTAAAATTCACAGATTTAATTGATGTATAAAACAGTGTTGATTACGTCAACTTTGTTTAACCCCCCCCCCCCTCCCCATGTCAACAACTGTTTAACATCTTCAACTCCCCCCCCCCACCCAATTGTTGACGCAATTTATGGACAGCCCCCATAAGTAGCTTGCAGACAACCCGATAGATACAGAGATACCTTCATATACACCGGACTAGGACAGACCAGAACAGGCAGATGTTTATACTGAATTTAAAAATGTTATGTATCACATATAATGTGCACAGTACCTACACGTAACACATCTGCACTGAAATAAAGATGTATGTTTGAGTGAGACATACATTCACACAAATTGTTGACATCATGCTGGGTCGTACTTTCACACAAATTGTTGACATCATGCTGGGTCGTACTTTCACACAAATTGTTGACATCATGCTGGGTCGTATCAAATGACAACGCCGTCGCATATCATCTCTAGTCATGCAGTATCGCATGAAATATATAACTCCGAGTATTTTTATTTGTTCCAGATACCTTTAATAGACACTAAAGTTGCAATGTACAAGACTATTATTATTCCATCACTGTGCTACCAGTACCAAACCTGAACAATGACAGCACAAGACAAAATAAAAATAGTGACCACAGAAATTGCATGTCTACGAAGAATACTCGGAGTGTCATTAAGAGATAGAATTAGAAACGAAAATATCAGACAGATAACCAAAACAATACCTATATTGGAACACATATATATATAATACATATATATAATACACATCAAAAGACAACAGATCAAGTGGTTTTCACACGCTTCCAGACTACCAACAGATTGCATACCACAAATGGCCATGACACATAGACATATCGGCTATAAAGCCAGAGGTAGACCGTGTAAAAAATGGATCACAGAAATTAAAGAAGCCACAGGAACAAGTTTAGAAACAGCACACAAGAAGACCATCTTCAGAGAACTCTTCCGCCCCTGACGCCGCAAGGCAAACAAGGGCCGCAGTCGTATAGATAGACAGATACCTGTTAAACCTGAATGACATCATCACGTACGCTTATAACATACGCCACACTTCGTATTTTTTAATGAGAAAAAAAAATATTTCCTCTTAAGTTACATCTACTCTACATGATTGTATGCTTCAGAAACATGGATAGTGAATACACAACTAAAAGATAGTCTTGATGCCTTTGAGATATTGATATATAGAAGAAGGAAAACTTCATGGGAAGAGACAAAACAAAGAAGCTCCTACAACTCAACGTGTGATAAAAATAGCCATTGAGTGAAATACAAATCAAATAAAATATTTTTGACTATATTAAAAGACATAAGACCTAGTTGAAGGCTGTTATATGATGGTAAAGTTGGGGGTAGGCAAAAAACAGTAAGCATAGATGTACGAGAAAGGGAAGCAGGATGAGATAAAAGAGATACGGTCTACTAGAGTGCATCACAGTCAAGAGACAGTTGATGTTGGAGAACCCTCGAGGTCACTTCGTGGTGATGGTGATTGTTTCTAATAGACATTAGACATGACAGTTTGCAAAAGAAGACCTCTGTATCTAATTATTATTCGTTACTTTTGTATTATTGTCACGGTTTCCGTTGGTCACTGTTTACATGCTTGGAGTCGTCTTGGTTATTTTTGGCATGCGACTCCAATTATAAAAATATTGACGAACGGAAATCGCCAAATAATTAAAAGAAGGTACACATGAAGACTTAATTAACTATGTACAGATGGCTTCTTATGAAGATGGCCATGCATTAGGTCAGAAACGTGCCGAATAGAAAGAAACAAGTGAGGCAAGATGGATGTCCGATGCTATAGATCGTTGATACGGAGACTACACTTGCTGATGATGATGTTTGTTTTTCGTTCGCTCCATTGTAACCATCACGGATATCCGTGCGATTTCCGCCGGGAGCGTGATTACGTTGTGCCACCGTTATGCGCCTTGTAGGCCTAGCACATCCGATTTCGGCATGCCTTGACAATTCGGGTGGGCTACCCTTAGCCTGTGACAGCCTCTATATCTGTCTCCAGGCACGTGTAGTGGAGACTCTTCGCCCAGACGATTTGCTGATGATGATGATAAACATGGTGTTGCTGATGAGATGAGGATTTTTCTCAGAGACACCAGGCTAGACTGTATGAGAAACAGGAAATAAGTGCGGCAAAAAGGAGGTCTGTTGCAATAAATCTTTGATATCGATACGACACATGTTGATGATAATGATGAAGATGGAAACTCTATAATCATGATGTTAATTATAATAATGATGATAATTCTTATAGTGATTATAACTTTGATTATGATAATAATGTTTACAATAAAGGTTATGGTTCAAATAATTATAATGATTATGGTAATAATTATGATGATTATAGTGAATATAATTATTACTATTGTTATTATTATATTATTAGTATTATTATTATTATTATTATTATGATTATAATGATGACGATAATGATGATAGTGGGTAAAATGATGATGATTATGATGATAATAATAATTATTATTATTATTACTATGACAATAATGATTATAACAACGTGTATGATGATTAAAATTATTTTGAAATAAAAATAACTTATTGATAATAAGATAATAATTGATAAATAATAAGATTCATTTCTAGGAAGAGTGGACTCTTCCAGTTGCAAGTTAAATTATGTATTTTTCGATATTGAACAAAGTTGTATGTCCACGTCATTCACGTTCTCATCAATATGTCTCTGAACTGTTATTACTGAGAGGAATATGTTCTAATACCGTATCGGGGGTTTAGTGCAATACTGTTACTAAAACTTCGTGAATCCTCGGTGTGATCAATTCTTCTACAATTGTGTGGGATTTTACAGATTTTTCTAAAAGCAAAACTATTCTGTATAAAGGCAAAGAACCATCTGTGTTATGCCTTAAAGTAGAAGAAAGCATATTTTGCAGTGTTCTGCTTTTTACGTTTTTATCTTAATTCCTAAAAATGCGTTACATTTTTGTTACATCTTCAGAATCAACTTTCTTTAAAATGGTCACTTTTAATCTCGATGGCTTTATTGCCTTGTTGGAATTACAATTTTTAACACATAGAGCAAATTGGCAATTGTTTATTATGAGAAGCAATGAATCCATATTTAAAATATTCATCATTGTAATGACAACTTTTCTTTAACAGTTGCTTTTGTCGTGGTCGAGAACATAAATTACATAAACAAAAGTATCATGTACGAAAGTTCCCAACCAGAATGCCAGATTCTTTTAATAAAACACAGTACTCCCACACACATTTTGCCAATAAAATCACACGTTGAAAGCAAGAAAATAATTCGATCGGTGGTTCATGTAGTTTACAAAGTAACTTGTCAGATTTTACTGGGACTGTAAGGCAACATCATCAGAATTGCACTTATTGTTTTATTGTACATAAAAAGTATAAATTGGTCTCATTTTTATGTCTCTTTTAATGGGGTCCGTGTTCTCTAAAGCTCTATCGCTCATTTTAAACAAACATCAGCCTCTGACCCTACATCGAACCTACAGCTCCTCCTTGAACATACATCGTACCTTAAAGTATCCCACCCATTCGAGGGGCGTTTTCGCCCACTTTTGAGAAACCCTAATCTATGGAATAGATAAATGTTCTTCATTGTTCCTGCTTTATCACCCGTTGTTTCATTTCTTATAAGATTTCAAATTTGAACAGAAGATAGGCCATTCAACCCAAACTAAAGTATGTTTTTAGTTGTGTTTCGTGCTATTTATTTGTACAGAATAGAATTTCACACTTTCTCAGAATGTGTCACAAACTATTATTTTGTAATGATTCTATAAGTTGCTTTTATGTGGCTATGAAGTTCACATAGAAATTAATTTTACATTTAAAGCATAATGATAAATCTAGTTGCAAACAGTCGGCTTACACGGTATCTTCTTTTGTGTAATCTAACGTGTTTCTTCTTTCGGTCATATCTATAACTTTGATGATGCACTGTAAAATGATCTTATTCAAAATATTCCTTGAAATTGGGAAAACGGTTATTCAAAGTCGGCTTATGAAATCGACAAGGCGGTCTTCCTTTGGTACCTTGATAATTATCCACTATTCCATGTATAGGATATGTTATATGTCTCAAACGATTACATGGTTTCCTTACATATACTCTACCCATCTCAACAGAGCAGCATGCCACCTGACAATATCACCCACTATGGGCAACAATTTTCGTAGTTTCAAAAGATAATAACCACAGTTCTTCGAACGCAATACTCTTGTAAATAAGACGTCAATGCTTGGTATAGTGACCTCGTCAATACAAACACATGCATTAACCGGAATGCTACAAGTATATCACTTGGTATTTGATATTGATATAATACAAAAACCTTGGGTGAGCGACATGATGAGAGATTTAATAGATGTAGTATCCTCTCTTGTAGGTTTAGCTAATCAATGACATTCTGTTTGCTGATTCTACTATGCGTTGTTGTGTAATGTTGATAGAAATGTTCAAAAATTTATATGTTATATCCAGAACAATGATTTTTCATTTTCTGTACCTAGACTAGAACAACTCCCATTTTTGCAGTCCTTCTCGAACTCCCCCCTGATCCCTCTTGTGGCAAGATGTTCATACTAGATTTCCATCAGGACGTAGTTCTGAGAGCGGAATTTGTCGCCCTTTATTTGTGCAAATGACGGGACACATTCGACTTCGACGTTAATAACTAATACAATGTTTATACCACTTCCATTGAAGGTGGATGTCTGTAATCATAACGCAAGAAGTAGTAGGCCTGTCTTACTAGAGAACTGGTTCTCGTTCTTACGCGCTGGTCACCATGCTCAAAGCTAACAAAGGTCAAGCCCGCTTGACATTCTTTGTGTTGTCTGTATCGCTGTCGATGTGGCCACAGAAGCCAAAACTCTTCTTTATTTTCTGTACCTAGTTCAGAATAACTCCATTTCCTTTTCTGCACTACGTCAAGAGCAATTTAAGTTTATTTTCTGTACCAAGTTCAGGGAAACTCCCTTTCATTTTCTGCACCAAGTTCAGAACAACTCCCTTTTATTTTCTGAACAACATCAAAAGTAACCGCCGTTTATTTTCTACACCAAGTTCAGAGCAACTTTTCATTGTTATCTGTACCCAACCGTTCTCCGTGATATCTTTGGTAAATGTATTGTTTTCTTGCATGGTGTATATATATATGTATATATATATATATATTTTGCAATTTTTATCTAATTTTTGTGTTGTTGCTTTGTTCGCAGAGACGATTCACCACCTAATTTCTTATGTTATCTGTGACATGTCTGCCTGTATCATTCCTTGTTATTGTGTATCGTACTTTTATTCGTTAATGTGTTATTTTTAAGCGTTTTATCTTTAGTGTTGTGTTGCATTGTTTCCAGGTGCAGGTTACTTCCCCTCTTTCTTGCCTCTAATGAAATATTCTAAACAAGATTTATTGCTTTCGACAGTTGTTTTTATTGTTTACGTCTGTCCTTGTATAACCACATCAATTTCTCGTGTGATTTGAGCTGAATAATGTAAATAAATTGCGATACCATTTTATGTGCACCGTTTAACCTAGCACATTCGATTGTAAGCCATGCTTTGTTTCGGGATTATTTCCCTAATCGGTGATATTTTCAATCATGTTAACCAGACAAAGACAATGTATATTAACTTCATGGATAGACTGTGCATCACACAATGTTCTCACGGGTAACTAAACCTAAATTCCGCTGAGATACTATTTTAAGATGAAAAAACGTAAATCTTTTGAATTTGGCATAGTTGATTACACTTACTCAGAAAAGTCTTTCACTCTATCTATCTATACGGTGTGGTCCTTGTTTGCATTACAGCGTCAGGAGGTAGCAAAGTTCTGTGGAAATGGCATTCTTGTGTGCTGTTTGTAAGCTTGTTTCTGTGGCTTTTTGTTTATTTCTGTGATCCATCTTTTACATGGTCTGTCTCTGGTTTTATAGAGTTGGTGTCTATATGTCGTGGCCATCTGTGGGTTGTTTCCTGAGCACTCTTCATTTTCTATGAGCAGTGTGTTTCGTCCCTGTCGATTTGCTAGATTCTTTTATTTCTACGTATAAATTAGTTGTGTTTCCAATCTGAAACTCAACATTTCGTTTCGACTCTATGTCTAGACAACCCACTGCCAATCGTGACATTAGGTACTGAATACTTTATCATCTGAGACGCTAGTTCCGGTTATGGACACATTTGACAGTAGAATTAGACTGTCCTGCTATGAATTTAGTCTATCAATTTTTGTTTGTGCATTTTGATGGTTTTCACTCAATAATGATCGTCAGCAAAGTCGAGGTCTTATAGTGATGTTTCGTTTATCCATTCAATTCCTAAATTTACGTTGTGCTCTTTCTCATTACCCAATCAATTGCGATATTGAATAGCAATGGTGAAATAGGGCAGCCTTGTTTAACACCAGTAATCACAGGGAACCATTCAGAATTACTGTTTTCTGTTCTAACGCAGCATCTTGAGTTTGTATAGAAAAAATTGTGTGGTGTGCAGTGCAGTAAAACATCTAAAGATTGCCAACAAGAAAATTCTAATGGCAGCTGACAACATAGCAGCATGGGCAGGAAATGAATGGTAAAGATCAATGCTGAAAATTCTCAACAACACTCTTCACGCTCTCAAATAAGGACAAAACAGGATAGATACAATTGGAAATGCACGTATCCAAACACAAGAGGAGCCGGTGTACCTAGGCACCACATCAGACAAAAGATTGACATGGAAGCCTACCATTAAGAAAATAGAGGCAATACAAGAGAGGAACTTCTATCCTGGGGAAATAGGCAGGAACAATTCCGAGGCAATGAAGCTACCTTAAAGAATGTATATACAAGCGCAATTAGACCAGTACTAGAATATGGATCACCAGCATGGACTTCAGCAGCGAATTCCTATCTACAAGCTCTGGACAAGGTACAAAGTCAAGCACTTTGTCTTATCACGTGTGCCATGAAGATCTCTCCCATAGATGATATGGGGAAAAAAATACAGGCATAACCCTCTTACTATACAGGCTGGACACTAAGACCAGAAAAATATAATGCAGAAAACTACAAGAGCATGCCCGAATTCCAAATGAAGACCATATTCGATGACCTAACCTGTGGAACCACCATAAACAACACCTTCACTGTGAGATGTACATACATCTACTTCTGCTATCTCCGAAATGTTTGTACATGTAACACTGATATCCCCAAAGTGTGAGTGCCTCTACTGTATCCACGAAGAGCTTGTACATCTACTTCTGCTATCTCCGATATGCAAATATTTAATTTTCTCATTTAGATGATTATATTTGCTAGCACATATACAGAGTTCTCAACTGGTTTTTTTTTTAATAGCATATCCAATTCAGTATACAACCATCTACCCAGCAACTGATTGTTGTAATTTTGCTGGCAGTATTATCCTCAGTAGTTTGCTATTGCATGTACTTTCTGAACGGCCGAATGCACAACTGTTTGCGACAATTACAGCGTATCTTGTCCGTCTCAGACACGACTTATATATACCTTTCATCACAGAACCGGACAAAATTTCACATAACAGAGTTCTCACATTGGTAGCTTATCCTATTCAGGACGTAGCCATCAAGTCCGCATTTTTTTTTTTTGCTGTAGTGATTTTCTAGGCAATATAAATACGTTCAGTAGTTTGTCATTGTTTTCTGAACCGTCCGGATGCACAATTGCCTGTAGCGGAGATAGAACTCGGTACCTTGGCTGTCACGGACTCGGTCTGTACCACTCCGCCACAGAGCCGTTTTCACATTACAAAAAATAAATCTTACTTCTCCATTTTGATAGAATATGTTACCTTAATATATTTCACCACCCCAGCTTTACGTGTCACTAACTTCGGTCTCTTTTCACAACTATGAATAGTTAGTACTTCCGTTACTGTTCGGCAACTTTGATTTTTTTAATTTTCTTTGTATTTATTTTCAAATTCAAACTTTAGAACAAAACTGTTCATACAACTTTTAATCTGACCTCTCACAAGTTTACAGGTTAGTTTTCGACAGGATACATATTTTAAGACAGGAATAACTCAAAACATAAATAAAGTAAGCTCTCACTCCGCTACAGCAAACAATGTTATTGTATCTTTGTGGAGAGGCATGCCTATAAATAAGGGGTGGAGTGTGCATTTTCATTTGTATGTTCTTCTTCTTCCTCTTTTTGTTTCCCATTCGTCGCATAATCTTCTCCTTTCGGACTTTTACCAAAATTCTCAACTAATAAATTGTGTCTGTTTCGATTTTAAATCTTTCTTTTTTAATGTAATCCTCAGCATTGCAGTAGTTGAAAAGTTTTTGTCACTGGCAGACATCATAAACCCCTGACATCTTAATTGGCTTCTAATGCGGGTAGAAGTGATTAATCTATATGTATAAGGACTACACTGGTCGTCCAAAATTCTTTGATATTTTTCAAGATTATCTGGGCACCGCATTTCGAAGCATTCGACATTTTAGGGATCAAGGTTTATTGTTCGTTTCCGTGTTAGCTACCGCTTAACCCATGCAGATTCACCATGGTTTTCAGTTTTAAAAATCGCCAACTTGAAAATATTTCAGTTGAAGCGAAATTTCTGTTTAATAGATATTTTTCTTAAGACAAGTTTTACTGTATGGCAAACTAAACAAAAACAACGGATCACTTTTGATTTAAACGTTATAATAATGATAGCAACAAATGGATGCACATTACTAAATAAATAAGTAAGGCAACCTACGTATGCACGTAGAACAATACAAAAGAATATGGCGAGAGAAAAAAAATACTTAATTTTTTTTTCATTTCTTCTAATGCGGCTTGTTACTCACTGTAACATATATGTCTTTTCCTGTAGGGACAAGTGACGAGCTCAACGCCATAACGACCCCCTGTTTAAAAACATTACTTGTAAATACAATCTTATTTATGCAACTCTTTCTGTAAATAACTTTCAGGTTAATATAAATTATCGCATTCTCTACTTTCATTATTGTAAGTTGTTCTGATTTTAGCAGTGATATTAAAGATAGTTTTGCCACGAAAGTCACCACAATTTCTATACGATGGATTTAATTAATACTACCATGAAAATAATGTAGATTTCAAAGAATCTAAACAGGTAGAACGTGAAAGAGATAATATGTAATTATTTTCTCAAATGAACTAATCTAATAGTTAATCAGTAGAGTTTATTTCATCATTCGATAGATAACAAATATTAATTATTTCGATTAGTAAATAATTTCGACAGAAATTTCATTACTGAAATGAATAATGTTTTAATGACCTAGCTACTCTACGTTCTGTTAGAGCAACATTTACCACTCACGCGCACACGGTCACGGTTCACTATTCACTTTGGGAATTGTTCTTTTAATATATATAAACATATCTTTGTGTGTTCAAATAGAAATCTTGTGCGTTGTAGTATTTCTTATTGTAGAAACAGCACAGGAATAAAAGTCCGAAGAGAAAAACATTATATTTTTACTATTTTCGAGGTTTATTTTAATCGTTACCAAAAAAGCCAGTGAAAAATCTGACACCAGGTGTAAGCCACAGAGTAACACAAATACAAAAATAAACATTATATAAAAGGTAACGTATGTGTTACTTCACATTGGGTAGAACATTGCTCTCAATGATTGTACATAAATAAAAGTGCCATTTGGGGGTTGTGCATTTGTTGTAGCAAGATTATGAATATTGAAACATGACACTAACAGAGGCAGGAAGACTGGCTCAAAATCTACTTGAGTTTCGAAAGGTTGTGATGAGTGCTACATCCTGTTCAGGATATGCTACCTGGTGATGATGATGTGTTACACAAAACTACTAATAAACAGTGGATAATAAAAGTAGAGGTAACGGAGTAAAATTAGGATTACACAGATTTATGTTTGTTTAGGTAACGGAATAAAATAAGGATCACACAGATTTATGTTTGTTTATGTAACGGAATAAAATAAGGATCACACAGATTTATGTTTGTTTAAACCCCTCATAATAACAATAGCAATTCAGTAATGGTGGGGGGGGGGAACAGGACAATAATACAAATGCAATTTAAAACATATGTGACAATTCACAGAGTTATTAAGAGAATCCGAAAAAAATATGATTAAGATATAATGGATTTTAATACAATAAAATATAATAAAATAAATATAATGTAATGTGATATAAGGTAGTGTAGTGTAGTGTAGTGTAGTGCAATGCAGTGCAGGGCAGTGCAGTTAGTGTAGTGTAGCGTAGCGTAGCGTAGTGTAGCGTAGTGTAGTTGTAGTGTAGTGTAGTGTAGTGTAGTGTAGTGTAGTGTAGTGTAGTGTAGTGTAGTGTAGTGTAATTGAGTGTCATTTGGGTTACTATGTTCAAAGTTTGTGTTAATATCTTAGTCGTTGGATAAAACATCAAATATGTTTTCTAGAACAGACTAGTTGAGCATGTCGAATGAATGTATCTGTTCGATTATAAAGAGTTATTCTATATAATAATTATGAAGTATATGTGATGAGATCATTTGTTTCAGTATCAACAACATATTGAATCGTTCACTATGTACCTACAACAGTTTAATTGTCGTGTGACACAGCACCAGTGGAATACCTTAGGCGTGTTCTGGCTCATGCTCGACTGACAACCTGTTAGGCAGTCATAAAGTAGGTGATATCATGCTGAGACTGTCTCAAAAAGCATTCCGGTCTTGTCCAACCACTACACGTAAAGTTTCATATTCGGCGAATTTACGCGTATGAGGTACGATAGTTTACTGACCCACCGGGTAATGTAGGCGAACGCCAGCATCGCGGTGTGGACAGCAGCGGGCATGGTGAGACAGCTCTATCATGAGCTGGAGAAGGGTACACGGTCTCAATGTGACCAGAAGAAGCGCTACAAGGACTCGTTAAAGACTTCAAGCCTTTGAAGTAGATCAAGATACATGGGAAGAACTTGCACAAAACAGATCTACGTGGCTCTCTACAGTCAAAAAGAGTGCATCATCTTCTGAAAAGATGAAAAATGAAGCAGCTCGATAGTAGAGAGTAGCTAGAAAGTCACGGATAGACCAGGATCCGTCTATAGTGGTTCATTCCATGCCCGAATTCTCCAAGAACATTTACAGCTCGAATAGGGTTTATTAGCCATCTATGAATTATTAAGCATGGACATAATTCTAACTGAATTTTCGAGATTGGATGCAACAAATGGTCATATCACTTGTGATGGACGAACACACAGTGTAGTGTAGTACATGTATTGCGTTTAAATAAATTGCAATACAATACAATACAATATAATATGAACATTCCAAGTACTAACACAGTAACCAACGAAATAATAGACAGCAGCCAAAGTACACATATATACCTACCAGCAAGCCAGTTTTAGGCAGAACAGAGGCACCATGGATCACATCTTCAACATGAGAAATATAATAGAGAAATGCAGAGAGTTCAATGCAGAAATATACCCATTTCATTGACTACTCAAAGGCTTTTGACTGCATAAAACACCAGAAATGGGGAAACGTGGGCTTCCCACACCATCTCATATCGCTCACTAAAATACTTCATCAGAACCAACAGCTTCTGTTCGTCTCGAAAGAGAAACATCTGACTGGCTTGAGGTCCAAATAGGAGTCAGACAGGGGTGTATCCTCTTACAACATCTTATCAAGATTTATGCTAAAAATATCATGCGAAATGTACGAGAAGACCCACGTTATAAACAGTTTCAATACCTTAATATCGGAGGACACGAAATCCCAGTTATTAGGTATGCAGATCACACAACACTAATATCAAGGAGCCCCACGGGTTTAGAACAAATGATTATGTCAGACAAACATCATAGCGAATCACAAAACCTTTTCCTCAATTCAAAAAGAGAGAAAAATAATGTATGCAAGCAGAGATGAAATTAAACTTAAAATATTCATTGACATAGAGCAACTAGAAAATGTAAACAACTTGGAATATCTAGGGTCATCTATCAACACCACAGGAGATTGATCGGCAAAGATAGGAAAGAGATTAGCAATGACACTACAAAAAACATCACAGATGAAAAATCTATGGCAAGGAGTAAACAAATAAAAACAAAGCTACAACTACTAAGAAGCTACATCTTTCCAGTGGCAACATACGGTGTGAGACTTGGGCAATGGCATCCACAATGGAAAAGAAATTATCTGCATTCGAAATGAAATGCTATAGAAAGGTCCTAAGAATATCATGGACAGAAAAAAAAGAATTAACGCAGATGCCCGCAAATATCTGAACATAGAAGAAGACTGGCTCCTCAAAACTATCAAAAACTACAAACTTACATATTTCGAACATATAAAAAGACACAATGGTTTGGAAATATTAACCATGGAAGGGAATGTTCCAGGAAAGAGAACAAGAGTCAGATCAAGACTAAGATGGACACATGACATCGAAAACCTTCTGAACATGACACTAAAAGAAGCAGAGCAACTCGCACAGAACTGTGAGCCTTACAGGGTGACAGTATGGACAACGTTCTGCAAAGGACACATCATCTAGAGAGAGAGAGAGAGAGAGAGAGAGAGAGAGAGCAGACCAGAGATGTTCTGAAGATCATACGTGGGGTATAGTAACACAAATACAAACATAACTATTATATTAAATGGACAAAGTATTTCTTACACAAAACTACTATTCACAATGATAAAATAATAAATATAATAATAATAAAGAAAAATAAGAACTACAAAGATTGAGGTTTGGATATACGGTCTTCGTCAGACCAATAGCGATACAATAATAGCCAGGAAAAAAATATGAAAAACGCATTTTGAAAATGTGTAAAAAGTCACAGCAGTGTAGAGTGCAGCATAAAAGAATGTTAATAAGATATAATATAAGAATTGTGATGCAATAGAAATTAAAATATTTGCATTTTAATTATAATAACAAAGATAGTCCTTAGAATGGTATAGATATATACATTCAAAGCAAAACCCGAAAATATTACAACATAGAAACGATCTACTTCTCAAAAAAAATAGTAAAGTTAACTTGTTCTAAGACACACTGGGTTAGAAAAATAAATCCTGGGAGGACAGTTTGCAGACAAGAAAAAAAGACGCAGCACAAAATCGTGGTAGACACATGATATCTGAAAATTGCATAAATTAGACCAGTGAAGTAGTAGGACAGCTTTCACAGAACTGAGTCTTAAAAAGTGACAGTGATGACAATGTTCTGTGAAGATTACGTCATAGAAAATACAGATAGTTTATGTGTATGTGCGCGCAAATATTCTTTACATTGATATCAATCTGTAGCTACGCAATAGAAGCAGCAGCTAGCAAACGATAGGCCAAATGCTTTCATTACAAAGTCAAATTATTGATGGAACTTGCATAGGGTTGGACATTGCTCTCAATGATTGTACATAAATAAAAATGCAACTTAGAGGTTGTGCATCTGCTGTAACAAGATTATAAACATTGGAACAACAATGCAAATTTATAAAATATTGCTTTCTCTGCACAAAAGACTGAACGTAGAAGAAGAGTGAAAACACAATAAAATATGTAAATAATGCAAATATATATTATACTCACATATATTTTTTTACGATTATTGCAAAAGTATTTTATAAAAAAAATATATAAAAGATTTTTTTAAAGTTTAATTTTACAACTATTTAATTTATTTTTTTAAACTAATAAAAATATATCTTAAAATTTAAAATGCATTTTTTTTGTTAATTTTCACATCTACTAAACCTAACGACAAGACATCATAAAGATAAAACTACTACGGTGCAAGCAGCTTCTAAAGCAGCAAAACAAACCACCGGGATACCCCGTACTAGTGAAAGCAACACCAAAATAAACTCACAATCTATGCTAGAACAATGGCAAAGCCACAAAACAACTCTACACACAAACCACCAACTCGTCAACAACAAATATATCACTAAATTCCTTAACAAACTGTCCTTATAGGATTGCCAAAAACACCATTTATAGAAGTCCTATTTGGAACTGAGAAATTCCATAATAAAACTGTTCTTCTAATATCTTTATGTTCTCAATGCCTAGTTTGAGAGTGTGAGAAACTTGATCATGTTCTCTTTGATATTATCAATTAATAATTTTTTTCTCCTCTTCTTCATCTTTCATCCTCAATTGATCCCTACAGGACAGACATGCTCAACAAAGTTCTCAAACAAGGCAAATTTGTAAAGTTTCAACATTTCTATGAGATGCTCTTGTTTACCAACAAGAGTGTTGATTATGTCTCTTACATATGAATATATTTTATATTTGTCCTTCAAGAAGTGTTGACTGCTATCTTCTTAGATGACTTTTGGTATTCACGGATGTCGGGATCCCTGGTAAAAATCCCGGCGGTAAAAATTGACACAAAATTAACGACTTAATTTATGTACAGCTCTTTAATATAAATTGCTAAAATTAATTTCATTGTCACGAGAAAATACAAACACGGAGATAAACTACAAAGCGAATATGGTTGAATTATGAGTATGTTAAAATCCTGACGCAGGTATATGTGAAATATGTAGGAAGCAACATACCTTTACATAAGCATCCTACAAAATTGTCCAGACACGAGCATGTTTTTCGTTCGTTTCAGATTTAATCCGGAAATCATTTATAAAGAATAGCATGGCTGGTGTGCAACTTCTTTTTTAATGATGTCGGAACAGACACAAGACATACATGCGGAGAGGAAGAGAGAGAGATTTAGTAAGCTAATTATGTTCAAGACTCGAGACAGCCACGACTGATGACATCTTTGATACTATATTTATGCATGTTTCCATTCTTGTAGAAATTTATAATTTATCATGTGATATTCATTAATCGTACATTAATCGTACATTTTAATCTGTTAAGATGCAATGTATGCAGATCCCAAGACAGCAGTTAGAAGTTGATGTGCAACAATATAAATTATAGATCACTATTGTGTTTTCGAATCAATAAACGACGGGGAACTTCAATTTTCTCCCGATATGAATAGATCGCTTCCGAATTTGTGAATTAATGTGAATATAAATATGTGGCAGTTTGTCCAGATGTAAATTAATGAGGATAGATGTGTATCAGTTGGAGCAGCTATAAATTTAAAACCTGGCGATTGCGCGGTTTCGAAAACAAAATAATTCAAATATCACTTAGATAGCTACGGACAGCATGTTCTACCATCGGTTTTATTTTTTTTAAACTGGTTCTATTTGGAATGAAGTGACATCAATTCAATTGATTTTTCTTGATTTGTGGTTGATTATTGAATAAGAATTAGCATCAAAAAAGTGGGAACATTTATATAAATTCTCAGCCTGCAAATCTATACGCCTTCTAAGTGTATATAAACTCAGTGTCCCAGTCAGCTGTTTTTGTTAACATCGAATCTGTCCAGAGACAATGCAGTTTCTTCCCTGTCCTATGACCACTCCTTTTTTTATCGTACTATGAATATGATCATTGTCTTTTTCAGTCTTCTCTTCATCACTTCGTAGTTCACAAATAAGTGTTCGAATTCACTCAGTTATGTCTGTTCTTTTCACTGTCTCTTTCATTATAGCACTGCCCAATGGTGGAACATCTCTTTCGCTGCACATGACTACTGCTTAGCCTGACGTATGGCAATTCGGCGTATATGATAATATTGACCCAATCTATCTTATCATATACACTGATTTGTGTTGTTAAGAGAAGTGGAGTATATCTGGAAAAGCCCGAGTGCAATGAAGTAACGGCTAGTTGGTTACCGAACCAGCGGTTCATGGACTCATGTCGTTTGACTTAATGCTACTTTGTGATTTATGCATGTGTTTGTGAATTGTTATTTTCTTCCATATTGCGCGTTCCATTCATCTGGCCTTGGAGGGAGAAGCATTATTAACTGAATGTGTGCCAGAAAAGGTTGGGAACCACTGGCCAAGACACGTAATACAACTAATTTTCATATATTTAAATATAGGACACAAGATGTTCCATGTCAGTTGTCACTGTGCACATTGTCTTGCAGAGAGCTCTTGTTTCATCTATACACTCGAGGAGGCGTAAAAAAAGTGTAACCCGTGTCATTTTGAGCCCTTTTGGTCTCAGTTGAATGCTTTTTGCAATAGTTTCATCTTAAAGACGAGTTTTATCTCTGTATGTGTTATCTGCAAACTAAATTACTTTCTGCGATGCTGTATAAACATTTTTTTTGTTGGTAGTGTATCCTATTCAGGACGTAAACCAGTATTTTTTGATGTAGTGATTTTCTAGGCAATATAAATATGTTTAGTAGGTTGTCATTGCTTTCTGAACAATCCGGTTGCACAATTGGCACGAAGTGGTACAGAGCGCGTCTGTGACGGCCATGGTACCGAGTTCGATCCCCGCCACATGCAATTGTCCCTCCGGACCGTTTAGAAAGCAATGGCAAACTACTGAACGTATTTATATTTCCAATAAAATCACCTCAACGAAAATATGCTTGGTTGATAGCTACGTCCTGAATAGGATATGCTACCAATGTATATTTTTTTAAGTCTTTACTATGAAACTAGAAAGTCCTCTTCTGCTTTTGTTTTCGAACTCCTACAAATTAGCAGGATGTATTATGGAGAACGGAATGCATTGTGTCATGGTTTACAGATTGGCTACAAATACTGCGCATTTCGGCCTGATACATTCGACTTCAATATGACTTCTGTGTCAATTTGATCCTCTAAGGTATTTAACCCAAACTCCAACCCAAAACCTTCTTAATCGCCCCCTACGACACACATGATAGGTGAAAGTATCGCTATTATTTGTTCCCCTTTCAGACCCTTGCAACAAACGTGCGAGTCAAGAATTAATATTGTGGTATAGTCCTCAAAACGAACATCTGAATGAAGATTACGTTATGTATTTCTTCATACACAAGAGCAAGATTCACCCAATTTATTTTAAACGGACAGTAACCACAGTACCTAGACTAGACACACGTGGATGTTAACAACACGGGAGTTGGCAGAGCTCCCAAGTATTCTTCATTCTTGATGTCTACGATGCCATCACTGGCTGTCTTTATTAAAATAATGTAAGGTTCTACTGTGTTGTTTAATTCATTGGATGTTAAAGCGGTTCCTCTTCCACGTTCTTTCTCAAACTCTTGCAGATTGGAATGATATAGTCAAGAAAACAGAACGCGTTTTCAGAATTTACATCTTGGCTGTACATTTCAGCCTGACATATCCACCTTCAGCATTACTGTTGCGTTACTATAACCCTCTGTAGGATATGACAACTTCACTCTATTCTCAAAACCTTCTTAGTCGCCTCTTATCATATTTTAGACATGTAATAGCAGTTTCGCTAGTCTTCATTTATCTGTATCTTTCAGCTCCAGGTAACTCATAGAATGAATCTCAACATTGACTGACCAGAGCCTTCGTTCACGAACAATCATTTTTAATGTTTCACCTCCCAGCAACAAGCACACCCTCTCATCTCTCATCCTAAGCACGTTTTCGAGAGATTATAATAATAATTTCCATGTTTCACCACTCTCTGAAATTATAACGTCACGGGTGAAAAGAACAGTAGCTTACATTATACAATTTTATTGTTAAATCTATAGTTAAAGTCTGCACAAGCTGCCGTTTGCACAAAAATATATCCCAATAACTATGACAGCCGAAACCCCAAGCCCCCTCTCCCGCCGTTTCCAATACTTTCTATGTTTTCCAAACGCGCAAGAAAGGCTTTACGTATGAATAAATGTTACAAGGCCTTTCTTGAATAATTTCTGCTTGAATAATTACAGCATACAGAGAAATATACAGAAGTTAACATTGTGATTCTTTGATTATAGTCGTGGTTTTCGACTGAGTGTTAACAGGCCTTCTAACTGAATTAATGAGGCCTTCATTCGTTACTTTTCTTGAATATTCCCATCTTTTCCGTGGCCAATATTTATTTACTTGGAATTGCATGTCAAAATTAGCCAAGGCTACTCAAGTATATAAACAGTAGCCATGGAAAACGTGGCAATAATTTAAAACGTACCGAATGAATGCTTGTTTACGTTTAGCAGTGATGTCTCTATATCTACCTACGGTCACGTTATAGTAAATCCTTCGATTGTGCAGAACATCAGAAACTTATAGACATCGTGAGAGATATGGATTTTCCTCTACACTTGAATTCGTCTCATTAGAATGATGTACTAAGATCAACCAGCAACCGTAAGAATAGATGGTGAAACATCTGATTTGTTCAGTGTGGAAAATTTGTTCAGATAAGTATGTGTACTATCATCTATCATAGTAACTAGTAACATAGTAACATATGATAGTAACATAGTTACTATCATAGTAACTCTTCGACGTTTATGCAGAGAAATTTATGAAGCAATGGCAATCTATTTAGCGCATTTCTATTGCCTAGAAAATCACTACATTTTAAAACGACTTAATCTATTGTATTCTTATGTAATCCAGGATTGACATTGTGTTTGTTAGTCTTGTGATATTTTCGTTCCTGGTTCTATCTCTTATTATTACTCCAAGCATTCTAAGTAGACAAGTCATTTCTGCTGTAACAAGTTTTCTTGTGGATTATGTTGTTAGTGTTCACGTTTCACATTGGCAGCATAGTGATGATCGTTTTATATAGCGCAGTTTTGGTGTTCATGCTCACATATTTGTTTTTGAAAATAGGAGACATCTACACCATGATCTGGTATGCTATGTTCCATCTATGTTAGATTTCTTTGGTGTTTTTCCCATTCGATGATATGATGCTTCCAAGATAGGTTAGGTCTTTCATCTGTTTAAGTTGTTGATCATCGGTTAGAATATTGGTGTTTCTTTTTGTTTTTGCGATTGACATTACCACAGTTTTTTTCTGTGTATAGGCCTATCTTCATGTTTAAGTCTCCACATGTTGCGTGAAGTCTTTGTATATGTTATTGTAGGTTTTCTTTCGTTGTTGATATTATTGCTTGATAGTCTGCAGGTAACCATTGTTCAGTATACTAATTTACTTTTTCCTGAATGATTCGGAGATGTTTTGCTTAATGTCGTGAATGAGTTTACAATCCTTCAGATAATAATGATATTTTTTTTAAAACATCTCTTCTCATTTTTAGTTTGTTTGTCATTTGTTTAAATGTTGATATTTCCTTATGTCGTTGAAAGTAATTTTAGTCATGTCTATTCTCATTTAAAAACCGTTTCACATCGAACATCATTTGTGCTTATATCTAAGAAATATGTAATGATCTACTTGTTGCCGAATCTATCCGTTTATTTTTATGCTTAGTGTGTGTTCCTCATTGACTTTGTTGATTATTATGCCTTTTTTTAAATTAATGATATTAATACCTAGTCTATAATCTCTGTTTCATTTTTCTACTTGATCTATTAATGTTCATAGCTACTTTTCGCTTTATCGTAAAAGGTCTGTATGATCTACATAGCGTAGAGTGTTTATTATTTTCCTATTGATCTTGAGCCCTGTTAATCCTTCTATTTGTTCCAAAACAATATAGGCCTATATGTATAGATGTAACAGAAAAAGGTTCGGTAATAAAATACATCATTGTCTTACTTTTTTGTTTAAAGTTCAATGTATTGTGAATAGCTACTCTTGGAACTTATTAATGTAGTTTGATCACAATGCAGTATATATTTCTAATCAGCCTGATGTATTTTCCATTAAAGCTTGTTTCTCGGGGTCATTAAAATAATGCTTCTTGTTAAATTCTGTAGAACTTGCTATATTCTATGTAGTAAAGTACGGATACATATTTCTGAACTTTTATATATTTATCCACTAATAATCTTGATTCGACCACTTTTTGAGAACGAACCCATATAGTCAGCAGCAGGGGCATACATGAGAATGAGAGCACCTAGAGGCATAGGAAAGCCAAGAAGAAGATCGATTGAAGGAGTGGCGGACATTCTGCGGCGTCACAATTTTACTGAATATCGAGCAACTAATCATGCCATAGCTCTAGAACAAAGAACAACACGTCATTCAATAATACAACGTATAATAGAATCGAATAGATACAATACAATGCAATAGAGCATAATAGAGTTAGTTATTCCTATAGGGCCAAATACGGGCCCATAGGGCGGATGTCATAGATTTCCATGTCTCTCGTTTCATTGCAATTTGCTTTAGATCTTCATTGTTTCTGATACCGATGGTGAAACGTTCTTTTGTAATAGTTCTACGTAAAGTTTCTTTTGGTATTCCTCGTTTTCTCTTGCCCTTTGGTGAACACATCAAAGCTTGACAGGGTAGTCTTTCAGTATCCATTCGTAGCGCGTGTCCGATATAATTCCAGCGACGCTTTCTAATATAGGTGGATACATAGGCCTATTCTTGTTTTGATTCTTGTCTGACAACTGTGTTTGATTTGAAGTCTGACCAACATATGTTCAGTAGCCTTCTAAGACATTTATTTCCAATGGTGTTTAGTCTTTGTTCTAAGTTTGATGTTGCTGTTCATTGATTGCTTCCCAGCTTATAAGTGATCTTTCTGCTTTGTGTGACATTATTATAGTTACTCCTTTTGCGATCTTCCTGAGTAAATGATGTGTTTTAGATCGTTATATAGAAATATTTTACCTTGACCAGTCCACCGGCTTTCACTAATACCAATAATATCTAAGTTGTAATCACACATGATACGGCACATTTGACATGTTTTTCCTGTTTGAAACATCGTTCTTACGTTCCAAAATCCGATTTTAAACACAGTTGTCGAATTAATAGATAAGGTCGAAGAATCATGATGTAAATATGTAAATCATTGAATCCGTTGCAATAGCACAGATATTTAAATTTTACGATATTAATGTGTTAAATTAATTATCAACCAGTTTTTTAACAGAGCAGAGTAGAATATTAGAATCAATAAAATAGAATCAAACAGAAAAGACTTGTCTGACGGCTTTTTTGTACGGCTTCTTTGATTCCTTTGTTGTTTTAAAACCAAATTGCTCTTCATCCACGTCAGTAGACGTACCATGGTTGTTTGAAAAATAATTCACTTACAAATATATTTCAAATTTCAAAAATATATTGGAATTTATTTGTTAAAAACTGTATAAGATATACATTAAATTGATCACAATGCATACATTTATTCTTCAACATATTTTCTTTTTAAATACGGGAAGAAACTACAATCACCAGCACTAAATCCGCTGAGTATGGAGTATGTGAAAAGATATAGAATTTTAAGTTTTTAGAATAGGCTCTGCTGTAGCAAGTGATATATGGCCTATGTGGTCAAGTATGCGCGTTACTCGCCATGTAAAAATCTAAGGTAACATAGTTTCTTGATCATGTATTCTCTTTCGTTTTGATCGGCGAACAGAAAAAAGACCAGCACAAAGTTATCAAATCCGACTTCCTTTTCCCAGCACCCTTGCATCCATTGACGATTGTACCACTAATACATTATGTGACTTTCCTATACGAATTCCAAAATCGAGCGATGACTTTGTTTAGAATACCCCCCCCCCCTTGTCCATAAAGTAGTATTTACGGGACTGTCTATTTCACTATGTTATTAGCGTAACGGTACAATCCAAAAATAAGAGTCTACCTTTACACTTTTTATCTGCGCCGATCTGAAATTTTGTAATTTTGTGACGTCATTGGCTATCGGTTCAGCCCTGGATACAAAATGGCAACCGTTAGTTTGTTGATGTCACCTACGATGTCACCTACGACCGATAAAGATGTAGTAAGCATGTTACTGTCGCGAGGACTGTTGTCGGATGCAAATATTTGCACGCTACCCACTGATCGGCTCACCATTACAATCCTTTTAAATACGCCCCCCCCCCCGCATTCTCATCACCGAATAAATGAAGTAATTCATGATTAAAATAGGAACAAACATTTTTTCCTCCCAGTTCTATCATGTATCTCGTCTGGCATTTCGGATATAAGCAGATCCTTATTTTGGGATTGTACCGAAGTAAACTTGGACAAAGTTTATTTAAATTACAAAATGATAGTTCGTGTGTTGTCTGAATCTCAAGGAAGCGCAGAGAATAGTAACTCTGTAACTTACAACGCATATCGTATGAAACAACTAATGGCTGTGGGTTGGGCTGGATATGATATCCCATAGATGTAAATTGATTCAAAACTTTCACATGGAACTTGGATGTGTAGGTTTTAAATGTGCAAATATCGATGTCAAGACGTAAGCTATGACTTAGAGTATTTCGTTATATGGATTACATCGTGCTACCTGGCAGAATGTGAAGAACGAATACACAAGTAAATGACGCTCATTGATTAGGATTGCAACACATAGGCATATCTCTCGCAGCTATATGTTTGAATGACATATGATTGTTGCCATACGATTTCTTATCGATGATCAGGATTAACGAGCATGGTTTGAAATGCAGTGTTGCTAGAAGTGAATTTTTTGAAGGGCGCAGAAGAATGATGTTTAACCAGCAGAGAACCGGTACTGTCTGCAGACGTGTAATGGAGGATACACTCAGGGAGAGATCGGGGTAACTATGGACATGTCCAGTTTACAGTGATGATGATTAGACGACTAACTAACTATGATTGTTGCCTTATGTCAAATGGGGCAAGTATTTGAAATATAGAACAATAACCTAGAACCATTTGCAGACGTTGAACTATAACTTATATAGAATAGACAGATAAGAGACGAGGAGATTATGTCAAACTATCTATTCGCTAAACCGTTTATTGCCTTTCATCGTCAGGGGTAGAAGACTTCTCTGGAGATGGCCCTCGTGTGTACTGAGTATATTGTGTAATTTGTCGCCTCTTTTATTTCGGTGGTCCATCGTTTTCGAGGTCGGCCTCTATGTCTGCCTTTGCTGTAACTATGTAGCATAGCTTGCTGTGGTATGCTGTCTGGTGGTAGTCTGTTGATGTGTGCAAACCATTTGATCTGTTGACTCTTAATATACTCCAAGATGGGGCGGTGTCGGTTCTTTGTCTAATGTCCTTATTTCTCACTTTGTCTCTTAGCGATATTTCTAGGATTATGCGTAAGCAAGCCCTTTCAGCTATCACTAGTTTACGTTTCTCTTGTGCCGTCGTTGTCCATGTTTGACATTGGTAGCACAGAGTTGGTATACTAATCGTTTTGAATAGTGTTAATGTGATGTTTAAATCTATATTTTTGTTTCTGAAGATTGGTGTCATTTGTCCTAGTGCTTAGTATGCTCTACTACACCTATTGTGTATTTCTTTACTGCTCTTGCCGTCTGTTGTTATATTGCTTCCTAGATATGTGAATTCTGATACTTGTTCAAGTATGTTGTTTCCAATATATATATATATATAATATATATATATATATATATATATATATATATATATATATATATATATATATATATATATATATATATATATATATATATATATATATATATATATATATATATATATATTGGTGTTTCTTTCTGTTCTTCCTATTTTCATTACTTCGGTCTTTTCTATGTTGATCTTCATGTTAAAGATTCTGTCAATATTTGTCCGATTATTAACCACCGGTTAGGGACTTGTTGCACACTTAAATGGCATGACCAGGTAACTGCCATTCCATCATGGTCCTTGGATGACCGTATTCGGTATGTGAATGAAAATCGGTTTATCCACCAATTTGAACAGCAATTATGTAATTCCTACTTGTAGATACCGTGTGCACAATGTCAATTTTACGTTCTTTTTGTTTCGTCTCTATTCCTCCAATTTTTAAATTAGATATTTCATATCTGAGTTTCCGGCATTTGTGGTCGCATTATATGTTATTTAAGTGTATCATTTGCAGCGCCGCCTTTTACTCATTGCGTTCATTTTGGGTTATTGATATACCATAATTTTTTTTAGACAAATCGTTGCGTTGTGTGAAGTTTAAACATTAAATTTTAATTAGCAAAACTTCATTACCTGTTTTCAATTTGACTACTTTTCTTTATTGCAATTGGCCGAAAACTGCTCCAATCATCTGGCAGTTTTGAATGAATCGGTCTCCCCATTGAGAAGAGTTGAATGAACGCAAACATGTCACAGGCCAAACTTATAGATTACTTTCCATCGAAAAAGAGAAATGATGCTAATCAGGCTGCGAAAAAACGTAAAATTGAAATTCACTTAAGTGATACAGAGTACATACTATCTAGAAGAACTAGATCCAAATCTGACAATGGTAACAAACAAGTGATAAATCCACCTGCTCCGTCTGAGTTGGAGCGAGATGGCGTTTCTCACCTTTCTGTTCTACCATCCGAGCTATCATCATTTTCACTAAAGGCCACTCCTGTAGTTAATGTTCAATCGAAGGCAGTTTCTCTAACATTTGGCAGGAGTAAGAACATTAAGCAGCTTTCTGGAAATAGAAACAAAAGGAAGACGTCGGCATCAATTAAATCCGAAACTGGGCAAATAAAATTGACAAATTTACTGGTAAAAGACTGCTTACCAGTCGGTCCACTGCCTTTGAACAGTGACTCCTGTTTAGAAGATCGTGAATCATTAATAAATGGTGATGGTAAGCTTATAGGTGATACAAATATTCTGGAACATTCTGTTATTTTGGAAAAAATTACTTCATTTGAAGATAATCATAGTGTTGCTGGTGATCATAGTACGCCACGCAAAAGAATCATCAGCATTGTAGAAGAAAAGTCAGAAGCTGAAGGACCTCTCACTCGCATGCGAAATGCTCCCATTCGGAAGCACAATCAAAATAAACTAGAAAGCCTTGCTACAAATTTAAACTTCGCCAGAAATAAATTAGTACTTACTCCAGCACCATGCAAGGTATGATTTGTGATTGATATTAATTAATTTTGTCAAATTGAAATTTTGTTGTTTCTGTTGCAATGTCATTCATTCTAAACGAAATTTAAATAGTATAGTCTTAAGTCTATAGGGACCTCGGCCTATAGAACTCATCATTCTGTGCTGACATTCCATATTCCACAAGTAGAGTTATATAATATAGTTATATGCCTACTATGACTAAATTACCTACTAGGCCTATATGAGTAGTAATAGTATAAATATGCCCTAGGGCCTACTTATAATTGTTTCTATTTGAATTGTCTTATTTATTTGTGTCACCTGGCAAAATGGTGGAGCTTGTCTCAGATGGCCAATGTACCAGGTTCGAACCCTGCCACCGGCAGCAGTGCTTCCAGAGTTTTCAGAAAGAAAGAAATGGCAACTAACTAGTGTATGTAGGCCTCTAAATATTTATATTGCCTAGAACATCATATAGCCTAGTTAAAGGGCCTATGTCTAACATTTTTTTTGTACCAACAGCAGCTTTCTATAATCTTCCAAAATATAAAAGATCTTTGAATGTGCTCAATTTCCACACATATCTTTAGAATTTATCATGCCTCCGATAAAAATAAACAGTTGATATACATCTTAACTCGTAGTGGACCAAGTGACAACCTATCAATTTTCCCTATATATCCCTATTGTCCCTGGTCCACTAAGAGTTAATGGAAAAGTTACTTTGATTGTTTTTTCCACGCTGGTCTCACTGAGAAATTACGCTCTGAACCTTTAGGATGAGAGTTTTGCAAGAACTCAACCACAGTAAATGTTAATCATATTCATCCTCCCTCTTTTCTTGCCTATTTGCATGTATATTTAGTTCATTGCTATGGCCAGAAATGGATAGTCACAATGACCTGCTACTATACATGTTTTACGGTACGAGTATGTGTTGTAAAAGGCACCTGAAAGGGTGGAGTTGGTTATTCTATCCTGTAGAAAATTATTGAAAAGATTGTACTGATTTTCCAAGTTAAAAGTTGCAGATATTTAAGCCCCGACACATGCATTCCGTTCTCTGATAATACCCTGCTAATGTGCCGAAGTTTGAGTAGCAGCACAGAAGAAAAATAAATGACTCCTTAGCTTGCCTTGCTAGTAAATGTACATTTATTTTTCCTTAAATGGATAACCTGATTGGGTAAGTTAAGGATAGTTTTTAAATAAACCTTGAATGAGCTATTAAGAGTATGAATCATTTATCTGCTTTTTTACTGTAATGGCCAATGTCGGTTTACCCTGACTGGTTGAGCTCATTCTAGTGGCCTTTCATTGTTCTAATAGATAGTTCAAGTGTTGAAAATGTAAAATAAGTGCACTTTAATTTCACCATGAAGACAATGCATTTAATAATAATTAAAAACACTTTCATTTCAGCCTGAAGATGCTCTAGTTGCAGACAAGGAAGAGAACACTGTTGTGACTGAAATATCCCATTTATCAGATTTGGACGCAAAAGTAATTGTGCCTGTTGAGGATGTAGTAATTTCACTAGCTGTCCCACCAGATCATCAGGAGGAAGTATCACCAGAACCTGTAATGTCTGTTAATTCGAAGCTACAAAATTTATCGCAGAAATTAGAAAACCTTACAAAAATGGTAAAACTATTTTTTCTTACTTTATCTCATTCCTATCAAATCCTTTAAATATCATATCTTTCAGCTTGTACACATTTCTGTATTTTCTAAGAAAATATACTCCCATTTCATTCAATACCATTTTATTTCAGTCATATCTTTTAAATATCATTATACAAATTTCTCAATTTTATAAGAAATTTACTCCGGTTTTATTGAACACTCCCATATTGACTTTTATTAATGTATTTTATACATAATTTGAAGGGTTATTGGGGGTTGTAACTATATCATGAATATAAAGATATTCCAATTGATGTCCACAAAGACATGAACATAGAAGAAGATGGCTTATGAAAAACAAAAAATAGAAGCTAGCCCAAAATATGAGGAGGAATGGATACCTCTCCCTATGGTCTTTCAGAGGCAGTCATTACACTCAGGAGAGGGTGCAAGGAATGTAGCCCTGTGAGCTTGGATGCTGAGATCAAGGTACTCATCTGTGAACATGCCGATGATTCAGATTTTGTGATTTACACCAGATGAGTCGGTCATGTGACACCAGCAGTGTGCATGGGAAGAACAGTGCATGAAGCCAGTGGGGCCTTTACTGCAACAACAAGCAGTCTAATGATGGAAGTATTTTCCATAGTGCAGGCACTAAGCTGGATGGAATTATAAGCCTATTCCCGTGTGTGCATACTGACTCAATGAATATTATTCAGAAAGTCAAAACAGGTGATGTACATTGTGGATAGGTGGAGTCATTTTAGAGAGCTAAAATGTGGGCCTTATTGCGAAAATCACTCTTATCTTTGTCCCTAGACATTAGCGTGTAGAAGGAAATTAATAGGCAGATAAATTAGCTAGCATCCCCACCATAACAGATGGTCAGCCTATTAATTATTTCTTAGAAAGTCACCACAGCGCAAAAAACGCCAGATTTGTCACTACATCCTAAATAGGATATGCTACCAACTTTTGTCTGACTCATTGGCAGAGTAGTCCACAGGTGGCCAAGGTACCATGATCAGATATTGCAGCAGGCAGCTATGCATCAGGACCAATTAGAAGTCATGACAACATACTACACATTAATTTCCTTTGAAAATCACTACAGTTGACACATGTTGGTTTGATCAATATGTCTGAAATAGGATATGATTTCATAGACCACACGAAAAATTAGGCTTATTTGTAATGGTAGTCACGTGTAGACAATACAGCAGTATCTTTCTACAAAAGTATGGTATCCTGTAGTGTAGTCAAAGGTCTGGCGAATAAAAGTCAACTATGGTTTCATTAACTGAAATGATACTGCAAAACAGTAGCAGCACCTTCTGTGCTCATTCCCATAAAATCATATCAATATATGAAAAAAAGAACTTGACATAATTTTGTTTTACAGATAACAGAATTTACACAGGCAATGGAAAGCTTAGTTATGACATAATAAAACATTTCCCATGAGCGCTCAGTTGCCTTGTCAGTGGCTGTCCAGAAACTGCCTGATTAGCGTCACATACTGTACTTTCTCAGAAGCAATAGCATCATTCCTTGACCTTCACAGAACAATAGTCCTGGTGCCATATTTTCTTTTGGCTGGGTAAAGCACAGGCATAATTTTTATTTTCAAACCAATAATAATGAGTGATCTCAACCTAGATTGGCAGGCGAGTGACGTAAGACTATACTACAGCGACTTCCCATATGTTAGGTGTCTTAGTTTATAGTTCTTAAATTTACATTCGAACCCAAAGGCCTTTGTCAGGAGAAGTGGACAATATAAATATTAACTAAGAATGTAAATAGACAAGATTGTTGACAATGAAAGTATGAAGTGTACCTCTTCAGCATTCATTCTTCTTTTTCTTTCGTTCACTTGAAATATGTCTATATGTGTAATTCTGTCTCCTGAATAAAACCCGCAGACTTTTGCAGTTCACACACTGACCCACAGTCTTGATTCCATCGCTGTTTCTCTTCCCCCCTCCTTCCCCTGGCAAACACATCTGCCCCAGCATTTCACGAACACTCCCAAAGTACATGCTTGGCACTCTGTGCCGCCCGTCTACATGCACATATTATCACACTGCCAATCCCAAACCCTGTGCACATGTGACTGTGGAGTCGGCCGCGAGGTGTAAAACCACAACCTGTTCCGATCTGTTCATAATGCAACAGCCATCCTGTGTTGGCAACCGTGGCTCTTCCATTGACTTGATCATGTCTTCCTCTGCAGCACACAGCCAGCCAGTCCTGCACTCCATAGTGAGAGGGCACCCACTGCATGCACGGCCACCCTACACTGGCAAGACAGTTCATTAAGCAGTTTATGTAAGTCTGCTAGTCTTCCAGACCAGAGAGCCAGAAGTACCTACCTTACATCCGTCAGGAACAATGTGGGCCAGAGCCGGAGCTCATCATTTCAGTCGCCACCCCCAATTGCTCGCATTACAATTATGGCAGAACCTCCCTGCTGGTGCTCCGGTCGCAGGCCGTGTGGACATTCCACATATACACTCGCACCTCCATTCCCCACCACACCCTGCGCGACCCATCTGTATATACTCCGACCTACATGTTAGGTGGGCACTCCTCATCCAGGAAACCAAGAGCGACTGTCCCCCTCCGCACACTGTTCTGTATCCATCTTGACAACACCGGCCCCCTGTTTTGATGAAAGGGAAAAGAGTGCAGTGCTGCACCCATCTGTGCCACAGCTGATGCTCCACCTGCCCATAAGGCCTAGGAATCAACAGTTCTGTCCAGTAGGCACTATCACATGTTCCCCCATCACCAAGTTAGCATTCATTCTCAAACTCCCGCTGAATCTTTCTTGTGGCGGGGCAATTATCCTACTAGATTTCAGCAGGTTGTAGTCCAGATAATAGGAATGCGTTGTGTCAGCATTTTATTTTTGGCAAATGACCCGACGCATTCATCTTGGGCGGGTATGAATGTACAGAACCCGCCGAAGACGGATGTGTCGGGCCATTGGCACAAATAAAATGGCGACACAACACATTTCCATTCTCTGGACTACATCCTGTTGGAAATATAGTAGGACCATTGTCCTGTTACAAGAGATATCCATCGGGAGATTGAGAATGAATGCTGAAGAAGAATGTGCAGAAACTGAGGTATTACTATGGTTAGCCTAAAAGCATACAAAAAGGACCCTTCATCCTGTATGTTGTTGCCTGGTGGGAGCAAGAAAGAATTACAGCACTTGTTCATCGATTATGTAAACAGTCAAAAAAAATATTGCTACCTGTGTTCTTTCTATAATTTGTTCTACATGAAGTGACTGTTACAAAATAGTGTCTGGAACTCGCATGTGAAAACAACCTGTTCTCTTTTTCTTTGTAAAGTATACAGTCATGAATCTTGTGCTCAAATTGTTAACCACAACTCAGCACACTCTATGGGCTAGATCCCAATAATCAGCTAACGGTAGATAGAATGATCTTTGTGACAAAACAAATCTATTGTGTATGTTGTTGGCCATCGAGATATACAGGCCTAATATATCAATCCCATATACCGGTACTTCTTAGTGGTGTCAAAGGGAACAACTACCCGGTACTACTTTCATGGCTGAAATTAGTTTTGTATGTATAACATATTTCCAATCCATACACCGCCTTTATTTTAAAAAAATAATGGTATTCATCTTAGGATAACACTTTGCTAGAAGTATCTGTTCATTGTTCCAGACAGTGTGTTGATTTTTCATGAATATGCAAATTGGAATCAGTTTATCAGTTGACAAAAACTTTTTGCCGTTGAAACTTTCACAATATTATGACATAGATGTCAATCTTTTTATTACAAATATGGCAGATTATTTTGTTTTAAATAATATATTTGTTTCTCAGAATGGCCAGGCCTCAAAAAATCACTTTAAAAAAAATTGTAAGCTACATGATCTCAAGAAAAGATTGGCAGAATTGAACAAGGTTGTTCAGCAGGACAAGGCTGTTCAGCAGTTAAAGGGTCAGCCAGTAGCTGTTGAGATGGCTGTTTCAGATAATGTAGGGATAAGCAGGTTAGAAAAAATGTCCACTTTTTTGTTGGTTATATGTGTCATTTTTCTCTGTCTTCAGATTATTGATAGTGAAAAGTTTATTTCACTTTTACAATCATCATGTTTCCTACTAAGTCTGGCTCTGTAGCTGTAAGTTGGGGAGTTAGTCTTGAATAGCCAGGCTACCTAATTGAAGGCATTTGGGTATCCAATTCATTCAGAAAGCAACAGAAGCACCCTGCACATAAATGTTTCTAGAAAATCACCAGTCAAAAAGTTCTGATTTGATTGTTATGTCCTGGATAGGATATGCTACCAACAACATACTAAAGTATGCTGATTATCAATCTCTTCTGTAATGCTTGTTTTAAATTTAGTTACTTTTTCGGCTGTCTGTGTTTATGCTAGACATTCAATTCTGTTGCTATTGTAAAGCCCAGTTTTCTTCAGGACACGGTGGTGGACACACAGCTTATCTGAGTTCCGATCCTAGAACAAATTTTTGACTTTCAGCCACATATCATATCTCCCAGATATGTACTGTTTCAATTCTCCCCTCGATAATAATCACATCTGACATCTTATTCTATCATACTCTGCTACTTGAATCAACTTTGATAGATAAATTATTCTGTTATCTATGAAAGTATGAGCAATATCAATCTCTTATTTCCTGTTCTTTCAGCAGCTTCCCTTTTTTTCAGGTTATTGCTCCTCTCACTTCCTAAGATTTTGATTGCCATACTATACTTGATCTGTCCTGTTTTAGCTCCACATCATTCTAATAATATCTGACAGCTCATGTATCATCCTGCTATACCACCCCAGATCTATCCCAGTGCAGAAGTCCAATGTATTGGGCCATTGGCACAAAGTATTTCCGTTCTCTGGACTACATCCTGCTGGAAATCTAAAATAATTGTCATGATATAAGAGAGATCCAGCAAGCATGTGAGGATGAATCGAAGCAAATCTATCCTGTTTTAGGCCTGCACCCTATAATCAGATCTGTCATATCATGCTTTGTCAAGCTATTTTGTCATACCAAACCTGTCCAGTGTTAATTCTTCACCCTGTAATCAAATCTGTCATCTCGTGTTTTCTCATGCCATCCTTTTATACCAGATCTGTCCTGTGTCAGGTCTGCATGCTCTAATTAGATTGGAGGTATTTTTCACCCGTGGCCTATTTTTGGGTTTTACAAATTCTGTGGATGCCTCTAAGCAATTTAGCTTGATGAGCACCACTTTTTTGCTAATCAAGATGTGTTGCTAGTAATTATCATGTATCAATATGATTTATCTTAATATATTTGTATTATTAACTCTTGAAATAAATATTCGTCTCTCTGTGCCCACTATCAGCAGCCTCCTCCCCAGTTGTTTATTGTATCATGGTCTCCAACAAGATACTGGTTTCCATTTAGAACCAATGTTCTTAAGCTACTGTGCGGTGCATTATAGTTTTCCCTTTCTCATCATTTGACCTTAGCCTTTGATGATCATTTATGGGTGCCCTGATGCAGATGACCCGCTTTGATATCCACTTTTACTAGTGGATTCTCAGTGTAAGAAGCAGATGTTGGCACACATATATGTCCTCTACTCTACCTCTGAAAAGTTCAGTTGTCAGTTTCCCCTTCATTAACAGACCTTCTATTGTAGCTCCTTACAATCAGTTGGTGTTTGACTCTGACAAGGTGGGTCATGTAAGGAGAATATGTTCTGGGGTTTAGTGGAAGACCTAGCCTATATAGATCATACTTATTATCTTATAAAGATTTTCTGTATTTTGTACAGAATATACTCAGCTTTAAAATTGAATATGTCTATATCAGCCTTTAGTATTTGTCTTTACAAGACTACATTTTATACAAAATAATAGGAGTAATTTCTGCTGAAATGCAGAACGCTTTTTTTGAAAGCTCACAGGTTTAATCTTTGCAAATGAAATTAGAAACAGCAATGTCCTGCATGTCATTTTGACTCTTTTTACTAGCAATAAATAGTTTAGACATGTTTTAATTAGTAATTGTAATATATATCTTTAAATTTTTGTCTTCAGCGTGCGAGCTTCTCAAATATTTGAGAATCTGGTGGAAAGATCCCCAACATTGCCCCTTCCTTTCAGCTACAAAAACTTAGAAAGTGCATTTCAAGCCATGGACCAAGTGGTCAGCATGATTCATAACAGATCTGAAATGTGTACTTTCAGTAAGCTGAAAGCAGCTGTTCAAATTATAACAAGAAAGTAAGTGATATGAAATTCTCTTGTTATTTGGGTTAATTAATGCTTATAGTCATTCTTGGTAGAGTTATGAAAATAGAATACCGGGTAGTAGTTATTTAAATTAATTGATAGCTGATAATGCACAAGATAATAATATTGTATTCACAGATGGTGTTGTGATGAGAGTTTTATAGTGTCCGGGGTAGATCACAATGAAGCATGCAGGATCATTATTCTTGATTGAGGGGGGGGGTGATTTAGATTATATTACTGCCATTCACCAATGATTCTTTTCTGAAAATGAGTATGTTGTCAAATATATTGAAAACATATTGGAATGGTTCAGCCACATAATGACCAGTATCAAGAACGTACAGCATGAAAATGGAAACACCAAAAAGAAGGTGGTTAAAGAAGTTGCCAATATTCTGAGACATCACATATTATTGCATATCATGTGATTGACTTCATGTGCCATAGTCCACAAACCGATCATAAGTCAATTCTGCGACACCTAACAGAAAAAAGACAATAGATGGATAACACATGTCATAACATACTGCATTACCAACTATGCCACAGATACAAGATTTTCTCAAAAATGTTTGTGCACCTGTGATACAACACTATAGCTGCTGAATACTAGTTGTAGAGCTGTTCAACTTATGATGGTGAATAGAGAAACACTTCTTCTTCAGCGTTCATTCTCAAACTCCCGCTGGATCTCCCTTGTAGCAGGACTATGATGCTACTAGATTTCCAGCAGGATGTAGTCCAGAGAATGGACATGCATTGTGTCACCGTTTTATTTGCGCCAATGGCCAGACACATCCGTCTTCAGCGGAGAGAAACACTAATCCATGCTCTGTCATCTTTTGTGAAAATTTTTGACATTGTCTGGAGCCTGGTGAACTTGCTACCTCTATCATGTCATGCTTCATATCATTTTGTGATATCTGCGCCTTTTTATCCGACTTCAGTATGGCTTCTGGGTCACTTTTACCGTATATGAGATGGAACAACCAACTTCATCCCATAAACAACTTAGTCGTCTCTTATGACATACATGGAAGGTAAACAGTGTTGCTATTCTTTGCTCCCTTTTCAGGATTGGCAACACACATGTAATGTGGAAGTTTGAAAGTAAATGAGGAAGGATGTAATATTTATCTACTGCTCTGGATATACTGGCAGTTGCACTAATGAGAGAGAAGACAGATTTGCATCCATGATGTCATGGAGCTGTGGAAAAGGGGGGATTGTATTAAAGTGTTTCAATGATTACATAGAATACATTGACACAGGAAATTTGATATTAAACATGATATACATAGGGTTGAACATAAGATGGTGCAGAGGAATTTTTTTTTACCAGCAAGCTTCCAGAATCATCTGCTTGCATACCCTTTGACATCTCCTGGGAGAGATAGAACATATATAAGTCGAAGGGCCCAAGTGATTTGCTAGAGTCTGAAAGGGGAACAAAGAATAAAACACTTATGTGCCATGCATGTTGTAAAAGGTGACTAATGGAGTCCAAATGCCATACTGAAGCCAGATGAGCCACGCCAAAAAAGGCAGATATCACATCCTATTCCCTAGGCTAATCCTGCTAACCAGCAATAGTTTGAGAATGAATGCAGAAGAGTGCTATATAGTAAATTAAACAATCAATATAATTATATAATAATTTACAATCAAAATGTTGTTTCACTTGTATTTTGTATTTCAGAAATTTTGAAGAAACAGTGATCAGTCAGATAAAGACAATTGTACCTGAAGCATACATCTTTAGACAAGAAAATAACGTGGCAAAATTTGAAAAAAAGTCTGGTTACCAACTGACAGTGGAAGCAAATCTGACAAAAGGTATAGAAATATCAGATTTCTGTCTTCACATATCTGTTCATGTTTTATAATTGTTAATTAACTCTGAGAGATGATAATCATCACATAACTTTGGCAGTAAACTCACGAGAGTGTTATGACTCACAATTCTCTTTTTGTGTTAAGACTTTGTTGTATTTAGTGCAATTTTTACTCTATACTAACCATTCTTAACATCTTCATTCTGGATTTTCATTTGATCATCTGGATCATCATTTTGTATTTCATATACTCTTTGTTAATCCTTGTACAGCACACATTGTGTCTGTCATCTGGGACTAGTAAAATCTGTGGATAACCTCCCCATCAGAAAAGAATACTAGAGATACACAAATTATTGAGCTGAAAATATCGGTTTTTATTTCCATCAATCATTATTTGATCAGCTTATACTTCGTCATTTGCTAATATGGATTTTTATGTTAATACATTTCTTTACTACTACATGCAAAAATATTTTATTTTCACAAGCATAAACATTTTTTGTCTTTATAAACTTATTGTTTGTAGTCTATTTATTCCTGAGAAATAATAAGTCCAACTGCTTCTGGATACAGTGTGGAATAAGCTATTGTTCATATTTATAGCCCATTAAGAGGCAGAAGATTGCAGTTACAATCATAATTATAGTTGCAATCAGCTAAATAACATAAAAAAACTATCAGAGAGGCTTGGATGTGGTTTAGGTATTGTTGATGCTAGTCACTTTTATATAAACTGTCAACATCTCTAACATCAAAGGGTAGTGATGGCATAATTATTTCAGAAGATAGAGTACCTAGTTCATTTCAAACTAGTAGAAGTGATAAATCTGTATGGGGATGTATTTTACCAAGAATAAACACAAATTAAAACAAGTAAACAAAGTTTGTAAATAATAAAATTGTGATGATGTATATTTTAATAAAAATTTTGCTTCTGATGTTATTGGTACAAATATCCATACGGTTAATATTTTTGGACATGAATGCATCAAATAAATTGTGTATTGACTACAATGAAATACCCTATCATAAATAACCAGAAAAATATTATCTGAACTCAACCAATTGAAAAATTAGGTAATTTGTGTTATTTTTTATTTAAAAAAGGTTTACACTACTAATAATTTTTCTATTTTACAAATTGTAAATACACTTGCAAAAACAATTTTTCAACAATTTACGACTTGATTTTCTGTAACCATTTTCACTTCTAATGATAAACAATATGCACACCATTTATCAATAGGTCTATGATCACCATGATAAAAAAAAATTTTAAGTAATCATTTTTACTTCTAACAAAATATCAGGTCCCAAAAGAACTAATTATAGAAAAACTGCTGATGTACCTTTCCTAATCATGTAATAAACCCACTTGAATGGGTTACTTTTCAACACACCTCACATATTACTATTTAGGTTTTTGTTGAGAGTGTAATTTTTCATAACATTTCTATAAGGATTTGCTATGTGGTCTGCAGACTTCATGTTAAAAATCAAAACGGCTCAAAGGATGTAGAAGATTGACTTTTTTAACTGAAATTTTCCCATATGTCCCTGTCAACATAAGTACCTATTGAGAATATTATTATTGCATGTAACTGTGTGCTTCAAGCGATATTCCCAATGATCTCCCAAAAGATGCACTTGTATACAAGATGTCATGGAGATAACTGTGTTAGATCTACATTAAGAGCCATTGGTATTCTATATATATTCTTCTTCAGCGTACATTCTCAAACTCCTGCTGAATTTCTCTTGTAGCGGGACCATGGTCCTATTGGATTTGCAGTAGGATGTAGTCCAGAGAATGGAAATGCGTTGTGTCGCTGTTTTATTTGCATCAATGACCCGACATATCCATCTTCGGCGGGATATATATATATATATAATGTGTTATTTGTTATTGTTTATAACAAATATGTATATAATATAATAATTTATAATATTTTTTAATTGTTTATAATAAATACTTTATATGTAATATAATAATAAATTTGCCCCCCTTACTTTGCCCTTAATTTTTTTAGTGGATAAAACCTCCCCCCTTTTGTTATATCATATAGATATCAAAAGTAATGTACCACTGACAAAGGAAGGGAAGATGATATTTACGCCATCAGCATTGGTGAAACGGAAGCAAGAATTCAGTAGTAACCTCCTAAATTATTTGAAGAAACTTCACAAGGTATCACTTGTTATGATTATAATTTGTAACATTTAAACATGTGCCCTTGTGTAAAAATTATTTCAATTTTAAAATGTGTTATTTGGTGTAAAGATTATTTCAAAGAACCTCAAAATAGGGTATTTTTACCAACTGTATCTCAATTATGTGAGATGAATTATAATTCCCCCTCTTCAGACCATTGTGAGCAACACTACCATCTCATCCATGAATCTGGCGCAGAACCAAGCTCAAGAGATGTGAGTGTAGAGCCACTGGCTGAGATGGAAAAGAGCACTGACAGAAGTGGTATACAACATAAGAGACAAAAGAATGACCACCCAAATAAAGTACTTATTGACACTAGGAAACAAACAAAAAGACTAAAATAACTTGTCTCTGGATATATATATATATATATAGAGAGAGAGAGAGAGAGAGAGAAAAGGATGATAAACACAATTTACCACAAGAGAGAACTGGAAAACAAATACCTTGTGAGAGCTTGCATCAATCAACTATCCAAACAAAATTGTTTAAGGGAACACTACCAAAAATCTTGAGGATATGGTACCATGATGTAGTGCCTATGAGTTGTAGTAAAATTACTCAAATTATTAAGCAGAAGCTGAGTCCATCAAGACAGCCTTTGAGTTAGTACACCAACAGTTTGATCTCATGGAATAAAAACCATCAGACATAGTCATTTTTACAGACTCCATGTCTGTTTTTAATCAGACCTCATATGAAAAATCAAGGCATTCTCCATATAGCAAGAGCGGCACACAGTCTTATTTCTGCATATCCAATCACAGTGACCCTGCAATAGATCCTTGGACATAGTGATTTAGAAGGAAATAAACAAAAGAGAGGTGCCTGAATAACAAAAGTAAAGACCTTGTAGTGTGGGAACAATCAAACTCATTCTCAAGAAACAACAGAGAAATCTGGCCGAACATATGGGCTGACTGGTCAAAATGTATTTAGTGAAATGACATGGATAATGACAACATAAACAAACTGCAGCAGAAATCAATCCCTTATCTTTCAGTTTCAAACAGGACATGTAAGGACCAATGTTCATTTAAACAATATCAAATCCCAGCAACTGCCCATTTGTAGACATTGCTCTCATTTAAACGAAAAAATGGGACACATCATTATTGACTGCCTTTCTCTTTCAACTGCCACCAAAAAACTTTTACAGGCACCCTTAACTGTCACTAACTCACTGTGTGGACTACTAAGTCAACATCAAAAGAAATGCACTTTTTTAAAGAATGGTTTTATGCTGCCAAGTGTAGAACTACTCAAAAGTATTTGGGCATTGACAAGAACATGTAAACATTATTTCAAAGAACTTTAAAAAAACTGATCATGTAGGGATTGGTTGTTTGTTCCGTATCGACATCACTGCAATCCGGGCACACTCATTGGTGCTTAGTCTCCCATAACAGATGGCGAAGAGTATGCATACTGATAGCTCCAATGCCATGCTTTCCTATTCTGCCAAACAAGCATCCAGTTCTTCCAGTTCCACATTTAATACAAAGTTCTTAAAATCTCAACCTCTATGTTTCATAAATCTCAATATCCGCCTCCAATGGCCGCTCATGAAGTAGTTTCAGCATATCCCCCTTATCCATTGTCAACTCCCCATCTATTTGTACCTTGGATGCAAGCCTGTCTTTTCTTTCATTTCTGTGAACATTGTGGTGCCCTGGGTAGTAGATCCATGTGATACCCTGGTTGTTGGATATAGCTATAGATCTTGTCCATGCATATTGACACCAGTCACTTTGTGTCTTTTGCAACATGGACTGGGAGTTCATAACTGCTTCGATGAATGTGGTACCAAAGGGCCATTTGAGGACGTCAGTAACAACCTTGACATGCATCCTCGTACAGGATGTAATTGTTCCGTATGCTCTGATGTTTCCTGCCACAAATCTACCATGAAAACGTAATCACAGGAGTCCAAACATGTCTCATGATCATGATTGGGGTATCCCTGGTGTAGCCGAGGACTGTCCACATTTCCTCATTCTAAACATTCTGTAATGACTATTTCAAACATCAAAACTAGATATCTCATATAAAAATTAGTGCATACAATTTCACAACAGGTTGTCTCGTATAAAAATTATTCCTTTCCTTTTGAATCATTATTCCTAGATCAGGCAGTCATGCTTGTTGTTCATGGTTTCCAGATTGAAGTAATTTAATGCTGCTCAGGATTACTTGCCCCAATTAGATATATACTACTGTCCATTATAACCTAAGAACTGTTCAGTATCTTTATCCAATGTAGAGATCTCACAGCATATGCTTAAGAAGAAATTAAAATATGTGCATGAGGTTTTAACCTCTATATTGTACTTGTATTAACAGTGTTTGTATATCTATATTACTTGCAGAATTTTCTAGTCTCTATCGGCTACCCACTCTCCATACCTGATGATAAGCTGAGTCGATGGCACCCAAACTTCCAGCTCGATAAAGTGCCAGATGTGGTTCAATCACCTCTACCGCAGCCACCTAATGTTAAAGTCTACCATACTGCAAAGGATGTACTGGAGAACCAGAAGGAAAGATTGAATCCACAGGTAGATAACATTACTGCAAGAATTTTGAGTTGGAAACTGATTTTTATAATAGAAGGCTGTTGGCGGTAACCAACTCCATGCACAATCATCCTTAGTCACCCCTTGCAGCATGCGTGGCAGGCCACATCATTAGCATTCTGTGCATTGTTGACAACTAGAGATAAATACAATATTACAGTAATAATATTACTGGATATACAAACTATCAACTAGCAAAATTAATGTAAAAGAAATAATAACCGAAGAAACTAGAAATTTGTCCATGTTGTGATCCAACAGGAACCTTTTTCAAGAATTGAAAACAAACACAAACTAAAAGTTTTCTTGTTCAAATATTATTATTAACAAAATATTATCTTTAGAGACAGTTTTGTTATATGTTTGTAAATTTTTGTAGATTCGAATGGATTTTGCAGCACAGTAATCAAGACTTTGTGTGATGGTGGTTGTTAATATTTTTTATGTCAAGGTAATCATTGATATTTGTGTGTCTTAGTATTTGTATGTAACTAACCATGAATACTTATGACTAAGCAGATGCAGAAACTTCTGTTGTCTTTTAGGTGGAAGCTGCCTTAATCAAAGTTGTTCTCGAGAATAGAAACAATAGTCAAGAAAAATCTCAGGACTTAGTCTCATCTTTGCCGTCATCACCATCATCTCCATCAATGAAATGGATTCCACCTGCTCTTCTTGCTAAGGTCAGTTACATTTAAAAAAAATTATTCTTGGTCTTGTGCCTGCATTGATATTAACATTTTTATGGTGGATTCTGTAGCCTGCCACAGTGGCTTGAATTTTACAATTACTGATCGTTATGGTAGTATTTTGTAGAGCTGCAGGTAGATTTCACATGGATGTAAATGTTAAATAATGTATGCTTGACACTGGAAGTAAATGTTGAAATGTATAGAGTTAAAGGTATGTTTCATAAAGATAAGAAATTTTGACACATGGACACAAAATGTGAAAATTTCTAGTCAGTGTTGTTATCCTATTTCATCATCATCATCAGGTGCCATGCCGGGTGGCGTAGGTGGTCATGGCTCTCCACAGCTCTCTGTCCACAGTATTATGTATCAAGGTCATTGTTGTTTCTTTGCCGTGCCAGGTTGTCAAACTGTCTAATATTTTCTCACGTTGTCGCCCTCTGTCTCTGGTGCCTTCAATCTTGCCTGTTGTGATTGTGATATTTACATGTGGATAAAATATGCTGAAATTTATTCAGAGTTCCTAGAATTTAAGAAAAAATATTTTGCAGCATATATCCTAATATTTTATTTGTGCCACTGCCACATTGATTAGAAGTTTCTATCCTTAGCTTGTTGAACAGATGATTCCTCTGTCTGTTGTGACCTGAGTAAAGATCTGAAGAAATTGACTTATTTTCATTTTTATTGAATTGGTCTTTTTCTGCATCTGTTCTCAAATTCCTACAGGCTCGTAGGATACAATCTGGGGAATACAATCCTCTCACTTCAACACGGCACTGTTTTCGGTATTACTATACCAAAAGTTATTATCTGTATTTTGACTGCCTGGAAAGGGAGCAAAGGATAATAACACTGACACTTTTCATTCGTGTCGTAGGAGGTGAATAAGGAGGTTGGAAACGGTTTGGCTACCTCACCCCGTGAAGTAACGTGTTGCGTTAAAACTTGCTGATGATGCGTGCTTTGACCTCTGCTGGGGAATTTGGTCTTTTATTGTAACATAATATCAAATTGTGTGAAATAGTCATCTGGACAGCTTCCTGTTCAAAAGAATGCCAGTGTAATACCAATCTGGAGCGTAAAAGTAAAACTTCAACATTTGACATTAGGAGCAAGAGCGACGTTTTACTTTTATGCTCCAGATTGGTATTACACTGGCATTCTTTTGAACAGGAAGTTGTCCAGAGTTTTTTACTCATATTCCTCTGGGTTATATCATCATAATAGTAGATAATTTTTTGTAGTTGGCAGGTTGTCATCCAAACTCCCCAACCTTCCAATTTTCTCTCACAACACGCTTTGAAAGTGACTCTAGTCATAGAACTTTAATTGATATTAGAACACATATCAAATGCTATTCTTCTTTACACATTTCTGTTCCCTGTATCTATTTGTAGCTTCTTTCCTTCCCCCCCCCCCCACACTCCTGTGTGCACTATCTTTCTCTATCCTTTCCCTTTTTATCTCTCGTCGCCCACTAACACACACCTCCCCCCCCCCCCTCTTTGCAATGCTATTTTGTGTCCCCTTTCTTTAGTTTTGCATCTTACATCTTTTGGTATTTCATAATTTATACATATTGAACGCATCAATATGCACTTAATAAACTTGTGTTGCACTGGATCTGTTACTGGGTGATGATTTTCTTGGTGAGAGAAATCATTCTCCCAGCCATTTTGGTTATATTCGTTATGGTTTTGTTTTCTTAACTGTTTTTGTTGTCTTGATTGGTCCCAATTGGACCGACAAGTTGACAATTGAATTTGTTCTTTGTTTTATTGTTATTTTCCATATTTTATTATTTTATATTGACAGTTTTCTTCAGTAACCTGTCTAGCATATTTATATTTATCTATTTGTCTGGTTACTGCGGCACTTCCATTTTGTCGGACATCCTCTGATATTTAGGTTATTTATATTTATGCCCGACATCAGTAGACTGAGCTGAGGTAAAAACTTTAAGGCTGCCGCTAAGACCTGAATAAAACTGGGATCTTTGACCTCAAGGCCTAGCAAGATCAAAATAATCCTGAATGCAAGAGTTTAATGGAACAAACACAGAGAAAGAAAATAATGTTAGAATTTGATGACTTACCTGTGTTGATTGATTGATTGCTTAATCCATTTGGATATTAGATAGGGAAGCTTATTTTTAACATGTCTTAGTCTTGACATGGGTTGTTAGCTTCATTTATAGCTTAGATTCTATTATCTTTTATTATATAGTAAATATTTTAAAGATTTTCTTTCATCACATTTTGTTCCATGTTATGATTTTGCCTCATTTTTCCTATTGTATAAATTTTCCCCATAATTTCATACTTGTGTGATTATTAAACACATATTTATTCTGTTCCAACAGATACGGGCCAGGGAAGCTCAGAAGATTGAAGAATCATTAACTCGAAGTCCAGCTGAAGACAATAAAACAAAAATTATGAGACATCTGCCACAAATTATACGTACTCTTCGAACGTATCCTTTTAGTAGTTAACCATTCTTCTTCTGCATTCACTCTAAAACTTATACAGATTAACAGGATGTGACTTTTGACTTGACAGATCTGATCAGCATCTTCGTTTCTGGGTCACTGACTTTATGCGATGGAACAGCCAGTTCCACTTCTAAAACCTTCTTTTCATCTCTTATGATATGTGTGGCAGTTCACAGTTTTGCTATTCTTTGCTTCCCTAGGCACCAGCAACATACAGGAAATTTCATCATTAAAAATAAATTGTTTATTGAATTTTCCCTTTCCAAACTATTAAGTGGCATTGTAATACGGTGTCATGTCCACAATTTTCTATTGACCTAAACTCAACATCTCTCTTGTGTAATTTCACATCGTCTTCACCTTCTCCCCCCCCCCTCTCTAATCCATATTCTCTATCTAAGATCCACATCTTCTATTTATCAACCCCCATCTTCTATATATCAAACCCAGATTTTCCATTTATCAACTCCACATCTACTTGCAGAGGTGAAAGCAATATCAGAAACACTCTCACACATTACCACAAAATACAAAAATGATGCAACATATCCAAAAACCTAGTGATATTCACAGGCTCCATGTCTGCTCTACAAGCGCTTGAAAACTGGAATCCAACAGCAGAGAAAGCCATAAGCAACATACTTATATCTTATGACATGACTGCTACTCTGCAATGGGTACTAAGAGCAACAGCGGGAATGAAAGTGCTGATAAACTGGTAAAAAAAGAGATCAAGCATGCCCCAACCAGGAATTACCACATAACAGCGAAATACATCCGCAACAATGGATGGATTGCTGGAGATCTGGTTCAAAATGAAGAGTAGTATGTGAAGAAATGTCTTAACCAAATGAACGCACCAGCATAAATACACTACACGCAAAGAGGTGTAGATCAAACCACAATATTTAGGCTGTGAACACATGTACAACTTAACAAACACCTATAAAGAATTATCACAGACCACACAGTAACAGACAAGAGGAGGAAATAGTAAAACACCACTTTATCAAATGCCCTGCACTACAAGACGTGCAAAAACATATAGATGCAAGCTATCAGAAATGTATCTACCATAACCTAGCACAGGAAAGACACAGTGAAAGCTTGCAACCCCGAGGATTGTATAAGTAAAATCTTCCATTTATCAATTCCACATCTTCCATTTATCAACCCCACAACTTCATGTCACGCCTTAAGAAAAATATTTTGTACATTCTCTCTAACTGCCACTATCAGATGTTTTGTGACAGAAAAGAAAACCGCTCTCCCACTTGAAGTCGTTTACAAGAAACTTGAGGAGGATAGTCGCAGTGCCGTCATTTCACAACGTAAGTTGACAGCCTAGGAATACATGGGCATAACAAATTGTGCAGTTTATCACTGCTAGAAATAAAACATTTTGAGTCAGTGAATGTAGAACACATAAAAAAAAATATTTTCTGTGTTAACACTTTTTGCTGACCAGAAATCCAAAGCATATTTATTTCCCATTGCCAATGGTGTTAGCTATTTTTTGAAACATTGATAGCGTCGCTTTTAAAAATATACAAAAAATCAAACTGGCATCGTAGAGTTTTGAAATTTTGTGGCATAATGAATGTTTTGTGCTTTCTGAATGAATTTGAAAAACCCCAGATTTATGTCTAGAATGAATTCCTATTTTATCAATACTTTTGATTCTAGTGTTGTTTTTATGAACCAATATGTTTTGTCTCAGCATATTATATTCAGAACGTTCTTGAAATATATGTTCTACAGTCTGTGGTTAATTCAAGTTAAACATGCAAGTAAGAATGAATAAAAGCAGACTGCCACTATAAGCATTAAAATGGGTACCAAAATAATAAAAAGGAAGACCAGGAGAGATTTTTTGCAGAATAACCATCAAAGAGGGTATGACTATGAGTCTCAAAAACATACACAAATTACACATTGTAGCACCACATTGCTCAAACTTAAGAACTCTGGTTTCTGTCCTATGCACAGTGGTCGCATGCCTTCCTGATAAGTATTTTCCCGCTGGATTCCAATGTGGTTCTACTTAGTTTACTCAGGATAACTAACTTTCTGTTATCTGGGCTCAAAGAGGTGGGGGAAAAAAAACAACATAACACTGTTTATTTTCTATGCATGTCGTAAAAGTAACTAAGGAGGATATGGGGTGGAATTGGCTGTTCCATCCCATATACGGTCAATGTGACACAGAGGCCATGCTGAAGTCTCATTCTGTCAGGCTGAAAAGTCCAGATATCACAACAATGATGTAAACTACATTCTGCTAATCTGCAGGAATTTGATAATGAACACTGAAGAAAAAAACACATGTGACAATGACATGTTAACATTTGCTTTAGAAAACATTAAAAAAATGTGTTTTTCCAAGACAAAATAACTGAACATGTAATGAGACACCAGTCATATGTTCAAAGATGATCCTGCGGGAAATAATCGTGGGCGGAAAGAGAAGTGGACAAAGAAAATCCTGATTTGATAACATCAAGTAATGCTCAGGGCATATTTTTCCACACTTGTCCATATGGCCGATGTATAGGGATGTTTGACTGGCTTACTGTTGTGTTTCCAGTGTGTCACCTCTACAACCCCAACGGCTTACATTTTATTATATGTTATTAAATTATGTGACTTGTGTTTCTGTTCCCAAATACCAATAAGAGCATATAACAAAAGAATATCCCAAATAATTCAAGAGATAGACCAAGAAACCGGTGGATAGAAAACACCAAGATAACCTTGAACAAACATGGACTCAATGCAACCAAGGTGACACATCTGACATAATGATAACTGAGGCTCCCACCCCTATGCTTAACGTCAAGTGTGGATACTAACAAGCATCATTCACCTGGGAAAAGACAATAGACTTAATAATTTTTTTTTATGTCAGTATCATCATGTGACATTCTTTCAGAATGTCGTCTTCCTTATTGATTCATTGAACACTCCATAATTCTGGGCAAGTTGTTCTGCTGCAGATAGAGATATGTTTAACCTTAGGCATGCTGTGTTTACAATTACGCAATGTTTCTTGTGCCGCTGACTGCAGCGGAATTGGTTTTCGAAATGTTATGCAATCATCGGTAGCTGTTTTGAAATCACAATAACTTCTTTGTTAGTACAGATATTTAAATAATATTTGCACATATAAATAAAGAATTAAATTCTGCATATATTGGTGTATGTTTTGTTTGTGTGTGTGTGATACGAGACGTGTGATAAAGTCAAATTTAGACCTATCTAGATCTAGGCCTACCGTATTTTTGATCAATCATAAGCTGTGAAATCTGTTGAATATTATATATTTAACATAATGGAAACAATGTGGCATAATTTAATAATCACAAATGAACTTACCTTTAAGAATTTTTACCTTTGCAGCTGTTTAATCATTGATTTCACTGGATATACTATTAACAAATTGTATAATAAACACGATTCACTGTTTTGTCGTTTCAATATGATGCAGAAGACCACAAATTCCTTGAATTTCCATGTCAAAATCACTTAATATCATTTTCCCCGCCATTATAACAAAACGGCGACAAATTTTCTACCCAATGTTGCCATCATTCTTTCAAAAACTTACAAAAATTACAGATCTTGTTTTTTTGGTTTGGTTTCGGGTTTAGCGAACCGGGCAATGGATTTATACTTCAGCAATCAATATATGCCACAATTCCGGCGAAATGCTTTGCCCCAATTGTAAACACAGTGTACTAAATGTTAAACAATCTGATATATCATGCCAGTAGCAAGATAGAATTTTTAGTGTTATCTCCCTTACATGTCCTAAATGAGCTATAATTATTTGCTAACAAATTTGCAGTAGTATATGGGACATACTTATTTTTTTACTTTTTTTTTTATTCAGGAGATGCTGAGCAGCATATTAACATCCTAAAAGAACTGGCTCCAGAACTTATTCAAATAAAGGAAATCAAATCTGGCAAATTTCTCAAATTGGACAAGAATGTCGACATACAAACAGTCTCCAATCGGATCCTTAATCTTGTCGAGTCTAGAAAATAGCATTACAGAATATCATTATGTCTTTCTATGTTGTCATTTAGCCATTGCTCATGTGTTACTCATGGCCTGTAAGTAGAAAAGATTAGTAACACTCTCACATGATGTGCACATTGATTGAAAATCACCTGTGCTGAAAATATGCTTATACATGCTGCTTTGTTATAAACTACATCTATTTGTTATTGAACTGGCAGGGGAGCAAAGAGTAACAATGCAGTGATTTCCCATGCATGTCATATTAGGCAATTTTTAGAGGAAGTGGAGTGTGTAGCCGTACTGCTAGAACACCGACCTCAGATTCCTGAGGTCCTGGGTTCAATCCATGGTTGGGACAAGAATTTTTGTCTTTCTGAGGTGCAACAAAAAATTATTCCTGTACACGTTACAGCGAAAGCTTTGGCAAAGCGGCCTTTATTTCCACAGCTGTAAATGCCTCCCTGCACTCCTTAACAGGAAAACATGCAGTAACGAAAGTTGTTTTTTGCGAAAGAAAGTAGAGGAAGTATTGGCTGGCCTGTCCCATGGAGCAGTGGTTCTCAACATTTTTGTGCCTGTGGCTCACTTTCTGGACTAATTAATATCCTTGGGTCGCTCCTATGACATTTTAAAGGCTTTTTGGCTTTCTTCAATGATTATTATCATTTGTCTTATTATATTTCTATTCTGAATAGTTTTAGATACCTTTCTATATCTCCAGCACCATGGGCCCTTGGCCCCCAAATGTCAATATTTTCTCTTCATGCCTCCTCACACCTGAAACTTCCTGAACGTTTAGTTTTCTACTAGAGCTCAATAAACCAGGAGATGTACCCGCTGTCCATATAATTGTAATTATAGAGTAATTCAAGGGAGATAAGAGAGACCTTTCTATTGTCATTGGTGGATTCAGGCGACACAAGCAAAAAATTCCTTGCACCAGATCTCAATTCCTCACGCCTGAACACAGGTCATTAAATCATCCTCTACATCTCTACAACAGCACTTGTGGATAAGCCAATAGATAGATACATTGTCAGCTCTTCAATTTCCTCATCTGTTCACGCTTTTAAGTGCATCTTCTACAGTAATTGTGTTTGCTTCATCTATGCTCTGGCTCATGTACATTTTTATAACCTTGTTCTTAATTTCATATATTTCCCATGGCCAGTTTGTGAGGTATAACGTGTAAATATAGATGCTCCTTTAGTTTTGTTCATCTTGTGCCAATATGATCAGTGCTCTAGATGTTAGGCATAGGCCTACTATTATTATTATTTTTTGTGTGTACAAATCTCAGAACATCTTTAGTGTCATCTCATTTGCAATCTTTTGATAGAAATCCTCCCATTTTGCCTCTTTTACAGCTTTAGCGGTCTCTTTTGAACTTTTTTTATATCTGATTTTCTTCATTTGTGAAACGAGCATGTTGCAGAGATTCTGTTTTTCATGTTTTCTGCCACTTTGATACTGCTTGTTGTTTATCACTCCATGCGGCTTACACCTCACGATTCCACCAAGATTTCTGATCCCAATTGTTCTTCATATTTTGTTAAGAACTTGAATTACATTTTTTCTCATGATTGCTGTCATATTTGAAGAAAATTGTAAGCTTTTGGTGTTTCCTCCTCTCATTCTCAACTAATATGATATATGGGTAATGGTTGCTGCCATTATATCCCAACAGATCCCTTCTGAAAACTGAGGCTATAATGGAAGACAACAGAACACTACTATCTTCATCACCATGCCTGTTCTCCACTCTTGTTGCATCTTGTGACAATCATTAATGCTTAATAGGTCTGTAGTAACCAAGACCTATTCAAGATCCCTTAGGAATTCCTTCGTTTATTGGAAGTTGTATTGACATATGATGTGTGCCTTTGCATTAACTAAGATTCACTAAGAATAATCTGCATTTCTTGTTCTAGTATTTCCTTATCATTGCCAACCCCGCAGTCCATAGATACATTACATGCACACAAATTAACCAACTTAAATTGACATTTTTTAATTTTATTGCTTGTAGTTGAATATGATCATTTTTTTATTCCATATGAACATATGTACATATAGCACATCAATGCCTTCTCATACAAGAGTAGCCTGTTTGATGTGTCACCTACCATAAAAATATTGAAAGCGGGCATCCTCATCATACCATTTGCACCCAACTGCTTTTCCCATAATGCCACAATATCAGCGCTGTAGAAAAGTTTACATAAATCTGGTTGTCAATTAGTTGAGTTTTGCACAATTCCAGATTAAAATTCTAGCTCTATTCCTAAAGAAACAGAAGTTCATGAGGCACAGGCAGGTTTTAGATCCAGCAGAGGTACCAGAGACCATATGTTCAACATGAGAATCATTATTGAAAAATTCAGGGAATTCAATATAGACTTAGACGCATGTTTTATTAACTACACAATGGCGTTTTATTATGGAATTACCAATTATGGAAAATTATTGTCGACATGGAATTTCCAAAACATCTCACATATTTAATCGCAATGCTGTACCACAAACTAGAAGCAACAGTAAAAGTGGACAAAACAATGTCAGAATAGTTTATTGTACAGAAAGGAGTTAGACAAGGAAGTGCACAATCACCATATCTGTTCAACATTTATGCTGAAAACATAATGCAAGACGACATGACATATGCTGATGACATAGTTCTCGTAACAACAAACGGAGATGGTCTAAGCAAATGTTACTATCAACAAAAGAACACAGTGATGCCCAAAACCTGTACTTAAATATGAAGAAAACAAACATTATGACAACATACAAAGTGAAAGTACACAATCCATTCTCTAGACTACATCCATGGTTTGATTATTATCAACTTAACTGAAAGATGGAACTAATCTTAGATTACCAATAGCTTCTAAATCAACCCAAATTATAATTTGAAACTGGGCACCAAACTTTAAAGAAAAGTAAATAAGGTGGGAGTTATGCTGACCATTGCATTTTTAAGAATTATACATTGGTATTTGTATGAGTGTGAGATGTTAGCAATCTCACATTTCAGTGGCTCTGCTATATTTTCGGTAGCCATCTTTACTATTTTCTTTCCCCAGCTAGTTTGTTATCCACTCTTGCTGTTAAGCGTAGGTGTGATTGGAGCTCAAGCTTGCGTTCTAAAGCCAGATGTGTGGCCTCGGCTGTGCTTTGACCGTGTCTGTACAGGATGTCCCTGATGTTTTCTATCCATCTTTTCCGTGGTTTTCCTCTGGCTTTGTACCATGAACTCTTTTGGTTATATGCCTGTATGGGCAACTTGTGTCATCTTTACTCCCCGGATTAATCCAGTACCCAATTACGGCTGTGTCGACCTGAAAGCCGTTATGATCTGAAAAACATTTCCACCTCAACTGGGGAATGTACCAGTTTCGGACATGCTGAGAGTAGTTCTTGTCTAACTTTGTGTAGTGGATTGTTATAATCATTTCATCATAAAGAATTTATATAACTTAAAATTGCTTGAAATTTATTCAGTGGCTAGGTAGATGATGGGGTAAGAGGTAACTCAGTGATTAGTGCATCTGCTTCCAGGTGAGTGATCCAAGGTTCCAAAATTCAACTGGAAATATTTTTAATTACCAACAGCTCCTGGAATGACGAAACATGGAAATCAGTCCTAGATCTTTGGGAAAATAAAAAGTGGCAAAGGTGGAGGGATGCCGACCATATCCTGCATTGGTACACTGTTTGTCAATGAAAAATACAGGCCTTACACCGTAGTCCTGGATATGTCTCTGGCATCTATCTATCATGAGACTATACAATGTATCCCTTGTTTTCCTTGCGGTGTCGGGTAGAATTCTCTGGAGATGGCCTTCCTGTGTGCTGTTTGTATGCTTGTTCCAGTGGCTTCTTTGATTTCTGTGATCCATCTTTTACATGGTCTGCCTCTGGCTTTATAGCCGTTATATCTATATGTCATGGCCATCTGTGGCATGCTGTCTGTTGGTAGTCTGGAAGCGTGTGAAAACCACTTGATCTTTTGATGTGTTCCAGTACTGGTATTGTTTTGATTTTCTGTCTGATGTTATTGATTCTAATTCTATCTCTTAATGACATTCCAAGTATTCTTCATAGACATGTTATTTCTGTTGTCACTATTTTTCTTTTGTCTTGTGCTCTTCTGAGAACTATTCATATTTATTCCCTGCAAGTGATATTACTAGTATTAGCTTCTACACTGTCTGTCCGCTAAGCCAATCACAGTGTCATTTCAGTGACTCAAATGGTTACACCGTGTTCTAATCTATCCCATTCAGAAAAGAAATCACATAGTCCATCTAGAAAAGCACAGAAATTTTTACTTCCTTTTCGGCAGGCAGAGATAGCAAACTGCCATTGACCGAAAGTCTCTGGCATGAATAAGGAAAACAACTTTTTAAAGGTACATGACAGTGCTATAGGTATATAGACCTATTGTGCTTTTTTGTCCTGCTGTACTTTGATTTAAAATTACTCTATTCGTGTCATAAATTTGTTGTAAGTATTTGAAATAGTAAGTGGTCATGTTATGCCAAATTTGTTTTTGCCATAATAAAAGTGGGGTAGTTTTCATTTTAGCTTGTATGAAGGATACAGAACATTGCAAAGTTGCCATGTTCTAATATTTTGTTATATCTTACGTGATAGATCACACAACAAAATCCTCAAGTACCCTCCTGTTCCGCCCTCATAGCTCATGTTGCATATCTGGTGAACACTTTTAGGGGTCCTGTCAGGGACTTCCTGGCTGCATATGGAATGAGATTTGAATGTAACCAGACAACACAGCATCATAATAAGTTTTACTACGTCAGAATGCAAAGCCCTAACAAGGATAGTTAGTGTCAAAGTCCATAGCATGAGCGTATGACATTAAGGAATAGTAATGTCTGGAGCACAAAGTGCCTCAGGAGAAGGCAACATGGCATTGTTGTTTATGGAAAAAACAATGGTGGCAGCTATGTCTTAAACACCCAGTGCAGAAATGCTTTACATTCTATTGCTAGTTTAGAGCAGAGTTGCGGTATATGCTCCTTTTGGACTATCAAATTCTTCTGTTTGCTCTTAAAACATACTACTGATTAGTAGGTTATGGTCTAGAATAAAATGAGTTGTTTACAAATTGGCTGCAACATTTCAACCGTGCACATAATACTTTAACATTAAATTTTAATCACTTTGATCTTCTGTTGGATGAGATGTCCCACCTCCAAACATTGATCGTCTCTTATGACATGTATGGCAGGTCACAGCTTTGTTGTTTCCCTTTTGGGCACTGCAAAGAATTGGACAATACATGATGTCACTTTAAACATAACCCTTGATCATTCATCACGTGCTATTAATCCCAATGGACTGTGTGATTTGCTTCAGGTCATCGATGGAGCCCCTCAGATTTTCATTACTTTATTTCTATCTTTCATCACATGTAGATATACAAGATAATTTTTAATGCAGAAATAACTTATTGAATTTAATCCCAATTTATTTATTTTGTGTGTTTGTGTTAAAAAATGGATTTTGATATTTTTAAACAGTTTCGATACAACATCTCTAAACTTCCAAATTACGTATTTGAGAAAGATTGTTTATTCACTCGTTAAGGGTTGTTTGTAGAGTGTTATATTTTTATGCTATGCAAATCTTGGTGATAATGATAGAGGGCGTGGACATTCCATTTTTATCCAGCATATCTTTGTATTTTCATGCCATCAGTTGACATGACATTACACATTAATGATTATGGCAGTGAACCATAATTCTTTACAAATAGAAAATATGAGTAAATTATTCCTCTAGGTGCACATGTTGTTGAAGGCATATATTTTACAACACATTTGTATTTATTTATGATGTACTTTATTCTTGTCAATTTCATTATCAAAATAAAAGTATTTTTGTTGAATTTTTATTTGTGTACTTTATAATAATCAGTGCTACCTCTGGATTATGTGTGTGTGAGTACATGATATTTATCATTATCAAATGTAAACCATATGCAATTTTTATAAATTTCTTTGATATGTTGAAGAGTTCCATTTTGTGAATGAGTATATTTCTAAAGTTGGCTCTATTTATTGAATGGATATGAGAACAATTTGTGATGTTTTGACTCCACTGCCATGACTGACAAATAGATCCCCTCAAAGTAGGAAATTTCTATTTAACACATGAAAAAAGCTCTGGATGAACTACTTCATTTAATACTGGAAACAAGAGATTATTGCTCATAATTTCTGCAGATTGAAACAAACAACTTTGACAAAAGAAACCCAATATTCATGAAACCACTGTCAAGTGATGGTTGGGACATTCAATGGTATCCCCCTGAGATGTGATGCATGCACACATCAGAGAGTAAAATGATGATATCCATAGAGAAACGGTTGAAGCAACAAGTTGTGATTGAATTTCTGATGGCAGTAAGCTGATCACCAATCAGCATTGATCAAAGAATGACATGAGTGTGTAGTAACACGTGTGGATGTTAGTACAGTGGAATTCTTTTGTAGCACATACATTTATAAAAAAAATTCCCTCCACTATCTATCCAATAGTATTTAGGCTCAAAGTTTGTGTGTTATGTTTAGTATGATGAATTTATTCAACATTGGCCATGTCATCAACAAAATGGCAACATATAGTAATAGTAACTGGTAGTGTTACTGCAGTTTCTCATGCATTAATGACAAGTCATGTGCCTTAAATGAGTGAACTCAATATGCACATGAGAACTGGTATATTCATCACATTTAGTGCATTACAGCTACATTATAGTACATTATTGGTGGTATTAACATCCATCATTCCTACATGTAGATATCCTGTTGTGTTTTGTCAGTTTTCTGTTTTGTTTCATCTCTATCCTTCTAGTTTTTACTATTACTCTTATGTTATGTTTTTTCATCTATCGGTCTAGTTTTTACTCTTTCAGACTTCTGACATGTGGTCCAATTAAATCTGTTATGTGATTGTTGACAGTGCCATTCTTAATTTGTTGTGTGTTACCGGTATATTGTTCTTGATAAAGGCCTTTTGGGCAAAACATTGATTTGTGTGTTTTCCAGTAATAGCAAAACTTCATTATCTGTTTTTAATTTTCACCTCTTAGATCACTGTTTTGCGACAGTTATAATTACACAATTATCAATACATAGAAACACAGAGAAAATACATGTCCAGGATAACATAGAAATGTCTGCACTCTACCTCTTAAATCAGATCACATATTAATAAAATATGTACCTGATGAAAAGTGTAATCACATTTATTGACTAATAGAACAATGACTATTTTCTGGAAAAAATTGATATTTATTGTCAGCTGCTTGTAATCAACATTGTTCAAATTAAACCAGTATAAATCAAAGATGTTCATTTAAAATATAAACACCAACAACATAATTGAAGAAAACAAAGCAATAAAACTACGTAGACTGTTGGTTGCTGATTCACAAGTTGGTCTATGGGCTCATGCCATTTAACCCAAACTATGTAGATAAAAAAACTTTTACCGTTAAAGAAATTTCAGAAAAGCTCTATTTTTTCCATGTTCAGTTTTCCTTCCTCGACTCCACACTTCCATTAGTACTACTAAGATTTTCCATGTCTTATATCCTTCTACAACAGAGATTTAACTTGTTTTATTTCCCTCCACAGCAGAGATTCCACTTGTTTTATTTCCCTCTACAGCAGAGATTCCACTTGTTTTATTTCTCTCCTGTAGAAATTCCACTAGTTTTATTTTCCTCTTGAGATTGATGTCTATAAACTAAATATTTGAAAGAGGAGATGGAAATGGCTGGGGTGAACACTGATAATGTAGAGGACTAGACACTCCTACAATGAATTCAAGTGGAATCTTGCAGCAAGATTCGGCTCTGTGGCGGCATGATATCGGGTTTGAATCCCACCATAGGCAACTGTGCATCCGGACCATTCAGAAAGCACTGGCAAACTAATGGATGCATTTATATTGCCTGGAAATCACTACAGCCAAAAAATGCTCAGTTGATGGCTACATCCTAAATAGAATATGCTACCACTGAGATTTCCCATATTTTGATACGAGTAGATTCTTGATTAGGAACCAGCATCACTGCACAAGGAATTCCCATAAATTCTCTGCTTGCCAATCTGACCGCCATCTAAATGTATATAAGCTTAGTGCCCTAGTCAGTTGTTGGTTCTTCTGGTCTTTCCAGTGAGTACACATCTCTTCCCTGGACACTCCTTTTTCTATCATTCTCTGAACACCTACATTGTCTATTTCAGTGTCCTCATCATAATTTTGTAGTGTATCCATGACTACTCTAATTTAATCCAGTCTCTTCAGCCAACCAATTTGTAAGCTCTCTCGTTCTCCATAACACTTATTTTGATTTTATTGACTGCTACTACGAATTTCCATGATTTGTTTTTCCTTTCTTAAATCCTGGTTTCATGCATGGTCTGTTTCCTGTGATTGTCTTTGAGATTGTGATCAATCCTCACAGACATAATGTCCTATTCTTTACTAGAAATATATATTTTATATTTAGCTAATTCACTAATGTACATTCATAGCAAATTTCACAATAATAATACTGTGGAATCTCTTTATAGTTCATTCATTTATAATGAAATGTTTTATTTAACGTGTTTCAAAATCACTAATTTGTTTATTCTGTAATGTATATGAAAGAATATACATTATATATTAAATAATATTAAAAGAAAATACATAAATATTTTGTTGGTCATGACCAATTTGTTATATAGGAATTCCACTGTATCTTCTATACTGTGTTTATTGAACATAGTAAGGACATGCTAAAATGAAACGTGGACACAAACCAAGACAGCAGAAGGATACATGATAAACCAAAAACAATCTGAACTGTTTAAGCTCAGTATAAAGCATAGGCACTTAGTTATATTCCTACTAATCGTTGCCTGATTGACCAGTGCTATCAAAAGGGATAAGTAATAATATGTTCTTTTTTGTAACAAATAAATAAAATAGCATATGTTTTATAACAAAATTATTTAACATTTTTCACAATTTCCAATTAATAATATATGGCCAATTTTGTTTTACTACATTAATGTATGGCTTGGAAACAAGGATGAACAAACAGAAGTCAGAATTGATGCTTTTGAGATATGGATATTGAAAATATGGAGGATGGAATGAGAAGGAAATGAAGTTATGACAACATTTCATTTGGAAAAAAAAAACTTTAAGGAAATAAAAATCAAACATTTTGGACATATTAAAAGACATGAAGACTTTACTTGAGGGTAGAGTTGATGGGAGGTAGGCAGAGATACAAGTGAGAGGGAAACACCATGATATGGACAGGTTACAGTCTAGCACAGTGCATTACCAAAGCAAGAGACAAGATGTTGGAGGTCTGTTGCAGCCAACCTTTATTGCGGAGATGGCACTTGATGATGAGGAGCCAAATTTAGTTATATTTAAATATTTCATTGGCCAAGACCAATTTGTTATATAAGGATTCCTCTGTATATAAATGATAAAATAGATTAGATTATCTCTACGGTTATATGAATCGGATGTGAAACCTGGACATTTAATGCAGACACAGAAAGGTTTTAGACTTCAGTACAAGTGCTACAGACGTTTGTTAATTATTTATATACAACAAAAGACACTTATTTGTCTGGCAGCAAATTAACAATTTTGCAGATTATTAAGAACCACTTTTAGCAGTGGTGAAAGGGGGTAAACTTGGTTGGTTTGAATATGGTAATGAGACATGGTTCACTTTCTAAAACTATTTTGCAAGGAAAGGTTGAGGAAGGAGAAAAGGTGAACAAATAAAATCCTAGATTGACATCAAGGAATGGTCAGGGCATTATTTTTCTACACTTATCTAAATGGCTGAAGACAGGAGTGTTTATAGGGCTTTTTGTACTGTAGTAGGGCAATCCTAACGGGTTATGAGTCTTATTATTATTAAGATTATATTATTATTAATAAGTAGTCGTAACCTTCGATAACAGTTACCATGTTCCGACAGGCTGACATTGTGTGCTTGAACTAGTTACGGGCATGACTTGGGTGGGCAGAACAACAAAGAAACCTGTCGTTTCGGCAGCATTAGACTTGAAACACCATTGAGTCGAATGGCTGCTGGAACAGAGGGCGGAGCACTTATGGGAATGCCCCACGTGCTGTGAGGCCAGTTTCTAATCAAGAATTATTAGTCAGATGTCAGCAAAGCTTCACATGCAGCAAGCTTTTTAATATAGAGAAATTTTTTTATAAATTGTGATAAATTGCATTATTATTTGAAACTTCTAAGTACTAAAATAGCTTGTTCCACATGAAAAATACTGAATCTGGCCCGCCAAATCAAAAAAGATTACCCACTTCTGTTCTACTGTATTCAACTGAGATTAAACTGTTGTGTCTCTAGATCATAACTATAGATTCATCTGTGATATGTTAGGTTATGTTATCCATCTGTGGTATTAAAATGATGTCCACTGTAATTTATTGTTTAAAATATCTTTCCTGATCAGGTAATTTCTTTAAGGAGTTTTAAATAATTTCTGTTCATATCAATAAAAAGTGAACAAGATCAATAAGGTTGCTCAGACTTCTTAGCTACTGGTATTTAGAAGCCTACAACAGAGAAATTACACAGTAGTTTTGACAATTACTCTGAATTTTCCAACACAGAAATCAGAAACAGGTACAAACTGTTTCTATTTGTACCTGTTAAAATAGAAGGTATGGACATTCTTCAATAATTGGATTCTTTCATCTGCTACTGAAGAATCTAATTTCTGAACACTACTATTATGAAAATCCAGTTCACAGCCAATTTCTATTTTTCTATAAACCCATCAGGATTGTATGGGTATCACATTAGATGCTTCAGCATACAGTCCTCAAGCAATTTCTATATTCAATGATGCAGATGAGTGAGTAAATATCTTGTCCTGTTCGTTTCTTGATGTTGTCTGTCCACGTCTTTATATGCTCTCCTCTGCTTCTCCTGCCTTTGACTGTTCCCTGCAGTGATGTTTTAAAAGGAATTTTTGCATGCATGCCCAAACCATGCTAATTAATTATCCATTGTAGTATTTCAGTGGGCAAAAGGAGGTTTAGCAAGTGGTGCCCATCTCCTCTCCAGCTGTCCTTACAATGTGGTTACATAAATATGCTGTCTCTCGCGGCTTTCATTGCACTTTACAGATGTAGGCACTACATCACGTTTGAACTTCGCACTGCGTGCTTCACTAACAGTCAGCTAGGTCCCAAACGTTATTATATGTTTACAAATAAAGACCACTAATCTCAAATATTACATTCAGTTTGGTGTTATCTTTGAATCTGTTGACAAAAGAACTTTCAAGATATTTTACAGACACATTAGTTTATTGTTTAATGCACTATTAATTCACTAAATATAATATAACACAGATCCATGCACCAAAGAAATAAAACGGTGACATGTTATCTTGCTGACATCACTGCCAATAAGCAAAGATGACTCAAATATTTGTGAAAACAACATACAAAAATACACTTTCTAATGTAAGAAAATTGTTCTATGTTAAAAAAGCACATTACATATTTTTAATTAGTGTATATTAGGAGTTGTAGTCAGATATAAGTTAAAGAGACACTTTCTGCATTTATGTATGCACAAATATAAAAGCAAAGATGTAAAAAAAAACATTTGTAATACACAAAAAAATGTGGATAACAGTGTATAAATCAAACAGTAATAGGTTTCATATAAGTAAATATACATATATATATATAGTCAAAAAACTGGTGTTGAAGGGAGGGATTTTGAAGCTGTGTGATAAAGGCAACATGCTTTTGCTGCACCATGTACAGGGTGAGTTTTTTTTATTTACCCTCAGACAGAAAAAAACCCAGTCCTTACCGGTGATTGAATTCTAGCCCAAACTAGTATGAGAACAACGCTCTAACCTCTCGGCCAGTTATATATATATATATATATATTACTTACTCAATAATTAACGTACAACTTTATTATAATAAGAACAAATGTACACAAAGTTTATAATAAAAAAAACAACAGAACACAAACTATATTAATTTAAACTTGGATACAATAGTTCCAATAACAACTGACAGACTGATAAAAGAAACCCTTGCCTTCACAATCTCACTAAGTATGAAGCTTGTATAGAAAATGCAAAAGGTATATTATTCATACAATAAATTGGGTTTTTGATGTATGACCACAACCATTGCATGTTTAAAATAGTGGTCGTAACTAGCTATATTTTGTGCAATCTATTACACTGGAAGATCTTAGCAGCAATTAAGGATGCTATAGTATAGGTGTCAACTTATTTTTTCACAAATTCGTATTTCTAATTATATCAGTATTTAAAAAAAAAATTTTTAGACCCTCAATATGAGCGTGTGAGGTAAAAATAATGTCTGCATTAGTAATAATTACTAGGAAGAAATTTAACAAAGTGACAATTTTTTTTATATGAGTTTTTTTTGGGGCCCGAATTTAATACGGAAAATCCTTACTAGTTGACACTTATGCTGTAGTCTCTAAATGTTTCTTGATACTTATTTTGTGGTGGTGTATTTTTTTTAACAATTATTTTATAATTAGAGTTTTGCCTGAACGTTGACTTTTAACATGTACAGCTTGAACATAGGACCCGTGAGTTTATTATTCATCTCTGATGGACTTCACTAGCAGTCAGTGATGACTGAATTTTTGCTAGAATTATCCAACAAATGAAAAGGAATTCACAACTTAGGGAAAGAATTCAGTATCAAATGTTAGTTAGTCTTCAGATCATCATCATGGCAATCCAGACATGGGTGCTTCGATCTCATATTCAGTATGTCCTTCATGACGTGGTCACTGATTGCTTCAGTTCTGTGTTGGTTGATAACTTTTGATTCCTATATTCCACTCATTTCTTAGAATACCACGCTTCACTCCCAAGTTCTGACATGGAAGAATAAATACTTCTAACTTCTTGATTGCATTCAAAATATCAGCATAGTCCATTAACTACCAAGTCATTGAAGCCATGCAGGCAAGAATGCTTTTTCATATCCCCTGACAACCACGTGTCGAGGTACAAAAAATGGAAGTAATTCTCTTCAGTATAGACTTCATCAATGACTCCAACCACTGATGTGGAGATAATGCACAGGCAGTGTTCATTCAAAACGCAAATGGTTTTAAATTTCCAGCCTTTTTTTAACACTTTGCTAACCAATTTACTAATGACTGCTGAATTTTCAACATATAGAACCAAACCGTTGTGACCTGTCACAAATCTGTAATATTTTCACAGCTCTACAATCTGTTAAATAGTACTTTATCTCTCAAAGTTTTCTTCCCATTAACTTTATATCTTTGCATTGTCTTCTCATCCTTCTGGTTTGTTTTCAACAGAAAGCCCTGACTAAAATAAGTGATGATTGATAAATTTTTCCATGCTAAATTCTATCAGTAGATCTCATACATCCACTAACTCGTACAGGCATGTTTCTGAAGCACATTTATTAGAACATAACCATCGTACACAATAATATATACATAACTCATTAAATCCCTCATATTAACTATATCACTCAGAAATGTTGCAGATGATAATGATAGGACAAACTAGACAGAAGATAGTGACAAGATGGCATTAAATTAATATTGTAGCTATCCGGGCAAATTTTCACACCCTTTCATCACATGCAATGAATTTCAAGCTCAATTCTCATGATTCTATTTTTCCTTCATATTCTTATCACAGGTTTCTACTTGCTGAGATTAGCTTCATTTATAAATGCTGATGATACTGATGGAAGTAGTAATGAATGAATATGAAAACAATAATGTGAAAACAATAATTGTGATAATGATTGTATATACCACCTGATGAAGCAGTCATTAATTAATTTGTTATATATAATTAGTAAACATCTGTTCACAGTGCTAAAATTACTCAGATGACTCCTGAACATAATTAGCACTGTTTGTGCTAGAAATTGTTCTTCCTTCATTGAAGGAAATCAAGAATTCATGTCTTTTGGACTGCGTTTCAGTGTGACTTGATCAATCACAGAGGGTTTCACAGAGATCTGTTCAAATAAAGAAATAAGAATTCTTAAGTGTGGACAAAGTATACAAATATTATATAAAATGTATCTGCTGAATGATTTCCGAGGTACTAGTCTGTAACATGAAATCTTCAAATTTTCAAAATACATTCAGCTAGTAAATTTGTCAACAAGACAGCACCATGTATTTCATAATGCAACTCATTAGAAATTATTACAATTCTGAATTCAGACAAGGATGAGGAACAGTTGACATGATTTATACAGCAAGGCAACTATAGGAAAAGTTTCACAAGAAAAATATCTGCCTACACACTGCATTTCTAGATCTGACCAAGGAATTTGTAAGAGAATGTCCAAATTGAGGTGCTCACATAAATTTATTGTTATGGATTCACAAGTTTCATGTCGGTATGAAGGCAAGTGTGCAAGATGATAAACACTCATACTCATTTCCTGTGACCCAGCAGTGTTAAGGATGTGTCCTGGCTCCAGCATTCCTTAACTGGGTGTTTTCTGCTATGCAAGGTGATGCTTTCCTGAGTAACAGTGCAAGCATTGACTATCACTTCGTATTAATGGTAGACTGTTCAATCTTCGCAGGCTGAAATCTAAGATGAAAACCTAGGCAGACATTTGCGACCTCTTGTTTATTGATGACTGTCCACTTAATACTACTAGTATGCATGATGTGTACAAACCCATTATATTTTTCACTTCTGCATATAATGATTTTGGTCTCATCATCAGTACATCAAAAAACAATAGTAACGCATTAACTAATACCTATGTCAAACCCCTAAATTACTGTTCAAAGTAAACAACTCAGCAATGCAAATAAGCTTGTGAACCTCTTAGACCACGATTATGACAAGCGACAAAACCATTCTCAATCAGTATTAACAACAGAAAATTAGAAAGAGTCAACAGTTTTGAATACTGTGGTTCTCTTATCAACAGTTATGGTGATTGCTATGAAGTCAGAAGAAGGCTGGCTATTGCATCAAAGAAGCGTATACAAATGAAGACCATATGGCTCAGCTGCTGAAAAACTAACATTCCTAAGAGCTTGCATATTCTGTGGCAATATATGGGTGTGAATCCTGGACATATTGCCAACAATTACAAAGAAAGTGGAAAATAAAATAGCAGCATTTGAAACAAAATATTACAGAAAAATTCTCAGAATACCATGGACCAAAAAAGATCACCAATATAGCCATCCTGAGAGAAATTAATGTAAAAGAAAACTGGCAAAGCAGCATGGTTCTTTCCAGAAAACTACAATATTTTTGCCATATCAAATGCATGACAGCCTCGAGAAGACCATAATGGAGGGGATGATGCCAGGGAGACGAACAAGAGGCAGACTAAGAAGAAGATGGACGTGCAATATATCAAAGATCACCTGAACATGGCACTGAACAGAAGCAGAAAGACTGGCTCAAGAGTTTCAAAAAGCTGTGATGACTGCTACATCCTGTTCAGGATATGCTACCTCATGATCTCTACAACACTGTCAAATACCACAACAATCAACAAGATGTCATCTTGTGCATTGCTTATGCTAGCACAACTTTGACTGTCTGTGAATATTTGGATCAGGCATGATCTGAGCCTTGCAACCAAACTGAAGGTTTACAGTGAAATCATTCTGCTTTCACTGTTACATGCAGCTGGATCTTGACGAAATGAAAGCAAGTGTGCAAGATGATTATAAAAGGGAATATAACTCTTTTCAACTTGTGTGCCTGAGAAAGTTTATTAGCAAAATATGAAGGCAGAATCACATCGCTGACACTGAGATCCTCTAAAAACAACAATTCAAGATGGGAAGCATGACCTAAAAACCTTTATTACTGCTCACTGCAAAATTTTTCAGCAGTTATCTACAAATACAATCACCTGTTGCTATGCATATCTTGGCTGGATAATATTAAAGAATGGACAGGGTGTGAAGTTTCCAAACTCATCAGGATGGTAGAGAATAGAGATGCGTGGAGATCTTTATGCACCAAATATTCTATTGTGAAACCCCTACTACCCTGACGGATTATGGGTTTATTATTATTATGCAGCTCTTTGAACAAGGATATTGCAATTGTAAACAAATATCATTTTAAAAAATCTGGTTAACAGAGAAATTGAAAGTTGATATAATTAACCTCCGTTTCCGCTAGTGTTCAACTAAATAGGATGAGGTATAGATAAGTTGCAGCTGCTTTTAGCCACCGATGTAATCCTTCAAAATAGCAGCTATTTTATTTTAGGAATATTTTTTTAAATTCTGATCTCTATTAATGTAGCCAGTAATGTGATTAGATGTGTTTCATTTGTTTTCAAAGATGACATTATATGAATACGTAGTTTAGTTATAAAATGACATTGGAAAAGAATAGGTTTAGTTAGCGGAATTTCATCCTGGATTGGATGTCCGAAGTTTTTATAAAAACAGTATGCCTAGATGACAACATGAGTTAGATCTGCATAATTTATTTGTTTTTAAAGACAATATTATATGAACATTTTACCCCCTCTGAGTAGAAGGCTTCTTCAATAGACATTACACTAAGCTGAAAGATGAAGTCTTCAGGGTATTAATGAAAGCTCAGAGAAACCACCCCACTGCACATAGGAAGTAACAGTAAGTTTTCCTGAGGATAGAAAATAAACAAACAAATGAACATGTTCATTTGGTTAGGAAATAACATAAGAAATAGAATAGGCATAGTTAGCAGCATTTGATCTTGGATGAAAAGATTATGTCAGGTTTTTTCCCCAGTTTTCGTTTTCATTTTTCATCTTCACCATATTGTCACATAACATATATCGTACACAAAACTTACATTATTACATTTAGTAACCATTCCTTTTCCATAAAAGAAATTATACAAAAACTCCCAAAAACATAAAAGTTATTATGTTTTCCAAATACTCGCCATAAATAATTAATTGTCACAGACTGAACAAGAACAAAATGTTGTGGCTTATGGATAAAACATCACACATAAAACCACTGTCAAGAAAAAGCCACAAAAAATAGACTGAACACCTTTGAAAACAAATGCCTACGTACCATTCTGAACGTTAAGCAGAGTGACTTTAAATCTAACACTACTATACGAGAGGAAAGCAAACAAACCTATATATCTTCCTTCATTAGACAAAGGCAATGGACTTACATTGGCCATGCACTCAGAATGAACAGCCAAAGAATTCCCCATCAATCACTAAATTGGGTGCCACCGGGAGTAAGAAGAAGAGGGAGACCTAGAGAAACTCTACGAAGAACCATTAATAGAGAAGTCATGTCAATAAACCTAAACAACACCCAAGAACTGAAAGACCTGGCAACACAAAGGCAGAAATGGAAAGCTATGGTTTCTGCCCTATGCACACCTATGGTCCTGGAGGAACATTACATAACATAACAAAACAAACAGATTTTGGTCTACCATATAGTTCCATGAGGTATTGTCCAAGTCTACTGGATGAGGCTGACAGTATAGGATGTTGAGCAGCTGAAGTCTAAAAAGAATGGGCCTTCATTTCCTGCCTTGAAAGTACATGGTCGAACATTGTACACTCCACCTGAGATGTTGGAAAGTTGAAGTACACAGTATCCAGGTCTGAAGTCACCTGATGTCATACGTTTGAAAGTACCCGGTGCATTTCCTACATTTTCACTGACACATATGACTTCAAAGCCCACACTGTATTGTCTGCAAGAATAAGACCATTATATGAAATGTACAGTTTTACTGTTCCATCCTAAAATGTCACCAAAATGTATTATAAACATGAAAAACATTTGTATATAACTATTTTAAACCATTTTTATATCTAACCTCTATATTAGGGTGTCATAAACATAAAAAACATCTGTCTACAACTATTTTAAACCATTTTATATCTAAACCTCTATATTAGGGTGTCATAAACATGAAAAACATTTGTCTACAACTATTTTAAACCATTTTATATCTAAACCTCTATATTAGGGTGTCATAAACATGAAAAACATTTGTCTACAACTATTTTAAACTAATTTTATATCTATGCCACTGAGATGTGGTTTTTAAAATAAAAGTGGAATCCCTCTGTATTACACATGTTTATAACAAATTTGCCTAATTAAGACCACTACAAAATCCCCAATTCTTCTTGTTCATCGTTCTTCAGTCAATTATCAGGTTACAGCAATAGCTTCAATGAATTGTGTAATTCACTCAGGACATCCATGGAACCCCCCTCAGGTTTTGAAGTAGTGCCCATGTCTCAGTAGGCAATATTTTTAAATCCCCAATTATACTTGTTCTGTATTACTTATGCTTTGTATAGCAAATATCTGTTAATACATAAATATTTTAGTCAGTTCCCCAAGTTGTTATAATGACTGTACTATGGACAGCAAAGAAACTAATATGGAGTTCTTCATAGATGCTGGAATAAAGAGATGAAGGCAACAACACATTTCTGTTCTCTGGACTACATCCTGCTGTAAATCTAGTAGGATCAATGTCCTGCTATAAGAGAGATCTGGTGGGAGTTTCAGAATTAAGAGGGGGGGGGGTGAAAAGATGGAAATTATAGCAATATTTAGAAGGCAGACAGTCAAGATTTCAAGAGTTATTGAAAATAAAAATTGAACATTTAGTAACCACCAGAAAGATCAAAGAGAAATGATTCAACAGAAGACAAAGAGAAGTTGCAAGGATGGGTTGTCAAGGCATGGAAGAAATGTCACCAACTGAACTTATTAACAATACAAGAAACATTTGCATGATTGATCTATCTATTCATTATTTATCTCCAAGTGGATACTCCACATACACTATTAAGTGTAGAGAGGGGAGATTCAAGTGACAATTCACAGCAAAAATGTGTGTCGTTTGTTTTGTGTCCATATTTCTGCATCAGTATACCCTTGATGTTATCAATCTTTTTCTTGGTCTTCCTCTAGCTCTATATCCATTCTGGTGCGGGCACATGATGATGGTAGTGCAGTAGATACCAAAACTGCTAAAGAATTTTCTTTCTCAAGGAATTCCATACATGATGTTATGTCTATCATATTTCCTGTGTTTTAATTTTGTATTCTGTCCCATTTTGTAACTCTAAACAGCTTTTCTCTAGAACGTCTGACAAATCTATTAAGTTAATATTTTCACAGAGGCCAGTTCTAACACCAGCAGAAATGCACTTTCTCATTTGCCATTTAGCTTCTGATCTTGAGCTGTTTGAGTAAGGATGATCATTAGTATCACTTTTAATTTGTATCTATGTGTTAGGTCCACCATCATTGCATTTTATGATTGAAAGGTTAAAAAAGGTGTAGAAGATTGACTTCATTGTCCTTCATATGTGCTCTGTCCCTCTAATCAAAGTGGCACACTGTCTGCTGAGGGTACCACTTATAGCATGTAACTCCATAGCCTCACATAATTGTCCCCAGGGATCTCCCAAAAAAATCCACTTTGTAAACAAAACATTGCTAGTGGGATTTGAACCCTCAACCTTTTGAGCACAAAGTAAATAGCTTAACACCTATGCTATGGAAATCCCCTTATTGATATTGTGGTTGATATATCATTGCACTTTAGACAATGGCCATATGTTCCTGGATCACTTTTTTTTAACTAAGGAAGATCTTGTGATTAAACAAAATTTCTAAAGTCTAGTTAAATGAGTATGAGTCAGACTCTATTTCACCTCCAGATGGTGATATTGCTAGCATGTCACAACTCATCATGCTATCAAAGTGATTAGGTAACAAAGACCTTACTTCACCTCCAAGTGGTGACTTTGCTAGCTAATTGCAACTATGCAGGCTATCTAAGTAAGTTGAAATCTAAGACCTTACTTAATCTCCAAGTGGTGACATTGCTAGCAGGTTTCAACTCTAAAGTCTTAGATAAATGAGCCGGAATTAAAGAATAAAAGCAAACCTGGTTGCAAAAATGCTGTATTGAAAGCAAATTTTCTGGCTAAAAGGCACAGATATCATAAAATTTACTGCAAACAATAAGACACTATAATAAATGTTACTTTCATGGTAATAAAAAAAAATAAACAACAAGACTAAAAAATAATATTTGAAACAAAATTAACAGCAAAAATTAGCAGTGGAAACGAACAAGCGTGTATGTGTGTGTATATATATATATATATATATATATTCAATAAGTGATGATCATACTTTGGTCCCAGAAGCTCAATCATTAGATGGTTGTCAGTGTTGGTATTGTCTATATGCACCTGGTACAGTGGATTGTTAACATAAGACTCTCGATTGTTAGCACAACCTCCAGCACTTTTGCCTTTCCATTGTCCAGTTATCTGGTTTAAAAATGTTCAACAATTACAGATAAATCTTGAAAAACTATAATGAATTTGTTATGGCCTATCATTACCCTAATTATCAATAAAACAGTCTTAATCTTAATCATCACTACCATCACTATAAAGGAACGCTTACAACAGGGTCCCTTTTATCTCCTGCAGTCCGCCGAAGACGGATATGTCAGGCCATTGGCGCAAAAAAATGATGATACAACACATTTCCATTCTCTGGACTACATCCTCCTGGAAATCTAGTAGGACCACGGTCCTGCTATCAGAGAATTCAAGCAAGAGGTTGATAATGAATTCTGAAGAAGAAGAATCTCCTGCTGAATCGGTTGTTAGAACTTACATAAACCCTTTTCATGAGAAATTAATATCTTCAGCCTTGTTTCAGAGGAGGGTGGTACTGAGATGTGGGAATGGACATGGACTTTACAACTACAGACATGTGCTTTGTTTGCAGGAATGGCAATTGATTGTATAGAGCACTGTTCAATATTGGTATCACAAAGACTAGGCAAGGTTATGGAACTGATGATGACTCGTATCTGTCAACTTCCAGAAAGCTCAATCTGTATTTCATCCAAAAATACTCAAGTCTCTTTTTATCCAAAATTTAGTCCATATTATGTTTTAAAAAAACATACCTCTATATAGGAAATTACTAAAGGTCAATATGGGCATATTTGAATATAGTCAAAGTCTGTACCATCCATATCCATAGACCATAACTTGTCAGGGTCGTTGGGGTACCACATTATACAAGGGTTGCCCAAAAGTAGATTTACAGTTATTAAACTACCTTTTATATGGTTGAAGTTACTTTAAATAGTCTACATGATAACTGTAAACCTACTTTTGGGCCACCCTGTATACATCAGCACACAGAGACCTTCAGCAATTTTTATCTTCAGTGATGTGGATGAGTAAAAGACATGACCTGTCCAGTCTTTGATGTTGCCTGACCATGATTTTCTTTGGACTCTACTACTTCCACTCTCAACTGCTCCCTTCAAGATCATTTTTGACAAAGAATCATGTCAGTATACATGTCCAAACCACACACTTTTCATTGTTTCACTAGACAGTAGTGAATCTTGTGGACATGTATGAATCTCCATTTTATTTCTTGTGTAAACAATTGTCTTACGTTCTCTATAAAAACGTTGTTATTTCTTCTCTGTGACTGATTATTCATTGCAGTATTTCAGCGGGCACAAGGTTTAACTAGCAACACCCAACTCCTACCCAATTATCCTTACAACACGATTATATAAATATGTTTTCTCTTTTGGTTCTTATTACACTCATTATGGACACCAAATCTCATTTGCTATACAGTTAATTTTGAATTTCACGCTTAGCTGTTCAATGCAGTTAACTAGGTCACAAATTAACATTATGTGATTTAATAGAATCTAACGTGCAATGATTGCAGATCAAATCCTATTGTGCATCAACAAATTATGTTTTTTTTTGGTTTATAATGTGTGTAAGCTGAATTCCACACACTAAATGATGTTATCATGGGATAAAATTGTCAGTCACATGTGTTCCATCTTACGTTAGGGTTAGGGTTAAACGTAACCCTAACATCTAACCCTAATGCAAGATGAAACATATGCAGCTGACAATTTTATCCCACAATGATGCCATCATTTAGTCTGTGGAATTCTGCTTAAAGAAGGTGCTTGAATGATGTAAATTATCACCGGCAGAAATTTAGATTTTCATAGGGTGGCCCATACTACATATTCTTTCGTTGGGCAAGATGCTGTATCAGTGCAGAAATTCCACCACTGCCTTTTCATTTCTAGACAGCCTAATTGCATTAGTTTCTTTTGACATGTTCTCAATAGGAGTCAGCCATTTTTTAAATTTCTTTATATTTTGCGAAAGCATTCATGAATGGTGCATTTCGATTACCAAATGGTGCGGCAACGATATCCACTCAAATTTTTTCCCACAAAATATTGGGGGTTGAACTGCGATCACTGTACCAAATATAATCTTTGAATATAACATCCATTTTGTGTTTTTATCGAATCAATTCATATAAAATATTCTAGTATTATCCTAAAAATCAGAATGCAGTAGACATGATTTGAACCTTGTCCGTTCAGCTGGCACCTATTGGGCTAGAGAGTGCAGTGTGGTCTAATTCAGAAAACGTTGACTCAAAGTGTGAGGTTAATAGGTGTCAGCTGAATAGACTTTGTTGTAATCACATATACTGCCTTCTGATTTCTTTTCTATAAAAAGTCCTCAATGCTTCCTAAATATATAATACCAAAAATAAACATACTATTTATATTAGATATTATCTTTGCAAATAAACTACGATCATTAAATATCAGTGTCCTACAATCAGAAAAAACGCAATGCCATGTTGTGTGCAGGCATATAACAATCAATTTTCTGCACAATGACTAGCTGACAATGACAAGTATGAAAGCAAAATAAATATGCATACAGTTAAAAGCAAATTTTTAACACTAGCAATTCATCTTGATATTCTACTCACTAAACACATGACCTACCCTTTGATCCAGTTGTTTCTTGTATGGATTTATGAAGCGTGTGAGTGTGAACTCACATGTGCTATAAACTCTGAGTGTGTAATGTGTTGTATTGTTTTTCTCATACTGAGATATCACTAGCGTGTAAGGGTCTCTGTTAGCATCTTCAACCAACTTGCATAGGTAGTGAGGGCTGTTGATACGTACACCATCTTTGTACGGGGGAGGATCATCTAAACACAAGATTAGAGATAAACAAAGATTATAAAGTGTGTCAGCAATATAAAAAAGTGAGATAAATTGGGAGGGCGCTGCAGTAGCACTAGGAAAATATTCATTATGCAAAGAAATAGGTATGTGTTGTGTTATTGGGTGATCCTTTTCTTTTCCTACTTGTTCATCACATTTTTTTCATGTCATGCTCATCTTCGCTTGCGAAGGATGAACATCATTGAGTTCATCAATATTCTAAGTATGGAACAATATTCTAAGTATGGAACAAACACAATCATCCAATACAGAAGAATGGTAAAGACAGGTAGGAATACTGTCTATATACTTGTTCAGTGTTTCAAAAATTGTTTTAGCTGTTGATAACATTGAAACTTTCTGTTCAGACCAGTATATGTCAAATCAAGATGCTACCAACATCTTGAAAGTAGAAAGATAATTGATAGCAATATTTAAATCCACTACCGACACAGTTCAACATACCCATACCTGTTCAACATCTATGCAGAAAGTATAATGAGGAATGTGAGAGAAGACATACACAATGCTGACTACCACTGGTTGCACAATGGTTCAGAGAGTTCATTGGGAAGACAATTATCTAAAAAGAATATGTCACATAACACAGGACACAATAATGTAAAAAAACAAACAAGCATACCATGATGTCTCAAGACAAAATTGTTCAGAAAATGCAAATATTATTTGACCAACTATAACTTGTCAAATAACATAACACAGTGGAAACAATTTATAGTGTATATGTTTATAAAAGTAAAGAGGGGCATGTAGCCTAGTTGATAGTGAGCTTGCTTGCTATCACTGGGTTACAGCATGCGAATTTCAAAACTACAACAGGACAAAAAATCCTGGTTGTGATTCCTCGCTTGACATGAGCACTCCTCTAATTGACTCAGCTGTAAATGAGCACCTGAAGCATGAGTTAGAGGAGTTAAAGAGACAGCAGGGAAGGGAACTGGCCACCCCACATAATAGTTTCTGCAGCTAGTTACATGAAGAGTTCATCCCTGACTGCAGGCCGCTGTCTAAATCCTACTTTTTTTTTTATAAAAGAGAGTAACCTTTTCGTGTTGGCCAAATTTCACCTTTTAATATAATATGGGACCAACAAGCTTTTCTGGTCCCTTAGAGTTTAAAGTAGTGTTTTCTCAGCAGAAGCCAGCTCATATACCGGTAGTACTTTTAATTTACCCCTGCAACAAAAATGACTTGACCGACCATTTGGCCAGCACGTTATTTGTCATTTGTTATAAAAGGTACTGCCATACAAAATTATAATAAACTAACTGTATAACCAAAGACCATCGGTGCAAGCGGATATGCTCATCTTATTTGGCAATAATTAGAAGGCAAAATTTGAACTAGGTCTGTTCAGTTGACACCAAACCAGCTCACAACTTGAATTTTCCAAATTCAACCAATGTGTAACCCAAAAAAATTGTGATTTTTGTCAGAATATCAAATGTGTATATTCTCGTCACAATGAACATGGGTCAGTAGATCAAGAAAGAGACAACAATACACACACATTGTACAGATATGCAAGTTCCTCAAGGAACACAAATACTTTAACAAATATGGACCAATTAGACCTTCATACTTACAATGTTTGCACTAGTGCAGCTTTTGAAAGTCTTTGTGCAAATGTCTGGATCTGGTGTGGTTTAAGGAAACAACTGACGGTCTACCATACAATAGTTCTGCCTTTGTTGCTATATGCAGCAGAATCCTGAACTGCCTATACTTGGCATGCAAGGCAGCTTAACTCATTCCACCTTCTGTATCTGAGAAAGCTTCTTGGTGCACAATGGCAGGATCATTTCCCTGACATATCCTTCAAAATTCACGATGGAAATCATCTATGCTTTGTTATGCTGGTCACTTAATCTACATGTTAGATGTGCTGCTTCCAAAAAAAACTGTTCTAAATGGAGGTAAGTGGAGGTCAGAGAAAAGCATTTTAAATAATATTTGAAGACATCTCTCAAACACTGTATTCTGGACCCAAATTCTTTAGAAATTATGACTATGACTCACTACCTAATTATCAGATCTTCTTTGGCTTTTTGGTAATTATATATCTAATTCTTGGTAAGTTTTGTTTGAAATATTTTCTTTACTGTCCAGAATAGTACAAGTATTAAAAACTATGAAAAGTTGGAACACTCATGCCAATATGAAAGAGATAAAATCTAGATAGAAAAGGAGCATTCTTTTGTTTCAAAAACTTTTTCATTGGTATTCTCTCTTCACCAAGCTATTCCAAGCTGATGACTTCCCAGCCATCTATGAACACATAAATACCAAACCTAATATATGGTGTTTTTTTTTTAAAGAACCATGTTCATATTCACTTGCAACAGGTACAACCTATGTTGCTGTTATAGAAAGGTAAGATGTCATCATTTAGTGACATCATTTACTCACATGGATAAAATACTTTCTTGCCTCCATTTTTATATACTAGCACTGTGATAAATTCTTTGTTGTCTGCAAAGTCAGCCTAGAAAGTGAAAAAAATACAAGTAGAAAATATTTAATGACTTTCAATAATCAACAATTTTAATTTGAGAATTTAATAATAAATATTAGACATCTATGAACACAAAAATGTTAATTTCTTAATCATGTCTCATGTTTCCCTACTTATTTCTTCATTACATCATTTCTATAATTGCTAACATAATCTTTGAAATCTACTTGTCTCCTTACACCAAATGAAACAAACAAACAAAAACTTATAATAAAAATAATATGTAACGTGTATGTTCATGAGGATGTGGTTCTTAAGAAGAGTATTGCATGCTCAGTGACAGCTAAAAAAATTTTATGAAAATGTTCTACAAAAGGTTCATGCCTATAGAAAGTTTCACTGAAAAATTAAAAAGAAACAGACATTTTATTTTTAGGGCCCATTATGAGAGGTGGTATGAAAAGTTCTTAAGAGAAATACATCAATTTTGAGTAACATTTCTCTTGCGTAATATATTTTCCTTCCTAAAAAAAGCATGAAACAAAGCAGAAATTGCTTTCTAACCTTGTCTGTAATGTGCCTTGTCAGCAGTATCCAAACAGCAGCTCCAGTCTGATTTCCTGTCACCTCTAAACGGTATTGGGGATTGTCGCTAATGTTATAGGAGTCCTTCTTAGGTCCTTCCTTGGCACTCCATGTACTAAATAATAAAAATACATTATGTTGGCAACTGAAATACAAAACTAAATCTTGAATATATTTTATACAGATTGCCTATAATCTGAAGTTCTGACCATGATATTCTACAGTATAGTTAATCTTCTTTACATGAGAAAACAAAGGCTATTTTAAGTTTGTGTCACTTACCTATGGTATTTTCTGCATTTAGACACACCATTTGATATTGATTTAGACACAATATATGAGATTGAAGAGCGCGGTAGCCTAGTGGATAGTGAGCTTGCTTGCTATCATCTGGTTACAGCGTGCCAGGTTCGAAACTACGTCAGGACATTTTAAAAAAAGTCTGGGTTGTGATTTCTCACTTGACATGACCAATCCACCAGTCGACTCAGCTGTAAATTAGTACCTGACGCATGAGTTAGGGAAGGTAAAAAAAAAAAAAGCAAGGAAGGGAACTGGCCACCCCACCTAATAGTTGCTGCGGCTTAGTACATGAAGAGTTATCTTCATCCTGACGGCAGATGCCATGGGACCTACCTTTACCTTTAGACACACTATTGATAAGGTGGGCATGATGTGTTGTTTTTTCAATAATGGCATTGTGAAAGCTACCATGGTCACCTTTGATTGGTACAACATTGAGGATTGTGATGGACTGAACTATCTTGGAATAGAACAGTCAGCTGTAAGAATTATTTTCATTTATCCTCATGCTTCCTACTTGAACTATCTTGGAATAACCTTTAATCACAGTCTGCCTTACAAATATCATGTTGAACAAACGATACAACAATGAAGGTAAGGCCATGCCACACTTAAAGCTATGATAGCTGAATGCCTTTAAAATATTGGCTACTGTTTCTTCTCTTTAAGCAGTTAGTCATATCTGTGGTTGACTATAGATTAGGAAATCACAAGTTTTCACATTTACAATGTGAACATCTGGAACATGTACAGAATGAGGGGAATGTGCACAGTGCTTAGCTGCACTAGCGATGTCCCATTGTAAATATGATATATATACTGGGGATTCTATCACAACATTCCCACCATGCTCTTGCCCAAACTAAATCATATATGCATGTCACATTAGATTAGCAACACCAACTGCACATGAAAGTTCATGATCTAAAAGGCATAAGAATCAAGCAAGCCATGTTATGGATGGCACAGGCTAAATAGAAATTTGAAGAGGCGATCACAATCCTGACCTTTCCTAAGGGAGAGAATGACACCTGATGAAACCAAGGCAGGCTGTCATAATATAATAATCTTGGTAGAGAATACAGATATTAGGGCAACAATACAGCATCCCTCGAATTTTCTCTATTGATTTCTGATCACTCCAAAGATGATGATGATGTCATAGTATACACTGATTGATTTGTGGATGAGAAGTTTAGCTGGTGTTGTACCGCTGGTGTGAGTCATCACTGAACACAGCACAGCATACAGAACAACCACATCCAGGAAATGGATGAAAATAAAAAACACTTACAGTTACTCTGAAATGGCTCCTTAAAACTTTATTTACTAAGACAGCCATTGTGTTCAAATTTCAGTCCATGCTTCAAAAGATACAAAATGGCTGATGTCAATAATTGGCATCCATAGCCACTTCTAACATCACATGGATATACTACCTGTGATATGCAGGTATTTGTGGTAATAAGAGAGCAGAAAGGCTTTAATCTAATAAATAAATAGATGAGAGCAATGGATAAGGGCAATGTGCTGAAAATGCCCCACAAGTGCCTGCTGGATACAGAACAGACACAGCAAGCTTTGACATATCAGGGCTGTGATTTAGTGACTTCTGTATTAAACATTAAACTAGTCCAACTGGATACCAGCATGGTAAAATTAGGCGACATCTTAAATCAGCAAGCTACAGTAACCTTTAGCATGAACATCTTTCAATATTTTCTAAGTAGATTGAATACCTATGGGTCTGCCCAGAGTGCGATGATGTTGATTCATAACTCATTTAGACTGCCAAAAATTTCATTCATTATTAGTTCCTTGGATTTCATTTCTCTCAACAAATTGTCATTCACTTTAGGATTATTTGTTTATTTAATTCAAATTATGTCCATAACTTGCCACTCACTGATAGTCATTAAATTGTATATTTAAACTATCAACAACATCATGTTATTATGTTTTTGTTTCCTCTTCTTTTGTTTCATTCTCAAACTATTATTGCAGTAAGACTATTGTTAGATGGTGGTTGGTTGAGGTGTTCATCAAACTGCCCTTCCTCCTACCCAGTAAATCAGAACAAGACTTTTAGCACTAGCAATTTAGCCAAAAGGCTAGTACCCCCCTTCAACAAATATATACTGTTCTGCATGCAGTTTTCAAAGTCAATCTTTATAAGATGATATTTCAATCTTGTCAATAGGCACCTGTTATTTCATTGCAAAATAACACAGCTGAAAAACATATGGAAAAACAACAAATAGAAACGAAAGTGCTAATGTTACGAACTTTTATTTTTCCGGTTGCAACATACGGCTGTGAAACATGGACTCTAAGTAAAACAGCGGCAAAGAGGATCAACGCCTTCGAGCTGAAATGCTACAGGAAGATACTTAGAATATCATGGAAGGATAAAATCAGAAACTCAGATATTACAAACACACTGAATATTCCAGAGTGTTGGTTACTAAACACAATAACAAAAAGAAAACTACGCCTGTTTGGTCATATAAAGAGACATAACTGTTTAGAAAGACAAATAATGGAGGGAAGAGTACCTGGGAAGAGGAAAAGGGGCAGACCAAGAAGACGATGGACTGATGACATTAAAGATAACATGAATACATCGCTAGAAAATCAAGACAGAGAGAGGTTCAGAGAGTTCATTGGGAAGACAACGTTCTGGAAGGAATACGTCACATGACACACAATAGGCACAATTATATAAAAATTAAAATTTTCTTCATAATTTTTAATATTTAAACACAACAAAAACACTACTCACTGCTGTATGCAGGTTGTATACATGAACAATTCAGGGTCCCAGTTTATGTAGAAAACATCAAAGAACTTGCACAAGGAGTCATAATCAATCCAGAAGACACCTACAGCAAACAGGAATATAATCTTGAAACAATAACATTATATATTTAAAGACTATTTGTTACAATCATCATGTACTGAAAATTTTAGCTGCTTTATTCATAATTTCAAGCAGAACTGACCTGCAAGTACAATACTCAAATCATAGTTAATATGTTGAAATAAAAGTAAAGTATTCAGATCTAAGAATACTTTCAGGTTTTATATCACTCTTATTATACCTACATTAAAGTTGTTTTTGATAAACTGTTGTGGTCACAAATAAATCATATTTAAGACATGTTCATGTTATGAGTATAAAATATTTACTTCAATTATGTCCATAAAAGATAGTTCCTTAAGTTATATCACAAACAGACAATTCCTAAACACATATGTCAAACAAACACTTCAAGTCATGTGTATAGCAGATACTCCCTCAAGTTATGTGTAAAGTAGACACTCCCTCATTATGTTTAAAGTAGACACTTCCTCAAGTCATGTATAAAGGAGATGCTCATCCTCATTTTTAAAGTAGACACTTCCTCAAGTCATGTATAAAGTAGATGCTTCTTTAAGTCACATGAGACATAAACCTACTTAAGATCTACGACACTACATGATGAAATTATGTTAATTACCATTGTCAAACATCTGAGCACTATCTGGGTCATAGTTCAAAGCTTTCTGTAACTCTGGAGTCCAGTTCACAGAATCTTTCTCTGAATAATTTCCTTTCCACCTTAAGTGGTTCCATGGGTTTTTCAGCATAAACAGTTTTCGACCCTATTCAGAAATAGTAAAAATTATCTAATAACTAGATGGAAATCTAACTTTTTTATTAATAAATTTAGTGTGTAAAATAGCCAATAGAGATTGGATAAAATGCAAGGAAATTGTAGAACATAAAATGTAGATTTACTGTAGATAAAACTAGTTTGAATATAGATTAGGAAACGAAAACAAAATGTACCGGTACTTGATCATTACTAAAAAAATTTTTATTTACATATAGTTAACATCTCATGGAGTGGGGTGTTTTGAGTGAGAAATTATGATCTAATAATGTTCCAAGAATTTCATGTAAAGAACAGACAGTATCTGCAGAACTGGGACATACAAATAAAAATGTACACAATAGAATTCCATTAATGAGAAAAATGGATTATTATATTGAAACAAGATTTGCCACAATCCCGAAGACAAGGGGGTGGAGTGTGGCACTACTGTCCCCCCTTCTCTCCCAGGAAATCCCATTACATTTAATACTAAGAAGAAAGCTGAAAATAGGTAACACATTCCTCCTCCTCCTTCCCCACCTCCCACATGATACAGAGTTGCTGTATTATAATTAAGACCAAACAAATAATATTAATAAAATAAAATAGATAAAGAAAAAGCATAGAACTGAACAAGAGAGTGTGGTGACCTTTGAACCGAAATACATTTGTCAAGAACTAAATAGACAGACAGAGGAAATGTAAAAGATTGAATGCATAATAAAAAGGAAAACACAAAAATAGATGAAAGCTAACAATGGACAAAATGAAAACAAAACAAGCCACAACAAATCTTTTTTGCTGTAGTGATTTTCTAGATAATATAAATCCATTCAGTATTTTGCCACTGCTTTGTAAATGGTACGGATGCATAATTGCCTGCAGTGGGATTTGAACATGACACTTTAGCCATCACAGAAGCACTCTGTATCTCACTGATACAAATAGAGACCTCTTGTACCTATAATATTGCATTTTTTAAAAATAACATGCCTATTAACTTTGACTCAAGTGAAAAGCAGGTTTGTTTAAAACATCTAATTAAAAACAAGGTGTGTATTAAACTTGGCTCTAAGTAAAAACAAAGTTTGTATTAACTTTAATTTCTAGCAAAATCAATGTTTGTATTAACTTTAACTTGTAGTGAAAACAAGGTTTATATTAACCTTGGCTCTAAATAAAAACAAGATTTGTGTAGATACCTACTTTATATTCTCTAATGTCAAGCATTGCATATGCATGAGTTGGTACAAGGCCAGCTCTATCAGCCTCTGTTTCAGATAATTCTCCTGTAGCCACAGTAACCAAACAGTGACCTTTGTGAAACCTGTCAAGCAGTCTTTTGAACTCTTTGTCTTTGTTGAACTCTGTGGAGCCTGGTCTAATGGCTATTCTCTCTGGGATCCATTCAGTTAGAGCATGCAGATCTATGTTCTACAATGGGGAAAAAATATCATTCAAAATGTCATTCGTCTTTAATTCTGCAGATTGCAAGATGTAGTCTGAAGAATAGAATGTTATATACCAGAGTTTATAGTTTAACTGCGATATCTGCATCTTTCACCCTGACACATCCAACTTCAGCATGGCTTCTGGGGCACTTTGATTCTCTATGAAATGGGACAGCCACCCCACCCAAAAACCTCCTTAGTCACTTTTTATAATATGCATGGCAGGTCATTATTCTTTGCTCCTGTTTTGAATCCCAGCAACACACGGGCAGAAACAACAACTTGAATATATATTTCAGATTTAAATATAAAGTAAAATAGCTTTTACAACAGACTTACCCTTGTGTTGCCAGACAAAGAAATAGGAGCAAGTAACAGTAACACTATTACCTGCCATACAAGTTATAAGAAGTGATTAAGGAGGTTTTCGGAGCTTAAGTGGCTGTCCCATCACATAGAGGATTAAAGCGACATAGAGCCATGCTAAAGTTGGATGTGTCAGGCTGAAAGGTGTAAATATTACAGCCAAGCTGTAAACCATGACTCAATGCAGTACATTCTCTGAACTACATCCTACTAATCTGCAGGAGTTAGCTTTTAAAGATTAATAACGAACACAGAAGATGAAGAACAAACTAACCTGACCTGCCAAAATGTTATCTAGTCTGTTGCTTAAAACTAATTCAAGAATTTGGTAGGTGAAACTTGGTACAGGATAATGAAGTTTTGCTAATCACCAGAAACACACATAATCTATCTATTGTCTTTTCTCTGCTATTGCTGTAAGTCATTGTAGGATTCAATGACAATCAGTTTCCTGGCTATGGTACATTTGGTCGGTTGATATGCAGTAACATTGTTACGTCTTAGAATATTGGAAACTCCTTCAATCCACCTTCTTCTTAGTCTTCTTTTGTATCATGCTGTTTCCATTTCATGTTGTATGCTCTTGCCACTGCCCAATAAGGGTTCATTCTCATTGTGGCAGAACCATTTCAGTCTCTGTATTTCAATATATTTGACCACAGACAGTTCTTGTAATGTCTTAATTCCTCACATGATCTCTTCGTGTTCTGTTTGCTGCTTTTCTTAGACATCTCATTTCACATGTAGCAAGCTCTCTTTTACTACATTTACGGCTGTGTCATCAGCAGTGTCGTGATAGGCAACAAGATGCCTGCTTGTTTTTGGGCCACTTTGAGAACCAGGTATGGGATTCCATGGTGGGCCCTTCCAATTATTGTTCCATAGGTACATCAATGATGGGACTGGCATCATAGACATGTCTGAAACTGATCTTCATACACTTTGTTAACAACTTTTACCCTGCCATCAAGTTTACATCCGAGATCTCTACCTACCATCTGAACTTCCTTAACATATCTGTCCTCATTCAACTCTCCTGTCTTAGCACATTGGTGCACTACGAACCAACTGATGTCCATAGCTTTCTCTTCTACACCTCCTCTCAGCCCATCATAATTCACTGCCACTCTCTCAACTTAGCTTGCAGTGCCTGTGTAGTGGGGAAGAGGACTTTCTTGAGAAAGCTCATGAGATGAAGGATTTTTCCTGCTGTTGTCTTTACTCTGAGATGGTTCTCTGGTCTACCCTGTTTTAAGTATGCAACCTCTCCTGCCAGGACACTCTAGAGAACACTCTGGGGTCTTTCACCATGAACAGAGCCAAACTTATTATCACCTTCCACCACCATAGCACTACTGTCTGTTATGTCCTATTCTGACACTGTCTGCTTTTTCAGTCGGATCACAAGAGACTTAATGTATTTTGTGATCCCACCTCTGGTTGCTTACAGATGTGACAAGAACCTCAGGGATATATTGGTATGAAACTTGATGTTCCTAATCATGTTAGCATCATTAGCTGCAAACATAGTAAATGTTACACCTATTCCTATGTCACCCAAACCCAGATTCCCCAAAATCATCTTCACCATTGAAGAGAGTTTCACATGTATATCCTGCAACGTGATCTATGCCATCATCTGCAAAGGTTTCACAATGATGTACCTATGTAAGACTGGAAGGAGGCTCACAGACCAATTCTGTGAACATCTGTACTGCATTAAAACCAGATTGGTACTTCTTTTTCTGACCACTTAAATGGCATGTGCCATCAAGGTGTCCATGATATTCATGTGATAGATGCTCAACTGCCTGTAGCTGAAATTAAACCATGTACTTTAGTTGTCAGAGATGCACTCAACTCACTACACCTCAGTCACAGATCTTTAGTTGTACTACATACATGAAATAGAGTAGTGTATGCAACAAAAAAGTATCATCAATAACCAGGTACATGTCACCTGCCAAGATAATTCTGTGTCATCTGCACATTGTGTATTATTCTCTATTGTCTATTGATAAGCTTAAAATATTTACAAATGTGGAACTTACAGAGTTTGACCCAGGAAAGTCATATCCTCCCATTACTTTCATGTAAGCTTTTTCAAGTAGGGAAACCCACAATTCATTTTTGTTGTTGGAGAATGAACACAACAAGTCTCCATGTTTTGACTGGGGTAGGTAATCATCTATAATGACCTATGTTTGAAAATTGAGAAAACAAAATTTAAAAAATCCAACATTATGATGTTTCATGTCAGATGTCATAGGATTAATGGAATTCTACTGCTTAATGATTCTAATGCCATTAAGCAATTCTATTGTTTACTCTCTTCTGTGTCACGATAAATAGTTATTTTCAAACAGACTATAGACTAAAATAGATTCTCAAGTTCTATAAGATGAAAAAAATCATGTTTACAGCCTTAGAAGCATCCAAACTACTGTTTGCTTCCTGCATACATGACAAAATTTTGAGGGAATGTCAGTTGGAAGGTCTGCTTTAATATAAGAGATTAATATACATTTTCTTATGTCCCATCTTGAAAGGTCTTGATAACAAAATTTATGTATTTCTCTATCCTTGATATTTTTCTTCTTCTTCTTCTTCTGCGTTCGTTCTCAAACTCCTGCAGATTAGCAGGATGTAGTCCGGAGAACGGAATGCGTTGTGTCATGGCTTACAGCATTGCTGCGATATCTGCGCCTTTCTGCCTGACACATCCGACTTCAGCATGGTTTTGGGTCACTGACCCTATATGGGATGGGACAGCCAACTCCATCCCATAACCTCCTTAGTCGCCTTTTACGACATGCATGGAAGGTAAACAGTGTCGCTATTCTTTGCTCCCCTTTCGGGCCCCAGCAACACACGGGCGTGATATTTTTCCATTCATTTAAGGCTGAATTGATACAGATGATTGACTTTCTTAAATTCAGGTTTGCCATGAAAAATTTCATATGCCAAGAGTATAACTCATAGCATAGAACTCCATAGCTGCAAGTGATAATACCAAGGATGTCCAAAAAATACACTTGTATACAAAATGGTGTGGCTCAATATCAAATGTACAACCTCTTGAGCACAAGGCAAATGACTTTACAGTACTTCACAGAGATTTACATTCACTTATATATCTCTACCTAATCTTGTAGACACTCTTCTTCTGATCTCAAACTTCTTGTGTTTAGCAGGATGTAGTCAGTAGAATGGAATGCTTTGTGTGTCATGGTTTACAGCTTTACTGCTATATCTGTGCCTTTCAGCTAACTTGATCCAGTCATTCTCTTCATGCATGTGCCTCTTGTCTTTTAACTACTGTTTTACATTATCATTGTTTCCCTAGAAAATCCCTATTATTCAATATGTCACAGTCACTCCATCTAATATTATCTTGAATCTAAATACTATAGGAATGCCAATTATCTTTCCTATGATTTTCAATTCCAGTGCTTAAAACTCTCTAGTCAAACAGCTGGAAAATGGATACTCTTAACTTTATGGGTTATGAAGCAATATGAAATTGTCAGTGGAGCTACTGTGCAAGTGTTCTATTGCTGACACTTTAAACTAGTGGACATGTAACTTGTCAGAGTGCTCTAAGTGAATAGATATCAATTCTATCTAATTTTAATATACTATTCTTAGGAAATGCATGACATTTTCATGGACAATATTAAAGCAATATTATATTTGTGGTATACAGGGTGGTTCATACAAAACTTAACACTTAACATGTAACATATGGTAACTAGAGCTACTTAACATATAATAAAATTAGTGCAAATTGGTAGCAAACTGGGATTAAATGATGAACTAATAAATGAACATCAATCGTCAAATTGAAGCCAGCGATGTCAAGGAAATGCTTCACACATTCATCAATACAGAGTGCAGTATGAAGATGTGTCTAGAATATTGATGTATGTATGTCCATTCATTTTCATTTAAACATTCATCAATGATTATTTAAAAAAGTTTTATAACATTTACATGAATATTCTTAAATTTTATAGCATCTGTAACTTTAGCTACTGTTGTAGATTTTGTGTTATGTGAATCACCCTGTACTATTAACTGCTAATCATATCTAAACAGATAATTGTAATAAGGAACTTATAATAGATACTCTCATGTGGTTTCTGGTAATTTCAAACTCTGGGGTTAAAAAGCAGTTTTATGTAAACAAATACACGGAATCTGCATTTCAACCAGTAGGTCTTGATCAAAATAGGGAGTAACAAGGTAATGAGGATAGCAAAAGTACTACAAGCTAGCAGCTTATTCCATGTATTTGTTTACAATAAACTGTATTTTAACCGGTTTTTTTCTGACATTCATTGTACACAGCTGTTCATGGCACCACCAAACACACCTCTTCATCTACAGAAGTGCCACTATGAATATTCATCATAACAATAACGTGAATCGCCTCTTTAATTTTTGTCAAGAGAACTGTGTAATTGGACAGTTGAGGGTGGAAGAAGAGATCAGAGGAAAGTATGGATTGATAATATTAAAGACTGGACAGGATTAAGATTCTCCACACTCAAACATAGAACTGATAACACAGAGAGGCATGGCGAAATTTTTATGTTGATGTTTCCAGAGTGACACCCCTCTATGACACTGAAGGGTTATGGGTTTGATGATGATGTACACAGTTTTACTGCAGTTTCCATTTTATTAAATGTTTGTATAACACTAAGAAACTTGAAATGAAATAAATATGTAGCACTAGGAGCAGATAAGCCATTACCTTCCTCCAGACTCCATTCAAATTAAACTTCACCATATATTTACCACATGGGTTGTAAACAGGCTCACCATTCTGGTTTTGTGGATAAATAATACTGAAATGATGACATTAGAGAAACTCATATTATTTATTTGTTTTCCTCAAGTTAATATATAAAACAACACATTATAACATTTGATATAATTCATTCATCTCATCATGCAATATCTCAGGTTATTCATTGTATTCTTACTGTTAACAATACATTTACTTGTAATATGCTATAATGACTAATCTCCACTTGATATCCAGTAAAATGTAGCCAAGAGAATGGAGATACGTGTGTCAGTTTTTTTTACTTCTGCCAATGGTCTGACACATCTAACAAAGGTTGATTCATAATTAAAATTTGGGGATCTTTCTTTTTCTTTTCACTTTATACCCCTTTATGCCTTGCATAAAGGGTAGAAGAGTTCTCTGGAGATGGCATTTTTGTGTTCTTCATATATGTTTGTTTTCATTTACTCTTTTATTTCTGTAATCCATCATTTGCAAGATCTGCCCCTGGCTTTGTATCCATCATGTCTATATAGTAATGCTTTTTTGGGGGCGCTGTCTGATGGTAGTAAATTTTGGAAATGACAGATCTAAATGTAACAGTAACAGAACAAGCCACTCAGCTCTATAGGGGATCTTCCTGGTATAGTGGTTAAGCTATTCATTTGTGCTCAAGAGGTCATGAGTTCAAAAGTCATTTTTTTGAGGATTATCGCTTGAATCTACAAGTTATGTGTTATGAGTGGTACTATTAGAAGATGGCATGCAGCTTAATGAAGAGGAATGAACTGCATAAGAAGTAAACTGAAGTCAATCCTCTACACTTTTTTTAAAACTTTTCAACCACTGAGTTTTTTACAATTATTCAGATGTGGGTGAATTACATTTAGACAGTAATTATTTTGAAAAAATCATTATAACACTCACTTAGTGATAAGCTTTTTCCTAAATCGCTTCTCATATTGAGCACTGATGGCAAGGGAAGCAACAAAACTGCAATCTGATACAATCGTCTGTTCAGAGAAATAGAAAAATATAATTTAAAAATTCCATGTTTGCTAACCAAATAGATCTCAAAACTAAACAAATTATGTTTCTTCTTCTGATCTCAAACTCCTTGTGTTTAGCAGGATGTAGTCCATAGAATGGAATGCTTTGTGTGTCATAGTTTACAGCTTTACTGCAATATCTGTGCCTTTCAGCTAGCTTGACACATCTGACTTGGCATTGATTTTGGGTAACTGTGACTTATGGAATGGGACAGCTATGGAATGGAATGATAGAAAATAACAATAAAACAAAGAACAAATACAATAGCCATTTTGGTTATATTCGTTATGGTTTGTTTTCATAACTGTTTTTGTTGACTTGATAAAGGTTCCAATTGGACCGACACGTTGACAATTATATTTGTTCTTTGTTTTATTGTTATATAATTTATTATTTTATATTGACAGTTTTCTTCTGTAACCTTATTTGTATTTACCTCTATTTGTCTGGTTACTGCGGCACTTCCATTTTGTTGGACTTCCTCCGATATTTGGGTTATTTATATCCATACAAGTAATGTTTGAAGAGATTTAAAATATGACTGGATCCTAGCTCCAGAGAATGATTTACGGCAAATCTACATGGTTTATTCATTTTCCCCAGTGATATTATGATAATTTGGTAAATAAACAACATAAATACTATAGATAGAATTAAGTGTGTTATACAGTGTTCCCACTTCAGACAAAGCAGACATTTTTTTTAATAATGTATATTTGTAATTTTTTCAAATTAATTTGTTTGTGTCTTGTGAAAAAAGGTCTTTACAGCTTCTCACACGTCTCGTACTACACACACACAAACAAAACGTACATCAATATATGCAGTATTCAATTCTTTGTTTACATATACAAATATTATTTTAAAATATCTAACAACAAAAAAGTTATTGCAATTTCAAAACAGTCACATACAATAACACAAATTGTCAAAAAATAATCTGGTGGCAGGGGCTAAATTGCGTTGTTATAATCTAGTTTGCTAAAGGTTAATAAAGATGAACTGGTTAGTAACTTACATAAAAGCACATACTAACAATTGTAAGTTGAAAATAACGATGGATGCTGTTTCAAAATAAAAGATCAACAATGATTAAGAAATAGCTGTGGAATATATTATATTGGCACACTAACAGAAGAATAGTTGATCAAAGATCAGCAACAGTAAAAAAAATTGTAATAAATATAACAAACAATAGGATGAATTTTGGTAGCATATTCTACTCAATGTAAGTCATCAACCCAGCATTTTTTTGCTGTAGTGATTTTCTAGAAAATATAAATTCATTCAGCATTTTGCCACTGCTTTGTAAATGGTCCGGATGCATAATTGCCTGCAGTGGGATTTGAACATGACACTTTAACCATCACAGAAGCACTCTGTATCTCGCTGATACAAAGCCAGACATAAGTTAAATAGTGATATTCTTTTATGTGGAACAAATACACAGAATTGACATCTCAACCAAATTCTTTATCAAGAAAGGGACTAATAAACACAGAATGGAATGAACAACAAAAGTACATGGAAGACTAGATGAAGTTATATGGAAACTGACAAATATGGAAGTAGGAAAGTCACAATAAAGAAATAAAGGAAATATATTTGTTATTTTCTTATTTTCAGATTTGTCAATTTACATCATACAACTTAATTTACTTTTGATTTTCCATTCTGTGTTTCACATCTATCTTGATGACGACCCATTTAGAATTTCTTCACCAAAAGTCATTACCTGTCGTATACTGAAGCTTGAGACAGTATAGATAATTCTAGGTTCGTCACAAAAGTCCTCAGGTCTGACCCATTTACCAAACTGCTGTTTCTGTTTTGGTGAGAGAATTAGTTTACCATCCCTATCACTGAAACAGATTTTTAAAATATGTAGTATGTGTGTGTGTGATATCGAACAAATATTTTAACCTTTAAAAATAGAATTCATTGATAATAATGAATGTTTTTGATACAATCTTTATGAAACCACCACATTAAAAAAAACTGTTCTCTCTCTATTTTTTAAACGAATGTCTTGTACATATATGCATGAGTGTTTATAATTTTAATTGATATCTTAACACTTCAAAAACAAAATAGTGGCAACAATGTTGTGTAAGAATATGTTGATGATGTTAGTGTGGACTAACATCTGTTTAAACTTTCTGTGGAGATGATGAGCTACTTGCATATATTATTTTATATCAGTGAGCTGTTTGAGCATGGTGGGCATTGTGTAGTCGTCTTCTTCAGCGTTCATTCTCAAACTCCAGCAGATTATCAGTTTGTAGCATGGAGAACATTAAGGCATTGGTCATGGTTTACAGCTTTGTTGCAATATCTCTACCTTTTGGCCTGACACATCCGACTTCAGCATGGCCTCTAGATCACTTTTACCCTATATTGGATGAAACAGTCAACTCCACCTCCAAAATCTTCTTAGTTCTTATGACATGTATGGCAGGTAACAGTATCACTATTCTTTGCTCCCCTTTCAGGCCCTGACAACACTTCATATATGAATAAGTGAAGCTAGAGCCCATTGTTTTGAACATGTTGATATGAAGGAAGACTGTTACCCATTTTCGCAAGCGATTTATTTTTCTCAATGTCATTGATGAGCACATCAGAATAACAACAGCCTGGCACCAAAATAGTTACCAGAATCCCCCAGTATATGACAACGCTATTTAACTATTGTTGAATTTGTAGGCCCCCGCTTACACCATGTATGTTCCATAGCACGACCAGTGCAACATAAATGACACAACCACTACTCTGCTCATACCTGAACCTAGTATGAGCAATTTGGGATTTTGAAACCATCTCACAAGCCCCTCAACCATGAAATCTGGCAAATATAAAATATTAAACTAGTAACTAAATATGTTTTTTGTTAGACTATATATTATTTCAGCACTTACCTAAATGGTTCAGGAAAAGCAAACTTCTCCTTCTTGTCTACAGCTAGAAAAGGCACATATTCTCTACCATTGATCTTAGACGTACTCCTTAAATGATAAAAAAATTGAACCTCAAATGAATAATGTGAATTATTAATATTTGAGTACAGAAATTACAACACCTTTCTCATGAGACTTCTGTGACAAAGATACAATTGTACCATAATCTTATGTTCTCCACTGAGTGTTCGTATTTTTAGATTCAATATCTGTTCTCAATTTATCTAATTATAGCATTTTATTTTGACATCAAGCATGGTATGCTATAAAAAACAGTAAAGATTTGTCATCATTGCCTTACAAATTAGAATTTAAAAAAATAAAATTTCCAATGTACCAAAAACCTATTAATATCAATAAGTTAAAGACAATCTTGGACTTGCAAAACTATACCAAGAAAGTTGCTAGAGAATAACACTCTAAAATACATAACAGAGTAGCATAACCAAGAAGATAATCTACAGTATATTTTCTTTCACCAGGTGAATGATGGTTGATCCTATCCCATAGGTGTCAACTAGTACAGATTTTCAGTATTAATTCGGATTTGGGGTTTTTTTTTAAATCCCAAACTTTTAATAACTTTTATCCAAATTTTTCCTTTTAAAAAAGGTCACTTGGTGTTAAAATATTCTAGTAACTATTACTCATGCTGACCTTTTCATCTCACACACTCATATTGAGGAGAGGGTGGGGGAGATTTTTATTTGTTTAAATAGTATGGGTTTTTTTTGGTGTATAAATACTGAAATTTTTATTGAAATATGGAAATAAATTGTTAAAAATATGGATTTATGAAATAATAAGTAGACAGCTGTGGTATTCACACTTCTCATTAAGCATAAGGGTGGGATCCTTAGTTATTCCAAGGCCAGATGTATTATCTTGGTTGCATTGAGACCATGTTTGTTCACAGTTATTTTGATCGCTTCTATCCACTTTATCTTGGTCTACCTTTGGCTCCTGATTCCTGATATTCTTTTGTTATATGCTCTTATTTAGTATTTGATTTGGGTTCATTCTCATAAGGTAACCAAACAATTGTAACTGCTGTCTTTCAATAAACTCAATACAGGATATTATACCCCTCTTTTCCTAATTTCTTTTCCAAAAATATAAAAGTTTATTTCCTTCTTGACCTTCAGGTGGAGAAATAATGATGAAAATAGGTAAGTCACTGTGTTTGCTTTCTGACACCATATTTCTATTTCTCTGTCCAGACTTTCTTTTTTCAAGAAAAAATGCTGACTAGACATTAAATTCCTTGGCTTGTTTCACATCTATTTGTTACATCCATTGGTGTTGCAGACTTGATAATATACAGTGATACACAAACATTTAAGAAAGCAAATATACCATATGTAAAATGAAGATAGCACTACATAAGAGTTAACACTGAAAACAAAAGTACCTGCTAAGACAACGGCAACCAATGGGTTTTAGAAAGTGAAGTTTATTTCACAACCATTGAGATTTATGAGGCATACAGTGTAAAGTGAGTATTTTTTAGGTTTACTACTAGGTTTTAATGCACAAGCCACTGCACTACTGCTTCTTTTTGTGGACCTAATAAGTCACAATGTATGATAATAAGTTAATTATTTAGTTAGTTACTCATCAGATCATCATCATGGCACTCTGGACAAGTCAATAGGTGCTCCAATCTCACCTTTAGCATGTCATCAGTGCAAATAAGCACACAATTCTGGATGTACTGTGCTCAATGTGGTGGTAGCAGAATTGTGACAGTAGCTAAGTAATTTTGTAACTACAGTAAAAATTTTAATTCAGATTTGTCTTCCGGAAAAAGTGGAAACATTGACTAGCAATTATTGAGCTTGAAGGCCATGTGCAAAATCAAAATCTTCATTCTCAAGATCCTGCTGGATCTCCCTTGAAATCTCCCTACTAGATTTCCAGCAGGATGTAGTCCAGAGAATGGAAATGCCTTGTGTCACTGTTTAATTTGAGCCATTGGCCCGACACATCCATCTTCAGCGGGATCTGGAAATATGAAATCTGCATATTCTTATCATAACTGTAAAAAAAAGATAGAAAAGCCATAAAACCCCTAGAATTTACACCTAGTAAGGTAGGAGACATCTTCACAAAGCATTGTACACCGCTGTGAGAATTGGATTCTTCTGAGTATGAAATAAAACTCTGGAGAAACCACACCATTGTACATAGGAAGTGAGAGCTAATCACTCGTAATTTCTGGGGACCTAAACAACAACATTGCAGTAGATCAACTTGCCCAGGATTGTGAGTTCAGCAAACTACAAATAGACTATATTTTAGGAAAAATATGTCACCTGGAATAATGAACAATTTGAACTCTCTCACTCAACATGACTACAAAATTGAGCACTGACAATTTACAGCAGCATCTAATTTTTGTAGTGCATTATCTGCAGTCTGTAAGAATGAGGTGTTGAAGAAACACTGCAGAAATTATAAATTCATGTTCATAGGTTTTATTCAAAGACTTAGCTACTATAGAAGATTACCAAAATAGATTCTACAGGAGAAATCAAAGGTAAAATATGCTCTTTGACATTAATATTCCAAAGATGAAACACTGAACAAAATTAATAAAGAATATCATAAAATTGTGTTTATACTTTCTGAAATGTTGCACGTACCTGAGGACAGCTATTTCATCTTTAGAGTAAGAGCTTGGTCCAACATTAATTAACGTTTTCTTTCCTGCTGGTGCATGTGCATTTCCATCACCTCTTAAACCTACTGTTCCTGATGACACCAGTTTCTGGGAAGAACTGTGTTCCTCATCTCCATCTAAGAATGCTCCAAATCCTAGAGGAGGTACCGCTTTACCTGTGTAAATGTAAAATTAATAGTGAATAATATTTCAGTGAATATGTGAGAATGAAGTAATGTCTATAGCTGTGAGCAGGTAGGTAGCTCTTGACAGTCTTTCTGACAATAACACAGGTCCTTCTCAGATGATAAACAAAGGTGACATTTCAACGTATACATCTGTATAAGGTTTGTTGTCTCAAATAGAATGGCTGTGTTATGGGGGTTTATGGATGCATGTTTAGTCACCGAAGGGAGGCATTCCAGTGCGGCAGTATCCATCTGGGAGTGTAGCATATACCTCTGCGACAAATAATTCATTATTCTTCTGTCATCTCTTCGTCATTATGGGGACCACTTGACAACGACAAAATTAAGAAATTTAGACAAGATATGACGTGGGTGATTATTTTTTCACAGACGATAGGTTGTCAGCCCACTCGCCAACTTTCCTTCTTTGCCCCTTACAACATGTCTGCAAAGAAGACATTGACCCTATTCTTTGCACCCTGAACTAGAAGTCTAGCCCCTATTTGCCATATAGCAAAAAGTGAGTACATAGTTTAGCCTACTATACAGTGCACCATTACTACTAATGTACTATTACCACTGTTACTGTTGCTACTTCTATCATTACTACTACTAATTTATTTTGTTCCTATTGAAACACATATGAATCTAACTGTTTCCATATTATAGCCATATGGATTGTATGGTCAACACTAATACCACCAAATAGTTACAGACTTTTATGTGATAATGGCTGCATACTAAATGGTTAAAAAAAGTGCCTTTTACACACAGATTCCCTCTGAGGAGGCATATAATTTACATTGCATACCACTGCAGGCATATAATATAAATTGCATACCACTAAGTGGTGGAGTCTTTTTTGGTATGAAGGAAAGCTCTTGAGAAGCACCCATTGCACATAGGAAAGATTATTCCCTCACAATTTCTGGGGATTCAAACAAACATACAAAGATTCAACTGTAGATATCCATCTTGATTCTTGATTAGAAACTGGCTTCACAGCACGCGGGACATTCCCATAAGTGCTCCGCCCTCTGCTCCAGCAGCCATCACAGTGTATGTAGACTCATAGTTCCGGTCAGGTGTTGATTGTGTGATCTTCTGGACTTTCCAAAAAATGTACTTTTCCTCCCCTCACCTCTGAATACTCCCATTTCTAACATTCTCTGTATGTGTACGTTCTCAACCTCATTGACATCATCTGCATCTCGAAATGAATTTATTACTGCCTTTATTAAATCTGCTTTATCTCTTCTCAGCAATGTGCCGTCTATCGCCGCATTGCCTGCCAGTAAGTCGGCTCTCTCGTTTCCTCTGACCCCAGCATGACCAAGGCAGAATATCCATGTAATGCTTTGGACAACTGAGTTGTTCAATAAGTCCCACCATTCTTTACTTAGCATGAACTTTTCTATCTTGCGCAACATGCTTTGAGATTCTGTGAGTATTACCGCGTGTGTTGATGTATCAGTTATCAACCAATTAAGAGCTGCTGTAACTCCCTCTATCTCCATCCTCATGCTCGATGTGACAGTAGAATATGCTGAAGATTTCTCAACCAACTTCACGCCATTTCTGTAGGCAACAAAACCCCAACCGCTTTTATTTGTGTTTCTGCTAACAGATCCATCTGTGTATATAATTATGTCTTGTGGTTTTGAGTGTAGTTGGGCGAGTTCTTGCACTGTATCCTGAGCCCTGACTGCCGTCCATTTTTGACACGCTTTATCTAGTTGTATTATTACTTTAATCAGTGATTTCTTCTCAGTGTCTACCTCCACCCATTCATTGCCCTTTCCTATTTCTTCCAATTCACATACTATTCGCAGTGTGTCTTCAGCCTCTGCCATCCATGATCTGCCACGCTTAATACGTTTTCCCTTTGACTCATCTAGACGATGGTGTAATTGGTGGTGGTTGTATTCTGTCACTTTAAGGTACGACTTAACTTGTGCTACTTGATGTCGCACTCTAATGCTGGGGAGATCAAGCAGAAATCTCATAGCAGAGATGGGTGTATCTCTAGTACACCCCAGTACCGCTCTCATTGCCTCATTTTGAACTTTTTCCAATCTATCGACTTGTGTCTGTGACAAAGTTAGTAGGCCGAGGCCATAATCTATTACAGATAGCACCACCACTTGCAGGAGCAGAAAGTTAGTAGGCCGAGGCCATAATCTATTACAGATAGCACCACCACTTGCAGGAGCAGAAAAAGTACCCATTGCTGCATGTCGAAGGTCGCATAACCTTGATAACACTGATCCCTCTTCTAGCATTCTGAATCATATTTGTGACGTGCTTGTTGAATGAGAGACTTCTATCAAAGATTATCCCAAGATATTTAAGGTCCTGTTCTCTTCCAATGAATGAGCCCATATAACTAACAGCTGGCAGTGTGTCATTAACCAGATTATTATTTAAGGAGTACCAGACGACCTTTGCTTTCGAGGGATTGATCACAGCGTTGTATGCTCTGCACCATATCGACAATTGATCTAGTCCATTTTGTACACTGTCAGCGATATCTCTTCTGTTCCTGCCCATGTTGTATAGTAGGATATCGTCAGCGTATGTTAGAACTCTACAATTGCTGGGAGTTTGCAATTGAGCAATTCTCAATGTATACACATTAAACATCTATTTCTCTTTCAGACCATGATAGCTCTGCAGATAAGAGGCCTACAATTTCTATTGATAATCATCAGGTATTCTTGTCCTCGCAACTATTCTATTTCACTGTATAATAAGTGAGACTGCAGCAAAACTATAACAATAGTAATTACACAAAACAAAAGGTAATTCAGTTTTACAATGGATGCAGAGAATATCAGACTATTGGGTACAGGTATGAAAAAATACAGATAACAGTATACAAGACAGTATCAACCACAAGGTCTTTATCAAGAAAATATAAGACAGTGACCAACAGTAAAAATAAAAACACTATCAATAATGCATTAGACAGTAGATATTTAACAATAAAGATAGACATCCAAGGTAACAATGTTGTACGTACACATGTAGAGACGTAAAGACATTTTACAAAATATGTGGAATGAGAACGAAATAAAACTAAGATTTTTTTAAAAGGCAATGACAAAACAACATGAATGACAACAGAACAAAGTTCCCACCATTCAAAATGAAACAAATGCATGATCTGTATTGAGATCAAATGGATCAAAACTGCAATATATAGCAACCATATAGGGACAATATAACTTGCCACAACTGACTGAAAGTCACATGGTTCAAAAGTTGAAAATTGGTGAGACAGACCTGTGAAACTCTACCAAAAAGAGATGGAGAAAATATGGCCTACTGAGACGGCACTACTTCAGAATTGAGGGGTTCCATGGATGACCTGAAGCGAATCACACAATTCATTGAAGCTATTGGTGCTGTAATCTGATATCTGACTGAAGCTATTGGTGCTGTAACCTGATATCTGACTGAAGCTATTGTTGCTGTAACCTGATATCTGAGTTAAGCTATTGGTGCTATAACCTGATATCTGACTGAAGCTATTGTTGCTGTAACCTGATATCTGACTGAAGCTATTGTTGCTGTAACCTGATATCTGACTGAAGCTATTGTTGCTGTAACCTGATATCTGACTGAAGCTATTGTTGCTGTAACCTGATATCTGACTGAAGCTATTGGTGCTGTAACCTGATATCTGAGTGAAGCTATTGGTGCTGTAACCTGATATCTGACTGAAGCTATTGGTGCTGTAACCTGATATCTGACTGAAGCTATTGGTGCTGTAACCTGATATCTGACTGAAGCTATTGGTGCTGTAACCTGATATCTGACTGAAGCTATTGGTGCTGTAACCTGATATCTGACTGAAGCTATTGGTGCTGTAACCTGATATCTGATTGAAGAATGATGAAGATGAGAATTCCTCTGTCATAAAAATCTAGCTTATATTTTTGTCTGTGCTGTTTGCTGAAGTATTCAATTTGATAGTGGTATAATATATAACACTAATTTTTGTCTGTGCTGTTTGCTGAAGTATTCAATTTAATAGTGGTATAATATATAACACTAATTGTCACAAATGCTATTTTTGAAAATGAAGCTAATAAATATTATTTGATTATATAAATTACAGTTTTAGAACAAATTCTGTAAGAAACAAACCAGTAATAGTTCGAACAGCTGATCCAGAGGAGGGTGTTGGTGATGATGTGGAAGATGGTGGAAGAATTTTAGCAGTCTTCTTTTTAAGTGCTTCAGCCCTGTAAAGATTAGGTTGAGTACACTTTTTACTCCATCACAACCAAAGCAGTACACATTTTTAAAATATGTAAGATACACATATCTATTTTTAGAGGTTGTTCCATTCAAATAAGAAGCTTCATCTCAGAAACATCAAAAATCACTTACTAGCAAATGTTACAGATAAGTTATAAACCGACTTCATTTTACTCTGTGTTGATCCATACATAGTCCCTTCCAGCAATGTCAAAAGGTTGACATGGTATCAGTTCCTGTGGTTCACTAGTTGAATATGCTCCTCATTATGCCTCACACACATCCAGATCTACCAGTTTCATATTTATTACCATACTTTCCAAATCTCAGTCTCGATGTGTTATTAACCATGGTGTCCACCACATCTGGCCGGTACTCAGGAAGCAGTTTTAGCATTCCCCCCACCTTGTTCATTGTAAACTGCTTCTTTATTGTGGCATTGAATGCATGCCTGCCTACTCTCTTATTACTGCAAATACTTGTATGTCCCAAGAAGTAGATCCTTGTGATGCCAAAGAAGGGTGAAAGTGGTTATAGATGCAATCCATTCATACTGACATAGCCATTCTGAATTTTTGAAAGTATAGACTGACACAATAACTACCTTAGTAAATATAGTCCCAGATAACGGTGGCACAACGTAATCACGCTCCCGGCGGAAATCGCACGGATATCCGTGATGGTTACAATGGAGCGAACGCAAAACAAACATAGTCCCAGAGAGCCATATGCGGGTGACTGTAACAGTCATAACTTCCATATATGCTGATATTATAATAAAAGTGCCAAATGGCATAAATTTAAGAGACATATCATCAGAAATCATGTTATATTATTAATTTTAATTATCAAGTAAAATTCATAAGCTGTACAATTAACTCAAAAGTACAGCATCTCTATACCCAAACTTGATAAATATTGTAAAAATATAACAAATAATGTTATATTTCAAAACAACTCACAGTAAATGAGAACATCAATCCAACAAAAAAAACTAGTTCAAACTTTACGGGCTCTATTGACGCCTATAGCAATTGACGTCATTACATAACTAGGATCGATAGGCGTTTCCATTCACCCCTGTTGTTTGGTCCCAATTCATCAGTATAGAATCACACAAAGTTAAGTTCATATGACATAGAATTCCCACCACACAAAACTAGGAATATGCTACAGCCTAAAGGTCAAATTTTTTTACACATTGCAATTGTAAAAAGGAGAAATCTGGCTGATTTTTGTTGACAAATTTCTGGAATGACATCCATTTTTTACACCATATTTTACTATCACATGTGGTACCGTGTGACATGGTAAGTCATGGAAAGCAATACCTACATGTTTTAATTATTGTTTTTGTGTTTTAGCTGTTATTATATTATAAGAATGTTAATCACTCATTAAAAAACACAAAAACAATATTATCAGGGGTGCCACGTGTCCGCATTTAAAATAAAAATGTTGTATGTCTGGCTAGGCCAAGTCTTGAATGAATGGACATTGTATACGATTTCTTCACGTTTTATTAGTTTGTTCAGGCGATATTATATTAGTTTGGATATGAAAGAACATATATACAACAGGAATAAATATTTAGGAGGATTTATTAATGTTCTCACACATTGCTCAAGTATTAGGATCATCAAGAAATTATATTTGTGATTTTTTAAATGGAGCTTCAAGATCCCCCCCCCCCCAAATTTTAAACTTCACAATTTGCTCACAACTGTCATTTCACATATACAACAACAACAAAAACATAATTATATTCATTACTCACTCCTTTATCGGCATGTGAAAAAATTATTTTGATATCTTTGCAAAGAAAAATGTTATCACGTTTACTCACCATAAATAACGCAAATTTTCCAAAAAGAATCCTGGCGCAGGGGAAAAATTACGTAATTTTAACAGAGCCCTAAAGATTAAAACCATATTCAGAACTGACATAATTTATTTGTGTATATACCTGTCCAGTGCATGTGTTGCCATTTTCACAACTCTCTCTTTAAGTTTAGGATCAGTGTCACTGTCTCTCTACCAGAATAACAATATCATATTAGCAAATCAACCGTATAAATTACATTTTATTCAAGACATTCCAGATAAAAATAATTCCAATTGTCAAAATTATTTATGATCAATTACCATCAGTGATATCAAGCTCACAAGGATAGAAACTGCTCCTAATGCAAGCAGTCGTGAAAAAATATTGTTGTTACTAATTTTAATTAATGTTATTTATAAACTATCTTACTTTTAGAACAATATAAGAGCAATGTTACAATAGATATTTTTGTATCAGCAATTGATATAAATGTTAGCAATTCATCAACATTTTTTCCATTCTCATTCAATGTGTCTAATCCATATCTTTCCATAACCTTCTCAAAGTTGATTTTATTATTTCCTATGCCATTACAATAAAATTTTAATTTTATAAAAATGTTATATTTTTTTCTTATCATTTGTAGCATTTAATGACTATTAATAGTATTTTATTAGTAATAAGTGTTACTGATTATAATTTCTGAGCCCCAGTGCTTCCAAATCTATAAATATCTTTCCTGTCTTTTGTATAGGACAAGAGTAACTCTTAGTTACTGTGTGTCTACTTTTTTCCCAGAGGACATCATCTTTCTCCTTTTCAGTATCTTCCTTTCCACTCCTTTCCACTTTGTATCATGGACTCACAGATGTCTACAAAATCAGAACAGCTAGCATACAAACTAAAAATACTTTTAAGTTATCACAGAAGGTTGATAATATGTACTCATTGCAGCAAAACTTAAATCCAACAGGCAAAACATGGAACAGGGTAATGAAGTTTTGCTAATTACTGGAAACATAACACATAAATTGATGTTTTGACCAATTGACATTTATAAAGAATACATTCACAACAAACAAATGATAAGTAGGAATAGCACTATTGATTTTCAAATGGCAGAGCACACATAAATTGATGTTTCAACCAAAAGACATTTATCAAGAATATATTCACAACAAAAAAACAATGAGTAAGAATAGCGCTATTGATTTTCACATGGCAGACCTAAAAATAGATCCAAATTTGGTATCTATATTTAGCTATGTCATGTGAATGTCAATAATTATGTTCCTACTCATGGTTTTTAAAAATTGGGAATGTATTCTTGATAAAGGCCTATTGGTCGAAATGTTGATTTGTGTGTGTTATCAGCAATTAGCAAAACTTCATTATCCTATTCCAAGTTTTGCCTTTACAAACTAAATATACTTTTAAGTTATCACAGCTGTGTAATCAGTACATCTTGTATTTTAGCCTGTGAACACATGGTTCACTAAACTGATGCTATCAAATTCATCAATTGACAAACTATAATTATTGAGTTGATCACAATACTATAGGTTGACTAATAAAGCGCCTGTAGTTTACTTACAACTTTTAAACACAGGGTAATAGCTTCCGAGTATAGGCTGATAGCATCATCAGTGTTGTTATGTTCATCTTCATCCAGGGCCTCTTTGAGCAGGAAATGGGCTCTTTCTACATCAAGCTTAACAGATTAGAAATAATTATAACACTGAGTTCACAAAATATTACAAGAAACTGTCATATGTGTTCTCAATTTTTCAAAAGCTCCCCTCCTTCAAATGTTTCGGTTCAATAACTTTGGGCATAGATATAATTTTATGGACAAAATCCATAAATACACAGTATATCTAAAATAATGATATGAAACAATTTAATTGATAAACATAAAAAAATGACCAAATGATACAAATAGGTACAATACAGGAAGAAGTACTTAAAATATAATGAAACAAATCATTTAATTATTTAAATTATTAAATTATTAAACAAAACAAAATATTGATAAAGACACATTTTACAGTCACTAGATACATCGATCTACTGCAGGATGCATCGATCTGCACACTGCATACTGAGAGCCCAGTGTCATCAACTCGGTGCGCAGATCAAAGCATCTGGAAGCATCTAGTGACTTTTTAATCTCCGATTAAATTAACCATGTTAACAACAGGGTTTGATAAAAAAGTTGGAATGTAGGTACTTCTCCCCGTATTGTACGTACACATAATCTAAACCATTCAATATGATTAAAAGAAGAAAAAATTTCGGACATTATTAAATGTTCACACATAAATATCTGTAGTAAAAAAGAAAAATGTAAATCGAAGAGTTACCAATTGCTAAAATAACATACTCATAACAGACAACAAACACATACAACATTTTTATTAATAAGCCTTCATTAGGATTAAAAATAATGGAAGAACAAAGACACAACCTACATTGCTAAATGTTTACTTATGGTCCAATAATTTCTAAACTATAAGAGAAAAAGAGGTGAAAAAATATAAGAAAGAGAGGTCATCACACAAAAATGGAATGCAGAGTAATGGTTAGAGTGTAGGATCAAGGAAATGTGAAAAAAATGGTTAACAACATATGATAAGAAATGAAAAATGAACTGTAAGCCTCGATAAAGAATCTCAGTTAATTGTTCATATCCCTTCAGGTATTAGGTATGTTGATTATCTTCTTATCACACTGGACATGTCCATGGGTACTCAGATCTCTGCTTTAGTAAATCTTACATGGTATAGCAGCTGATGATTCCAGTTTATGTTTCCTTAGAGTTTTTTTTAAATATTTTTGTTAGGTGTTCTCTGCTGGCCATGCCTATTCTCACTCCAAATTTGCAGTTTCTCAATACTAACTCATGCTTATATACCGTTAAATTCTGAATATAAACCCATCCGATTGTAGGCCGATAACCTAACTATCCCTTCCCAAAAGTGGAGAAAGTCGAAAGTCCGACTATAGACCGACATCCCCAACTTAACAACGCCGGCAATAATGAACTTCATCATCATAAGAAAGAACCGACACGCTAAATGGAAATTAACACAAACTTTTGCAACTCTAAGAAAATAGCATTCCTTTCATTTGCTTCACTCACGTAACTTGAATGAATCAAGGAATGAAACCCCGGTGGCTACTGTATTCTGGATCAATATATCCGAAAATAATGAATACCCCGTAGGCTGACTTCCCTATCCATGACTATAGACGGTTTATGAGGTGGCAAGACTTTGGGGAACAAAGTTTTTCCTGAATGAATTGTCTGTGTTGGGTGTCTGGACGTTATGACGCACAGCGCTAGTGAATAGTAATTACTACGTAACTATTATGTCACTGGCTTCTGACAGTGACGTTTAAGTGGGAAATGATGAAAGGCAAGACAGCAAGATCACGTTTGTTTTTATAAGATACAGAAGAGTTTGAACTTTGTTCCTGGTTATGTTTACCATGTGGGGAGAATACGGTAATAAAATAAACATAACAGAGGATTGTGAAATAAATCTCTTCTTCCACTAAATGTACAGTGGTTGGGGGAGGGAATCAATTACAGTGCAATTTTACTACAAAATGCCTATGATGTGTTGTGATTTGGAACCCGTTTCAAATCTTCTATAAAGAAAGATTACATTTTAGTCACTTATCTGAATGGCATCACATAATGTGAGGGAAACGTGGATTGGTTGAGCCGATTGAAATGGGTAGGGCCAGTAGTCCATCTTCAGCCTCAGTGGGCTGGACTAATTAACAGAATATACAGAGTACCAGTATGTAACTACCGGTATTTGCCACCGAGTTCTCACAAAAATATTGCAGACAGTCATTCCCCGGCTTTGTTTTTAAAAGATACAGAATCAACAGTTTGAACTTAACAACGAGTTTGAACTTTGTGTGACCTGTATGTTTACCTTATACAGTAATATAAACATGAGGCACAGCTCAGACAAGTTTCACTATTTATTTCTCTCCGCCATCCCCCCAACACTGCTTAAGTAGCAAAGTTTTGGATGTCAGTTACATGTTTGTGCAAGACCGTGTTTGTGCAAGACCGTTGAATGTAGAAAAAGACCTCTGTACAGAATTAATTAGGACTTCATTCTTTATGTTTCTGATTATTGTCTTGGTCCCTATTTATATACTTGGAGTCGCATGTTAAAAATTGGCAATGCCGACCAGCACATGCACGGAAATACTCAAAATCTGCCTTTGATGTGTTTTTACATTTTCTGTACACAGGTCTTATAGCCTAGTAGACGGTCAGTAACTGTTGTAACATTTGCTTTACCCAAAATGAAAGTGTGTGACAGTGTTTAGACTACTGGTAGTCGGTGTTTCCCTACACAAACAAGACTGGGCCTTGATGATAAACATGTGTTACTGGTAGATCAGCTTAGGCTACCATATTTCGTTTTTTCACAGACCATTACCGTATTTTGGTCAATATATAAAAAACGGTAATACCCATTGCTAAAAATAGCATTTCCGGGGAAATTAAGCTCAGTAAAAATGGCGGGCATGGCATGTCGGAAATAACAATATAGACCTAGTAAGTGAGTTTTATCAAGAAATATCGGAGGTTTCGAAGGAAATATTGTATGATATATAGAAATTAATGTAATTAGAGGCTTAGCAGTATGGTAGTACGCTCTAGATTGTTGGAGAGCCCTAGTCATTTTATCCTGGCTTAATATATCGGGACATGTGAGTTGTCACTGGCATTTTTTTTAAAGTGTTTTTCTCCTTTTTTACTGTGATTTGGACGTAATTTTTTTTTTAAATTTGATGTTACTCGATTATAAGACGAAGAGTATGAACAAATCTCTGTTTATTGTCCAAAAATTCTCGGGTTATACACGGAATTTAACGGTATCTCAAAATCATCCGATGATGTGGACTTAGAAAGAGCATTGAGTATGTCTGCTCGGTCCATAGACTAACCATCTGCTATGGTGGTATGGCTCGCTAATTTGTCCACTCACTCATTTCCCTCAACGCTCAAAAATGTTTTAGGCATGTCCGAGGACAACGATGACAGTAATTTTCCACAGTGAGGCTCACTTTTTAGCTCTCTCTGATTACTCCACCCAGTGCCCATGCACATCACCTATTCTGAATCATACTCATTGAGTCATTGGTATGTATGTATAGGCTTGTTATTCCAGCCCGTTTAGTGCCTACGTTACATCTAACACATTCATCATTAGGCTGCTTATTGTTATGTTGAAGACCACACTTTGTGAACTGGTCTTCACCATGATCTGGTAGTGAAGGCCCACGTGTAACACTGGTGATGGATGAATGATCCATTTGTGTAAACCACTACATCATATCATCAACATGTTCGCAGATGAGTGTCTTGACCCCAGCATCAACACTCACCTTGTTATGCAGTGAGTATCACCACTGCAGTCTCTATTGAGTATAATGACGGTCTTGAATGACTCTTTTTAGACAATGGACACAGGTATTAATTCCTCACCAAGTATTTTGTCTTCTGGTGCACAAACCTATTTAATAGTATCCTCAACATGCCCCATCCACAACACGACTTTGTTCAAGCTTCTCCCCTTCATAAGAGGGAGTTCAATGTTAGTGGAATTCTTAAATTTTTTCTTTTTAAATTGTGAACAATAAAAACAGCAAAACTAATGTCACTATCCTAAAAGTATTTGATGGCAGAAATTTAACAGCAGGGACGTCCAGAGTAACAATAATGTACTATTATTATTATTATTATTATTATTAATAAGTACATGATTGCAGTATTTTATTGTATCTCAGTTACATGCATCTCTCATTAAATTTTCATAGCACACCTTGATTAAGTGGGAAAATGCACCAGTAATTTGCAGATATGTTTAAGACAGGTTTTACAATATTATTCTTCTTCTTCTGCGTTCGTTCTCAAACTCCTGCAGATTAGCAGGATGTAGTCTGGAGAACGGAATGCGTTGTGTCATGGTTTACAGCATTGCTGCGATATCTGCGCTTTCGGCCTGACACATCCGACTTCAGCATGGCTTTGGGTCACTGACCCTATATGGGATGGGACAGCCAACTCCATCCTATAACCTCCTTAGTTGCCTTTTACAACATGCGTCGAAGGTAAACAGTGTTGCTATTCTTTGCTCCCCCTCCGGGCCCCGGCAACACACGGGCATAACAATATTATGATTTATAATTTGCAGTTTTTTTAATGGATTACTGATACAGAATGATAAGAGTAAGGATGTGAAAGATAACATGGGCACGCATAACTTTAAATACAATACCTGTTGTGGAATCTTTGGTTTAACAGGCTGACCTTGTGCTGTTGACTGTACTGATATATAAAACAAGAATTTGCAGTGCATTCAACAACTTTCCAGGATTTAAAAAAATCATTTTATCCAAAAAGATGCACAACATGCAATAAATCATTTATAAATTTTCGAATTAAAATTGTCCTCTTCAACACAACTTCACAAATTGAAAATGAAAAGATATATTTAAGTGTGACTTTTCTGCATGTTTTTTGTGAGGTTTATCTGCATGTGGAAGTTCTAAAGGCTTTGCCTTTAGCTAACCAGTCCAGCCACCACACAAAAGCAAACCTCTAAAACATGGCATGCCTATATGGTGATGCTTTTCTCTTGTAGAATCCTCAAGCACTTTATCTATACAATTATGTTTTCTACCCCCTTAAAGTAGAAGACTACTTCCACAACATTACACTCCACTGAGAGTTGGAGCTTCTGGGTAGGAAATAAAGCTCTGAAGGAATCTCTTCCCCTCCCCCCAATTTACACAAAATAATACAAAAGCTAAGAGCTGTATTGCTTGTATCTTCTGGGATCAAAATAAATAAGAGTGACTTTTTATCTTTTATTGTATGTCATGTGACATATTCTTTTCAGAACCTAGTCTTCCTTATGAATCTCCTGAAATCCCCGCAGTCTCTGGCAAATTGTCCCGCTTCCTCTAGCAACATGTGCATGCATTCCTGAATATTTCTTGTCCAATGAAATTAAAATATTAATAGAAACTGAATTCAATTCTACTAAGTTATAGCATCATCTATCCATCCATAAATCCATAACCTGTAAGGGCTATAGGGGTACTACATTTGATGCATCATCACACACAGTCCTCCAGCAATTTCTATCTTCAGCGAAGCAAATGAGTAGAAAAATCTTGACCTGTCCAGTCTTTGATGTCTGCCCACAATTGTCTTTGCCCTTCTCTGCTACTTCCATTATTCACCTTTGTCTAAGACATTTATATTCAAAGGATTGTATATGTCTGCAGTGAGTATCCAACTCTTACAACCATAAAGAATAATAGAAAGTACTAGTGAGTTATAAATTCTGATCTTCATTCTAACACTAACGTTGCATTTCCATATTGAATTTAGTCTTGACATAACAGCTAAGTCCATCTCCAACTTTATCTTAAATTCTGTTTAGACTTTCCATCGCTGCATATGCAGGATCCTAGGTATTTGAAAGAATTCATTTCTTTATGTTTATGTCCATTCATAATATTGGTATATGCCTCTGTTGTTTACCAAGATGTTGCTCTTTTTGGAGTTGATTTCCATTCCATACATGCTGGTAACTGTGTTCTGTGCCTGTTATAAGATCACTATTTTCATCAAAGCACAAATCGCAGATAGGACAACCTACAATCGACAAAAGATGTGTTCTATTCCTGAAGGCTTTCTTGTATCATGTGCTCCAGGTATATGCTAAAGAGTACTGGAAACACAAATCGTATATCTGAATCATCATCAATTGCCATGTCGGCTGGCGTAGGCGATCAAGGCTCTCCACAGCTCTCTGTCTATTATGTACCGCCCGTGTGTTGCCAGGGCCCGAAAGGGTAAAAAAGAATAGAAACACTGTTTACCTTCCATGCATGTCGTAAAAGGCGACTAAGGAGGTTATGGGATGGAGTTGGCTGTCCCATCCCATATAGTTTCAGTGACCCAAAGCCATGCTGAAGTCAGATGTGTCAGGCCAAAAGGCGCAGATATCGCAGCAATGCTGTAAACCATGACACAACTCATTCCGTTCTCTGGACTACAGCCTGCTAATTTGCAGGAGTTTAAGAACGAACGCAGAAGAAGAAGAAGAGTATTATGTATCAAGATCGTTGTTGTTTCCCTGCCGTGCCAGGTTATCAAACTGTCTAATATTTTCTCACGTTGTCGCCTTCTGTCTCTGTTGCCATCAATCTTGCCTGTTGTGATTATGTTCTCCAAATCTGCCTGTCTCATGAAGTGGTCAAAAAATGAAGATTGTCTTTTTCTTATATTATTGATTAAAGTCTGTTTCGCATTCCTATTTCAAAACATCCACATTAGTTTTTCTGGCTGTCCATGATATTCGCAGCATTCTTCTATAGAAACACATCTCTGTTGCTTCTAATTTCCCACTCTCCAGTCTGTTTATTGTCCAAGAATTGCATCCATATGTTAGTATAGGAGTTATATGGCACTACAGAACTCTCTTTCTCACCTCTAATGACAATGTCATATTACACAATATATTTTTCATTTTTATGAATGTAGTTTTAGCCTACCCTATTCTGCTTCTTATTTCTGTTGAACTTCTTCCAACTGCTGTAATCGTTGTACCTAAATATTTGAATTGGTGGACCTGCTTTAATATTGTATCATCTCTGCCTAACATTATAAAATGAAACAAAATTATAAACAAGATCAACATACAAGCTTGCTTGAGGGCATCTGCTCTCATCATGTACTCTCTGGCTTTCTCTGCAATATTTGGTACCTGTGACCCTGCATGAGCTGCTGCAATCAAGGTTTGAGCTGCCTCCTATTTAAAACAGTGAGCATTGTTGAAAATTTTTGCACACAATAATGATTTGTATATGATTATAAACAAAACTAAAGTAAAACAGTGAATGAACAATTGAAACAATCGAAGGGTTACAAAGTGGTATTTCAACTTAAACAAAAAGAGAGACCATTTGTTTTACATTCAGAACTTTATAAAGAAGGGGACAAATAAAAAAGTATTGACTTTTAAATGCAAATAGGAGCAGCGTATGAACAGTTTCAGGATATTAACAAGAAAATGGTACACCTACCAAAACCATTCTACAAAAACAGTGACAATTTGGATGTAAAATGAAAATGGTTGTTAATAAGCAAAACATCAGACATTTTTTGATCAAACTGCCTCAAACTTCTATCAGAACTCTCTTATAGTGGGATGTTCCTACTAGATTTCCAACTGGGTGTAGTCCAGAGAGCGTAATTCAGTTGTGTCACAGTTTTATTTGCACCAATGGCCTGACACATTCGACGTCTCCATTGGTAACTAAAACATTAAGTGTTTTTACCACTTCCACTGAATGGTGGACATCTGCAGCCATATAGCTAGAAGTTGTCCAGGTGTACAAGAGAACTGGTTCTCGTACTTACACGCTAGTAATTTTTCTCAAAACTAACCATGGTCCAGCATTTTTGCTGCTGTTTGTATCGCTATTGACTTGGCAACAAACGGTCATGAAGCAATCTTCAAATGTTACATTTATGTGCTTAATTGTATTTTACAGCAGTACATGCCTATATCATGTAAAAAAGCAAATGCAGAAATATATTACATAGAAATACACACATGCACCATGTTATTATATAATTATGTACAGTAGAGTTGTTTCCAAGTATTGTGAAACAGTATAAGAAGTGATGGTATGGAAAAGTTATGAGATCATGTTGCCTGGACTATATGATCCAAGGTTGAAAATAGTGTGCCTTTGATAAGAGCCTATCACATGTTATTCTAGTTCAGTGTTATCTCGGGTGCCAAAACAATGCACTGTTGACCTCATTTTCATATTAGGAAACAAAACAAAGTCACTCATGATGATCCTAGAACTGAATGTCAGATTGCTAACTCTCTAAAGAATTTCTAGTCACATGTCTATCCAACACTCAGAGGAACAAACTTTGCAACAACACATCTATAGGATCTCTTTGAGTATTTCTTGGCAGACCGCTGAGTCCAGATATATGACTTGGATTGTTTGATGAAGGTCCTTGTGGATGATTTGATTAATGTTCAGAACAATTTCTGATGTTTTTATGGGGATTGATTGCTCTGAGTGGTTGTTATCTTCAACAAGCTCTCAACATGCCTTGGAAATGTGTGTGTCATTCAAAACCTCTTTCTTGACCAAAAATGTCCACCAAACATCTGATGAAGTATATGGAGCATCTTGAAATTAGATTTGCTAAGATTAATGCAAAACTTGATGCAACTATATTTTTCGGCCATATTTAAATCACAAAGTAAACATAATATAATTGGGACCCAAAAAAATAGCAATTATACTCATATGATACAGTGAGGTGATCTCCCTGGCAAAGTGGTTATGCCATTTTCATTGTGCTCAAAAGGACATGGGTTCAAGTCTGGCTTGTAAAAACTTGCTTCAAAACAGTGACAATTTAGATGTAAAATGAAAATGGTTGTTAATAATAATTGTAAAGATAATTTTTTCAAAGATCCATTTGCATTATTGCTTGTAGCTAATGAATTGTGAACTTTTTGTGGTACTCTTGATAGGCATAGTGCAACTCCATTGAGAGGAATGAGTATGTATGGGAAAACCTGAGTACAATTAGATTTGCCCACTGTGACTTTTGATTCTTTTTTAAGCACAGTAGCACAACTCGTCACACCAATGCAGAAGGCTTTGGAACAGTGATCTTCAGTGTCACAATCATATTGGTTGAACAGTAGTCACAGCTAATGGTCTTGGAACTTTCAGCATTTGATAGATCTTCACATATTTGAACGTTATAACAATATATGCATATAGTACTAGTAGTGTAAGTATTTACAGTACAGCAATACCACATTTAGCACACATCACCATATGCATGAACTATATAGCCATGCATGTATGTAACATACATTTATTTATACACACATTTACATTCTAATACTATTTATGTACACCATAAGAAATTTCTAAATGTACCGTGTAGTAAAATATTGCCAGGTCAAAGTGCTGAACCTGGTCATGTTGGACGGCATGGAAAGCCAAATTTGCTCCCTCATTTTGAAGAATCATTGGATCAACCCCATGATATCCTGAAGATGGGTAAGACATCACTAAATTCTGCAAAGGATAATGCAAAAACTGAAAAACAGTGCTAATCAAATTCAATAACTTTAGCTACATGGAATATTAATGTATGGATTTGTATTAAGCAGATGTGGCCTATTTCTTACAGAACTAATCTCATATATTATTTAATTAAATGAACTTTCTCTAAAAGCGCGTACAACACACCATCCATTGATCTGGAACATCCTTGGGGGGGGGGGGGGGCAGTTCTCAGTACGCTATGATGCACAGCTCGAATTAGCGCTATCAGATGCTTTGTGTTTTTATCTCTGCATCACGGAAGTAATCAAAGTACAAAATTGACAACAATATCAGTAACCCTACTCAGTACGTTAGTATGTATTTGTAAGTCCCTGATGATGTTAAGTCGGATGTGTCAGCCTGAAGGCGCAAATATTGCAGCAGATTAGCAGAGCTGTGCAGAGAGCGTGCTGTGTAAACCATACGACAACGCATTCTGTTCACCGAACTACATCCTGCTGATTTTTAGGATTTTGAAAATGAACGCAGAAGATGAAGACGTATGTGACTACGACAGTGGTCCAGTACTACAGTCCGTTCAGATTCGTTTGCCGAGATGTTAAATTATTTTTATCAAAAACGTATTGTTCATTTGGATTGATCATTTGAAGTTAGGTTTAGAATAATAATGTCGCTATATAAATATTTTTTTATCAAAGAAATGTGATCCAGTATCAAAGATACCTTATTTAACCTATATTAAAAAAAAGTTAATCTAAATTATAAACAACCGCTGGATTATGTAGATGCTTACATCTCACAGCTGATTATTAAATATAAAGGCATGACCCTCACGGTAGAATGTGCACCGTTCTAAAAGTAGTTGTTTCCACTGTACATTTGTATAAAGCAATGTTACATATGGAAATTCCCGTTTAGCACCAAATATTATTTTTCCTGAACTTAGAATTATGTGAAATCAAAAACGGCTATTGACTCGATTTCAAGTCACAAGTCAGAGGCACGTCTCAATATTTACAGAAAGTAGGCGGCACTAAGCATATTACCTTCTGCAAGTCTATGTGAGAATGAATCTGAAAGCGAAATATTTTACTGAGCATAACATTGCTATAAAGATTTATCAATACTTCTGCAGAGAGCGTAAAAAGGGACATCTTTATTGTTCTTTATCAAATCCTGAGAAGAGAACAATGCATATTTTAGGTTTGTGTAAACGTTCATTTGATCGAATAGTGGAAGCAAGCGGATATTTATTGCCAACAAATTCACGAAAGCAAGGAAGGAAAGAAAAGATAGACAGTTTCGATAAGGACGTAGTAAAAAGAGAAATATGTAGAATGTTTGATAAAAACGAAGAAGTGACACTTAGAAAGTTGAAGATTTGGCTGAAAACTAATAACGACATTGAAATATCAAAAACTTTATTATGGAAAACTGTAAGAAATGCAGGCTTCACCTTTAGAAAGTATGCTGGTGGAAAAAACATTATTTGTGAAAAGCCACATCTGGTAGCTCTTAGAAGCAAGTATTTACGTGAAGTGAAGGGAATGCGCGAGAATGGTTATGATATTGTGTATTTAGATGAAACTTGGATCAACGCTCATCATACAAATGAAAAGGAATGGCAGTTAGCAGATGGAAGTATTAAAAGATCAGTACCAAGTAGTAAAGGGCAACGTTTGATAGTTGCACATGCAGGTAGCAGACATAATGGGTTGTTGCAGAATGCTCATCTAATTTTCATTTCAAAATCCATTGACAATAGAGACTACCACTCCGAAATGAATGGGCACATATTCGAAGACTGGATCGAAAAAAGTATTCTTCCAATATTAGATAGACCTTCTTGTCTGATAATGGACAATGCTTCATACCATAACGTAGTGAACGTAGAAGATAGAATCCCAACATCATCAAGTACAAAAGATGCAATCAAAACGTGGCTCATAAAAGAACACATACCAGTTACCAACAGGTACTTGAAACCCGAATTGCTTAACCTTGTAAAACAGACACAACGAACAAAGATATTTAAAATAGACAAGTTAATTGAAGAACATGGTCATAGATGTTTGAGACTACCTCCATATCATGCACACTTAAATCCTATAGAGCTAATTTGGGCAAAAGTTAAAGGACACGTAGCATCTACAAATACAACTTTCAAATTATGTGATATTGAGACACTTACAAATCAGGCTCTATCAAATATACATAAAGACTACTGGGTGAAATGTGAGGATTATGTGTTACGCCAAGAAGAGGAATATTGGAAAAAGGAAGGTTTGTTGTTTGTTCAGCCGAAAACAGTAATCGACCTATTTGACTCGTCTGATTATGAATGATCATTACTCTGATTACGTCTACACTAAAAAAAGTTTGATTTACAAAATTTCCTTACATGAAGAAATATATGTACTTATTTCAAAGGCAGCGACAACATTTGTGAAACTCACACCAAGAGCATGGAACAATATCAAATTGACTCTACGAACAAAAGATATATTTTAAATTTTTTTACACCTGCCACCATGTAAAATTTTGTGGACACGCCTATGGGTCATCATTGCACTAGATTACTGTAAAATATTTTGTTTATGGTCGAAATAATATTTACATGGGCAAACATCAAAAGAATTCGCCGCTTTCAAATAACCGTTACAGCTAGACATCAACACATATGTTTTCGCGACATGGACATTTTAACAACGTATGCCAAAATTCATGTGAAATCATCAAGAACTTTTTGAATTATAAATCATAACATCTCGGCAAACGAATCTGAACGGACTATAGTAAGTAACTATATTATGTAAATGTAATTAATTTACTTCAGTATTTAACTATCTAACTATCTAGTCACTCACTCACTCACACTGGTTCAGAATTTAGAAATTTTGGGTTTTTGATTTCGTAATTCAAAGTAGTTTCTCATATTTCGGTTCACATGAAAATGTATCTGCAAATTAATCAAACTTAGGCCTACCTAAATTATGTTAGTGACAATACGAAAATATCGGTATCAAATCTGAAACATGTTGATAAGTAGCTTGCCAATTAAATGACTTGCCACATTATTATCATTGTTGTTGTTAAAGAAATTCTCCCTAGACCGGAAGTTTATCTTTTACTTAGTAAATCGTATTAATTTTTTTATTCTTTATCTTTTTCATTAGTAATCACAGCGAATTATGGCTTCCTAAAATTTCGATTCATACGGCAGCTAAATCCATCCATCCTTAAACTCATAACCTTTCATTCCTCGTCAAGAGCTGTCCATAAATGACTATGGGGGGGGTGGTGAGAGAAAAAATGTTTACAGTTGTTAATAAGAGGGAGAGGGATGACAAGAGTTGACGTCAACAATACTGTCGTATGCATCAATGTTTGTTTGGCCCTAACTCCAGGAATTGCAAACTTGCTCTTACGTCCTATGTGCAGTAAGAGGGAGGGGGCACTAATTAAATTGTTTGAATTTGTTTCTTGAACATGATTTCTAAAAAAATATGATATAGTTTTCACTTTTCAACTATTGTTTTATGGGAGGGGATTGGTGTTCACTTAGTGATCCATACAGTGAGTTAATGACTGTTACGGGTGTCTGTGCAAGTTTTTTTGCTGGCAGTTGAAAGGTAAGAGGGGTCGATAAGGAGGTTTTCCACTCATTGGGATGAAAGCAATGTATACAAGTAGGTAGTTGTTGGGGTTTGATGCGGTTTAAATGGCAATTGGTCCTTTCATGTCCTGTTCAAAACTGAAAGATAGAAATTGGTTTCTTCTGCAGAGTTTGTTTATGTTGTCAGTCTTTTGGCCATGTTATTTCACTAAATACGTTTCGGCCAGTCAGCCCCATCTGTAGAGCCAGATTTCCCTGGTGTTGTTTCTGAGAATCTATTTGACTGTTACCATACTACAAGGTCTTTGCTTTTGTTGTTTTAGGCGCCTCTTTTTGAAAGTATGTCCGCTACTTCGTTTCCTGCTAGAAGCAATAATGATACCACTCCTCAAATCAGGAAAAGATGGTAACACAGTCTCCAACTACAGGCCCATCAGCCTCACAAGCTGTCTATGCAAAACAATGGAACGCAATCTTAGGATGCAGTGGTACCTTGAAAGTGAAAACCTTCTGGTATCACAGCAAGCATGTTTCAGACAGTGCTACTCTACTGAAGATCAGGCAACCTACCTCTCCCAAGAGATTGAGGATGCCTTCCAAGATAAGAAACTGGTACTAGCAGCATGGATAGACCTCAGAAAAGCATTTGATAAGGTCTGGAAAGAAGGGCTCCTAAAGAAATTGCAGGGTTAGTTCAAGAATGTACAAATAGGTAAAAGCATACCTGCATAATAGAAGAGCCAGGGTACAATTAGATGGTCGCAAGACTAAGAAAGTTCTACTGCGTCATGGAGTCCCCCAGGGAGGAGTCCTGCCACCCACACCTTTCTTGGTTTACATCAATGACCTAGTTGCTGAACTACCACATGGGATTAAAGTGGCAATGTATGCTGACGACCTGGTGATCTGGTGCACGGAAGAACATGCGACAGTGGCCACTAAACAAATACAAAGAGCTATCGATGCCCTAACCGTATGGGATAATAGATGGTGCGTCAGCATTAACACAAATAAGTGCAGCACTACACTCTTTACCCTCTCACCAAAACAAAAAGCCGGTCATATCAAAATAGATGGAGAGCTCTTGAAAGAAGACAAACAACCCACATACCTCGGAGTTACTTTTGATGATAAACTGACATGGAAGCAGCACATAAACAAAGCAACAACAAAAGCCAGGAGGAAGTTAGCTATCCTGAGAAAACTAAGTGAAACCACATGGGGAGCCAGTGGGAATATTCTCAGTAAAGTTTACCAGCAAGGTATAAGACCACAAATGGAATATGGTTCAGCAGCGTGGTGTCCTGCATCAAACACCACATTACAAGATCTAGATAAAGTGCAAAACCAGGCACTTAGAATAATGTTGGGAGCAATGAAATCAACACCCATAGGAGAGATGCAGAAAATGGGAAGAATGCAAACACTTGGCGAACGCAGAGACACAAAAGTACTAATTCAGGCAGAAAAGTTTCAGTGTATGCCAAGTCATCCAATGAAGGAAAGATTCCAAAATCTAGCAATGGGACGACTGAAAAGAAGCAGCTTTATCCATCAAGCTAAACGACTCCGTAGACAACTTACAGACCTACCTGAAATTGACATCCCCTTAAGGTCTGTACCAAAACAAACCCCGTGGAGTGAAAGACATGGAATGCCAATATACATTCAGACCCATGTGAAAGGAATACTAAGCGAGGACGAATAGAACAGTGTGCAGCGAAGGACAGTCACCCTCAGTTTCCTGGATGAGGAATATCCACAAGATATATGGGTCAGAGTATACACACATGGCTCAGCACAGAATGCCGTGAGGAATGGAGGTGCAGGTGTATATATAGAATATCCACACAAGCCTAGAGAACACCGACAGAACAATAATCAGAACACCGACAGAACAATAATCAGAACACCGACAGGAAAATTCTGCAATAATTATGATGCAGAAATCCAGGCAATTAGTGTGGCAGCTAAAAAACTGCTGAACTCCATCTCTGACCTACAGCCTGTGGTATTCCTGACAGATGCAAGGTCAGTGCTTCAAGATCTCCAGTCTGGAAAACTAACAGACTTGAAAAAACTACTTAGCGAATTGTCTTACCAGTATAGGGTAACCATGCAGTGGATACCCTCTCACTGTGGAATACCAGGAAATGAAAAAGCAGACCAACTGGCTAAGGAAGGTGCTGCCGAAGACCAACCAGATATACCAATCACCTACCATCAGAAAAAAACAGATGATCAAGTAAATAAGAAAGCCAAAAACACCAACACAATATGACTATCATATTATGAACAGACCAGAACAAGTTATAATTCTACGTCTCAGAACAGGACACAACCGACTCCGCAGTCATATCTATACAAAGTTCAAGATTGGCAACACGGCTACGTGTACATGTGGACAGGCAGCACAGAGTGCCAAACATATACTTCAAGAGTGTTCTGAGCATGAAACGCTGAGGCAGACATATTGGCCAGAGGAAACAACACTGGAATCAAAACTCTATGGGACACTGTATGAACTACAAAAGACAGTGAGTTTTATTAAGGTGACAGAATTACAGATATAGACATGTTTCAAGTGAACGAAAGAAGAAGAAGAAGTTTCCTGCTATATCCAGAGATACATTATATGATCACACTGATTGTAGGCCCTATATGCAGAGATAAGAATGTGCGCTGCTCTTGCTATGTGGAGAATATCTTTATTTTTATATGGGGTAGGCCCTATGTTTAAGTGCTTTTAAAATTTACTTAGAGTGTTAAAATGATTATGTCTGATGGTTTTTGTTCCATGAGATCAAACTGTTGATGCATTAACTCAATGGCTGTGTTGATGGCTTCAGCCTCTGCTTCATAATTTAAGCAATTTCCACCACAAGTCACAGAACTCACAGAGAGATGCATTAGGATATCGGATGCCATAGCCTGCAAAACAGGTGGCATAGAAAGACGATCCAACAGTATAGGCCTTGATTCCTAGTGATTGTTAGATGTTTATAGTTTCTAGGGCACATGTCCTCAGGATTGTTGGTAGTGTTCCTTTATTGACTGTTTTATCTAATATTTTTCTTTGGATACTTCATTGGTGCAAATTCTCCCAAGGGGGGTGGTCCGAGATATGTGTTTTCTAGCTCTCTCTCTTTCTCTCTCTCTCTCTCTCTCTCTCTTACGGTAGATGTGTTTGTCATCTTCCTCTTCAGATATGTCCAGTAGAGACAGCTGTTTTAGTCTATTTGTTTGATTCCCAGTGTCAATAAGTATTTTATTTGGATGGTCACACTTTTGTATCTTGTACCCAATCCGGGTTGTGATTTCTCGCTTGACACGACCACTCCTCCAGTCGACTCAGCTGTAAATTAGTACCTGACACATGAGTTAGGGAAGGTAAAGACAGCAAGGAAGGGAACTGACCACCTCACCTAATAGTTGATGTGGCTAAGTACATGAAGAGTTATCTTTATACCCGACGGAAGGTTGCTGTCACGGGACATACCTTCACCTTTCTTCTCTGATATTCAGTGATTCTACATTTGCATCTATCTCACATACTGCTGTGAATGTTGGTCGCATCCCTCCACAGATGAGTCTCAGAGCTTGGTTCTGCACCCTATTCAAAGATGAGATAGTAGTATTGCTCACAATGGTCTGGAGAGTAAAGCTGCCATCCATTACTGATCTCACTTAGCCAAGATACAGTTGGCGGTAAGTCTGCCCCTACCTCAGTTTGTACTAGTTAATTTCTTCTTAAATAGATTCCCCTTAGAGCGCCCGCGCGTCGTTTCAAACTGCTGACTCCTAGAGCGCCCGCTCGACGCTTTTTTTTTTACTTGTATCGTTGCGATCGATAGTACATTTTTAGTTTCCGTCGGATCTATTAAAAAACCATGACCATTGCGCAGATACTTGGCTTAGCTTCCTCTTTTCAGATTTAATCGAACGATCGGATTTAAGACTGATTTTTTACGAATTTTTTTTTATTAGCGAAGTTTTAGATCTTGTTTTGAAAATGGAAGATTTCCATTTTCTAATTTTTATTTTTAAGAAGATTTCTAATTTCCAGATCAATTTTTCAGGACTATTCGCATATGTCGTTTCTTTCTATATATGGTAGTTAGAGATTGTGGTGGAGCCATGTCAATTTTCTTATACAACACTGAGACAGGATTAGCAAACCGTCACTGAGAACACAATGGCTCGTAGTTTGTTTGTCTTTGTTTTGCGTTCGCTCCATTGTAACCAGCAAGGATATCCGTGCGAAATCGGCCAGGAGCGTGATTACGTTGTGCCACCGTTATGCGCCTTGTAGACCTAGCACATCCGATTTCGACATGCCTTGACAATTCGGGTGGGCTACCCTAGCCTGTGACAGCCTCCCTATCTGTCGCCAGGCACGCGTGTGTGTGGTGACTCTTCGCCCAGACGATTTTTGCTCACGTCTGTCTCGCACGAGGTGTTCAACTGTCTATGAACTTGCCTCGTGTAATTGAACGTGCTGTGCCCATCGGGTACTGAACCATTTCTCATCCGTAAGCCTCGTTCCTTAAGAGGAAGAACTCAACAGAAGAGTTGGACCCTGGCTCTTTCGCCCTCTTAGCCGAGGTGTCATTCACCGACATCGTGAACCCCTTGCCCAAGTTCGAGTCTCACACCACACGTTTGAGAGCAAGGCGTTCTCGAGCTGAGCTACCTTGTCCCAAATAGCGCCTGAGCCCATCAGGTACTGAACCCTTTCTCTCTGCAAGTGTATTTCCGGAATAGGAAAACCTGACAGTAGAGTTGGGCCAGGGCTAAACTCGTTGTCTCTTTTGTACCTGAGCCCATCGGGTACGGAACCCTTTCTCTCTGCAAGTGTATTTCCTGTATAGGAAAGCTTGACAGTAGATTTGGGCCAGGACTGCCATCTTTGTCCCTTTTTTTCCCTGAGCCCATCGGTTACGGAACCCTTTCTCTTTGCGAGCATGTTTCCGGTATAGGAAGACTCGACATTAGAGTTAGGAAAGGTCTTTTTGCTGTGATCGACGCCCATTATTGGGTATGGTTCTCTGCCTATAAGGAAATCAAGTAACTAGAAGCTCGTCACGAGCTAACAGAGCTTGTAGTTCCAATTTCCGTAATCGTTTCCACTATCTATTTGCAGTTGGCGCTTCCCTCTAGCGCTGCTCTGCTCTTTCATTTTTTTTTCCATTGTACTCAGTATGAAATCTATCTGTCTTTCGCCATGCATCCACCTTTTCATGCTTTTTTCATTGGCCGCCCCTCCAATGTTCGGACTGGACTAACTAGCTTCACTGTATGTCGACAGTGTCGCTGTATGTGGTGTTGCTGGTGGTGTCGGAGATATTGTCTGTCTTTTATGCATTCAAATCTCTTTCCATCTGCTACCTCCACATTCTCGGACACGATCCCCAAATGATTTGGCCAGAATCAGCTCGAGCTGCTGTATGTCTGTTTCCAGGGTGCACCGCGAGGAGGTACATTTGGAATCTTGGTTATCTGCTAACCCTGGGTCCGCCAAGAGCAATGCGTTCCCTTTGCACCCCTGGCTCATAGTAAAATGAAGAGTATTCTGAAGACGGCATGAGGGTCAACTCCAGAAAACTCTTCTAACTCTGACGCTGAAATGCAACAAAGTGTTTAGCGAATAGATAGATAGTAAACAGTGATTTCTTCCTTTATTAATATTTCCCCACTCATTTTGATATTTACATATCTTTTGTTTGTTTTGTGACATCGTGAGAAAATAGTGTAAGCAGTTTTCTGTGTAGTTACTTTTAGTTTTCACAATTTACAGTATACTGAGATTGTGATGAGAGCTCTGTTGATCTTTGCTTTTGTCAGGATGTGATATTTGTCAGTGATCCAGATAGCAAGGTCGTCAAAAAGCAATGCTTTTTTACACACTGAGATGTTTCGCTAGATCATCAATAAAAATAATGTTGATGGCAACTATCACTCCTTCCATGTTCTATTAATAAACCATAGGAATATTACTTTTGCCTTTGGTTGCAGCTTACATATTATCTCATTTTTAATTTGATCTTGTCCTGGAGCTTTGTTTCTAGCAAGTTTATATAATGCGATGTTCAGTTTTTGTATGCTAAATGTGTCATTGAATACAGCAATATTGTTCTGATCTGTGTTAGGTGTTGCACGTTTTGTAAGTATTTTGTCTAATTTCTTCCTTCGCTGTGACTTGTTAACATATGCATAGACATTGTTCTGTGTATCTGTTTTCTTGATGTGTGCTGCTATTTCATTGCCACAACCATATACTATGAGTGTTGGATTGGCCTTTGTATATTTTCCGTCGAGATTATGCAAGTCCCCATGCCTAATTTCCTTCTCTTTTTAGATTTAGTTTACTACATTTTTCTCTCTAGGTCTTTCGTTTGTTTTCCTTTGTGATGTATCTTACTTTTGCTGTCAATCTGTTGTATTCTGTTTTGTTTATCATGTTAGAAAGTTTCTCAGCCTTCTTCCTGCCTTTCTCCTCTGTTTCAACCAGTTCATGTGTCTATTAGTGTTTCTATTTCTTGACCTTTCCCCTTGGGATACACTTTTTTATCGGATGCTATAATTATGGTGAAAATTTTGATGCATGTTACGTTCATGTTAGCTTTTTTGCTGATTTCAATGAACCCAGCATCAGTTGCGTGGCTGTACCTAGCCCAGTTGACTTTCTTAAAGTTTCAAGATGGCTTTACCGCGATCTATATAATATGTAGTGTGGAGACAGTTGTTAGGATTGGTCGATAATCACTGGCCACATCTTCTAGTACTTTGATGGCGCTGTTGTCTGCTATGTCAGATGATACAAATGTCGGATCGGCTGGTCGAATTGTGTACCCTGTGTAAAATTATTGGTGGAGTCTCCAAGGTCTGTAATAGGACTAGATTTGAACTAATGCACATGTTTTCAGTCTCTAGTCCTCTGTTGTTATGATGCTTGTAGCCAAGGGTTGGAATATGTGCATTAAATCGTCAGCTATGATGGTTCTCCTTTTTGTGGGATCAAACTCTGGAAGACTTGTGGATGATTTGGGGGGGGGGGGCAGTAAATATTGTGTAGTGTATACAAGGTGTTGTTTTTGTTCCATACTTTTAATCTCTGGTGGTCTGTCTCCCTCACTCGGGACTGTTGGTTACGGTACCTGGACATCGTTTCTAGTTATTGTCATAATGCCCAGACAGGTCAGACATTTACGTTTGAGCTGTGTATAGCCCGTGATCTTAATTTATTTCCGGGGTGTCCTGAAGGAAGGCTACGTGTACATTTTGTCCCTGAAGTGTTTTTTTTATTGCTTTTGAGACCTTGTTTTGTATGCCTGCTATGTTTAGTTGTAGGATGTTTAGGTTCCTCTCGCTGACATTTCGCAAGGAGCAAGGGAGTGATCTCTCTTGCGCGGTAACCAAGACAACGCCCGACCTCGTATTGTAGATTTTCTTTGACTGACATTGATTGTGAATATGTTTATATGCTGCACACATCTCCACGCCAAAGAATGACGCGCAAATGCCTTCCTCCATCTGAAATTATTCGTGTGGTCAATTGCCTTCATGGAGTATCTATGAAAAGTCTGCATCTATGGATTCGGGGGGGGGGGGGGGGTGTTCACATAGATGCATCTATGACCGTGTCACGTCCTGCATCCTATGCCTTCACAATTCTCCCCAGCATCGAGTTTTCAGACCCCCCCCCCTAAAAAAATGCTTCCAGTATCTCTCGATTAGATGTTTTGACTGTGGTTCCAACGTCAGTTTCCAAGACACTCTCGCTGCGCTTGAGACATTAGACAGGCCGTGATCCACTCAAGGTAGAGATGTTCTTGTTCATCCTCACCATTCCATCGCCTAGCAACTCTCGTACACGGGTTTTTCCAATAAAAGATATGATTAGTCACGTACAGAAAAACCCGTGGACGAGAGTTGCTCAGCTAGGCGATTTGGTGCCGTAGAACAGACTGGTTCAATTCCCGTTAATCTCTAGAATTTTTAATTTATCCTCTAGCTTCCTTCTTGAATTTACTTGAATAAACATCAAACATTGCTTTTCACTAAGTTCACTGAGACTTTCAAAGATTTTATTGTAATAAAATAAACTTAGTTTAAATAGAGCAAGCAATTATAATGACTGTTAAAAATGATGAATTTTTAAATTCAAAGATCAGAACTTAGAAATGCATACATTTTATCTAAATATGTTGCACAATTTACATATATAAATAATTGGCGCATTTATGGAATAATGCTACACAGGTTACCACAGCAAATTGACATTCCGTTTCACACTTTCCGTTTCACAAATTGACACTGCTAATTTTCCCTGCTTAGCTGACTCATGACTGTCTACATTAGACATTTTAAGACCTCTGTACATAATTAATTATTACTTCATTTGTTACGGGTTTTTAAAAAATTCCTAAATCAGTGCAAAAAAACATTAAATGATGGAAAGGAAAATGCATGAAGGAAAGCATGAAGGAAAATACAATATGTCACACCGTTTAATTTTGTCTATTGAATTATAAAATACTGCAACTGTATTTTACGGTTTCTGTATGCATAATTGTACCAATATTAAAGGTCAATATTAAAAAAAACCATAGTGGGGAAATAACTCAAGACATTATAATAACAAAGAACAAATGGCTGCAAGAATGTAATATAAACGAAGATGAAGCAAGTTTCCACCTGGAGCAAGTTAATATTTTTCAATACTTAGATATCTTGATAACAATAGATGGAATATTCAGAGAAAAATAGCTAGTATCAGGGATAACCGCACATGTTGTAAACATAATGACTGCGCTTGGTTTAGTTTTAAGTGTGTTGATTATCATGGTGTCTTCTCACACTGGACGCATAATGACTACAATAATATCGGGCAAATACTGGCATATAATAGAAATTTGTAGATTAAAGTATTAAATTAATTTGGAATTGACAACTCTTCATTGTGTACATTTGTATAGGACACTGTCGGCTGCCACATCTTATGCGAAATTATCCCAGCGTTCTTTCTTAGCATCCTTTACGATTTGTTTAAAGGCTTCAGTGGTCTTCTTCATAGTACTCTCTGGCCCTTATTTGTTTTCCATGGTGACTTGTGTCTGTCGTCTCTTATGTTGCCACTTCCTGACACTTTGCTTCTTTTTTACCCATGCAGACTCTATCTCTTCAGTCTACCATGGGGGTTGTCGTATATTTGGCCTCACTGCATTTCTTTGCTATGCCAGTTGTCGCAACTTGCTCAAGATTGACTCCTCGTTGCGCCTATATTTAAAGGCATGTTTTCTCTTGTTATTTATACAGTTCTGCCCTTTTGTGATTGTTACCGCGCATGGTAGGTGGTCACTACCATGGTACGCCCACGTCGATTCCATTTCACCATGACACGACACCAGTGCAAGGTCAATGTGTGAATTTGAGTCTGTCTCTTTGGTACCTAACCTTTAGGCAAAGGAGGAAACAGTAGTCGCCCAGGTCGACCTAGAAGATGCTTTAATAGAGTCGGCTTTGGCCAATTAATACATATGCTAGACGAACTCAGCTTCGACTTGTGGACAATTCGATGGATAGCAATGGTGTTAATGTTCAGACCCGTTGCTCTGAGATTGGGATCCTGCACATCAGAGATCAGAACTATAGCACAAGGATTACCACAGGGATCTATACTATCACCTGTACTCTTTAACATCTACACATGCAAAATAGCGCAGCTTCAAGACGCTGGGCCCGAAAAGATACTAACATATGCGGACGACCTCTTGCTGTACAAGCACGGCAGAAAAAGAAGAGACATGATTGATGGCGTCCAGCGTAATCTAGAAAATGGGTCGCTCTAGTGTACTAACTACAAGGCAGTCATCAATCCCACCAAGGCAAACATCGTCTGGTTCTCACTGAAAAACAATATAATCACAGACACATTACCAGCAGTCTCCTGCATGGACATCAACATTGACAGAGAGCAGACTATGAAATATCTAGGCATCACTTTTGATAGAAGTCTATCTTTCGCGAAACATGTGGACAATATCATTCAGAAAGCTGGGAAGGGTATCCGTGCAGTCAAAATCATGGCATCTGCAGAGATTTTGCAGCGAGCCTTTTTTCAGATGGTGCAGGCAATGTTATTGTCTGTGTTGGTCTATAGTTTATGTTTACTGACACTGTCGCAAACACAGGTGGATAGATTGGAGAGAGTTCAAAACGAGGCAATGAGAGCTGGTCTAGGATGCACAAGAGATACACCTATCGTGACCATGAGGTTTCTCCTAGACCTACCGAGCATCAAATCAAGACATAAAATAGCTCAGGTTAAAGAATACTTCAAGATTGCCAATAATGATCATCACCTCTTATTTCAATCTCTAGACAACACAAAAGGAAGGCGTATCAAAAGAGAAATGTCCTGGATGGCAGAAGCAGAAGATACCCTACTCAGAGTTTGTGAGCTGGAGGAAGTGGGAAAAGGCTGTGAATGGGTGACATTTGGCAAAGAGAGAAAGTTATTGACAACAGTTCTAATACAGATGAGAAGAGAGTACCGCGACTAGGCTGTCAACAGAACAGGGGGAATGATCCAAGAACTCATACTGCAGCACTCGAAGCCACACGACACAATAATTTACACAGACGGCTCAGTATCGCAAAAAACAAACATGTGTGGTTGGGGTTTCGTGGCCTACCAAAATGGCAAGAAATTGGCTGTGAAATCAGCTGCATACCCGACTACTACATCGAGTATGAGAATGGAAATAAAAGCGGTGACGGCAGCTATCACTTGGCTGGCGACACAACCATCAACAGACTCAGTGATTCTATCGGACTCTCAAAGTATGATGCGCAAGATAGAAAAGTGTATGGTTAGAGCTGAAAGGGTCAATCTTCTCAACAATGCACAGAGCATTACATGGATTTACTGTCTAGGTCATGATGTGGTCAGGGGAAACGAAAGAGCCGATGTGTTGACTGGTAAAGCTTTGGTGAGCGGCAATGGGAGTGACTAGAGGTAGTGGGAGAAAGTGCTCCCTCTCCGGAAAGATCAGAAGAACGCGTAATCAGCAACTGACTGGGACATTGAGCTTATACACTTTTAGATGATGGGGGGGGGGGAGGAAACGGCAAGCAGAGCATATATGGGAATGCCCCCAGTGCTGTGACGCTTGTTCCTAATCAAGAATCATTGTGTACATATTTCCGTTCATAATCGCAGCTGTGTTAAAGTAGGCAAATGTAGAATAGCCCAGACAAAAGGAACATCATCACAAGAGGAAGACCATTTTATGCGATATTTCTTTGTTAATTAATTCAAGTAAACAGTTCTTCTAGAAGTTATACTGGCCAAATCATAATGCCTGGAAGTCTTGTTAATATTTCTTTTGCTAGCAATGTCTATATCTGCAGTTATTTTTTGTCTAAATTGTAGAAATATCATATTGCGGCAAACTGAATTTGAACCAGTTCCGCTCACATCGCACCCAATCACCACCTGAGAGGACATGGCTAAAGTCCCATTTTTAGCATTATGATTTGTCGTTAACAATAATATATCACTGCTTAAATATCAGGCACGTAGATAGTGTTGGGGATTGGGATGTTCACCTCCTCCCCCAAGCACATCGGAACATGACTTTTACTACTAAAAGCTTTGCCAAAAGGCGTGTAAAATGCACCCCTCCCACCGTAGCAATATTTAACAGAAAAGTACATTTTCAACAACAAAAAACCAATTTTCACCGAAAAGAAGAATAAACTGACTTTGTCGAAATGTTATGTCGTCTGTTGTATAAAACTAACTTAAGAATTGAGTAGGTGAATCTTGGAACAGGATAATAAAGTTTTGCTAATTACTGGAAACACATATTATCTATATTTCTATTTTTTTTAAATCGGTTTTAGTTCTAAGGCATAGCAGGATTGAACGCCAATCGGTTTTCGGGCTATGGTAAGTTTGGTCGCTTGATATGCAGTAATATTGTGACATCTCAGAATGTTGGTAACTCCTTCAATCCACATTTTTATTGGTCTCCCTCCGTATCTTGTTGTCTCCATTTTCATGGTGTGTGCTCTTGCCGCTGGTCAATAAGGGTTCATTTGCGTTAAGTTTAAGTGCCGGACCATTACAGTATCTGTTTTTTTAATATATTTGACAACAGACGTTGTTCCAACAGTTCTTGTAATCTCTTCATTTCTCGCATGATCTCTTCTTGTTCTGTTAGCTGCTTGTTTTCTTAGACATCTCATTTCACACGTATTAAGCATTCTCTCGTGTCCTTTTGTTAGTGTCCATGTCTGACATTGATAACACATGTTGGGTTCTTTCCTAGGAGATGCTGTTGTCATGTGACTTATTTTTTTCTAGAACGTAGACTTCCTTATGAATCTCATGACATTCCTGTGTTCTCTGGCAAGTTGTACCGCTTCCTCTAGCGACATGTGTATGCATTCCTGAATATCTCGTGTACAGCAACGTCTTGGTTGATATTTACATCTACTGCCTTCTATCGCTCCCTCCAATAATACTCTTTCCATGCCATTGTGTCTCTTCACATGGCAAAACAAATTTAAAAAATATTATTAAAAATAGTAAAAAATACCTGTTAATACTAGGAGATGAGTCTATAACATTTCCTGGATGTGGGACGAAGTATACAAAAAAGGACGTACAAAATTGTGTTCTTCGGGTTTTTATGGATTATTTCCCTGGCGCTAAATACAAAACACCATGTATATCTTAGCATCTGGGAACCCTTCTTGCAATGGTAACAACTATTTTATCGGTCGAAAGAAAGTTCACACAATTACAGCAGCCATTTTGTAACTAGGAATGCAACGGCAGAGTAGTGTCACAAATTACTTAAAATTTCGAAGCTACTCAGTTTTCTTAAAAAGTGTGAAATGTAGACCTGTCTCATAGGAATGAACACAGAACCCATTGTTGGTGTAAAAATTGAATATAAAATGAACCTTTTGATTTCCATCGGGATATAGTTATGTTTCAAAATTGATGTATGTTCATAATTTACGTAGATAACTTTTTTGAATAAAACGCATGAGTGACTATTTATTTTAGGTAACCCCTACTCCTTGAAGAGATCATATCTACGTCCTTGTTCTATATTATTCATTTACCCTTGTCTAAACTGTACAATGTTTACATTTCTTTCGTAGAGCCCTCTGTCCCAATGATTTATAACTTCTTGTGGAAATTTTAGAGATAATTTTTGACATAATTAAACAGGGGGTGGGGGTGTAGGATCCCTGTTTCCTTGACACGGGTTTGGGGGGGGGGGGAGTTGCGTAAAAAATTGCCCAAAAGGTGTTGACATAGGTTATGGATGGCATCAGAGAGAGCTGGATACCCCAATCAGAAAGAAAGAGACCGTCCACATCAAGAGAAGAGGAAAGATGAAAAACATCGTTATAGCAGGCAAGTTGAAGAGCAAGAGTGGAGGATCAAGAGATAAGATGATTGACAACCTGGTATTGTGGCATTGAAGAACATCGGTATCGGAAATAATTGACATAACCCGAAACAGAAAGCCGTGGAAAGACGTGATAACAAAAGATACACTGCATGGATCATAAGAAAAACTTTATCCAGTATGAACTTAATTATGAGAATTAAAGTGTGACCAGTAAAACAATTTGTTTACTATTGTAACACTTTAATTTATCTATTTACTTTTATGCCCCGTATTACCACAGCCCCGGACCGTAGATACGATTTCCTCAAACGGGGTGGAGGACCTAACGAACGTTAATTTTACCTAAAAAGGAAGTCGTTCGTTTTCGTGTGTCAACTCTTCCTTTTGATATAAATTTGACAACCTTCTTGTGAAAAATCGTTGTGAGGGAGGGGGGGGGGGGGGGTGAGAGTACTCCGTCCAGTTCTGATGTGTTAAGGGGTGAGATTTGATGACTCACACTCGTGATGTGGCGCGGTGCAAACACGGCAACTATGGTGTATTTTTTACGTACATGTGTGTTCCCAGTGGCGACCTCCGGCTGCGAAACATGGGAAATAAATAAAACTACAGCCAAGAGAATATAGGTTTTCGAAATGGAATGCTATAGACGTTAAGCCTGCAAACATCCCACTCAGTGATAGACGGGAGGCACAGAATGCAATGAAGAAGACAATAGTCTTTTAAACAGATTGCCGCAGAAGCAAAGATTTTCTGGAAAAATTTTCTGAGGAGGTCACAGTGGACAAAGCATTACACAAGTTTTGGAAGCTACATAGGTCAATGAAGCTGAGAACAGAATCGAAACCCGATACAAGCGTGAGGGACGACACATGGCAGACACTGACATCAGATTAGATGAAAGGTAGCGCCTTCTTTGATAGATATCTTCAACAAACTAATCAGTGTGGCCTAGATCAGCAAAAGAAATGCTGCATAGACTTACATCCGCGACGGATTTTAGGGAAAAAGAAGACCAGCTTGCAGATGTTGAAGAAGTGCAACTAGCTATTAAGAATGCATACAATGGCGCTTCAGGCCCGGATGGAATCAGATACAGCTTACTCAAGGACATTGGGGAGAATATGCTAGCTAAGATGACAGACGATTATAATGCGAGTCTGAAAACAGGAGTGGTACCAGAAGAGTGGTTACATAGATATCTTATACCAGTGTCAAAACTAGGCAAACATTCTACAGACATAAAAGGTTATCGCATCATCACACTGCAGAATGTGTACGGTAAGATTCTGGAAAGAATTGCTGCTAGAAGCATAACCAGGGAACTAGAGATCAAAGGCGTTCTCCCAAATAACCTAGATGCATACAGACCCAGAAGAGACACAGTCACAAATGCAACAGTTCTTGCATATGAAGTTTATGGATGTTTTCAGAATACAGAAGAATCGGTAGTTGCAGCGATAGACCTGGAAGATGCGTATAATAGAGTTAGTTACACCCATCTTGTCGACATGCTGAGGGAACAAGATATCCACCCTGGATCATGCGGTGGATAGCAAATATGCTAATCTGTAGAAAAGTTGCTCTGAGGTATGGATCCTTGACGTTTGAGATCAAATAGTAAAGCAAAATTGAGTTAAACAGGTTACTAAAACACTTACCTTGCCTATTAATACAAATATATTTAAAAAATTATATATAAAAAAACATACAATAAAACTAAACAGGACAATTTTCGCAAAAGAGAAAATGCGTGCATTCATTATAAATAAACCGAAAGTGGGAAATTAGAGGCACTGTAGATGAGTGCAAGAATAGATCAGAACAATAGTACCTGGTCTGCCACAAGGATATCCTCTGCCACAAGGATATCCTCTGTCACAAGTGCTGTTTAATGTGCATACGTTGAGAATTGCTCATTTGTAAACCTCCGGCAATTGTAGAGTTCTAACATACTCTGATGATATCCTACTACTCGTATACAACACGGGCAGGAACAGAATAGATATCGCTGACGAGGTACAGAGTGGGTTAGATCAATTGTCGATATGGTGCAAAACATACAACGATATGATCAATCCCTCGAAAGCAAAGGTCACCTGGTACTCCTTAAATCAGTGTTTCCCCAACTTTTTTCAATGTCCCCCTTAAGTCTTTCTAAAATTCTGATGTCCCCCTATGTAACATATACATACATTTTTATAATTTAAAAAAATCAAAGTATTCCCTAAAGTAACCCTAATTACAACTTGTTCAAATTGACCCTCTGGACAATCAAATTGGCACCCTGTGGGCCCCACGTTGGGACACAGCTGTCTAAAATAATAATCTGGTCAATGACACACTGCCAGCTGTCAGTTGCATTGCCTCATTAATTGAAAGAGAACAGGACCTTAAATATTTTGGGATAATCTTTGATAGAAGTCTCTCATTCAACAAACACATTAGAAATATGATTCCGAAGGCTAAAAGAGGGATAAGTATTATCAAGATTATGGCGACCTTCGACATGCAGCAATTGGTACTTTTTCTGCTTCTACAAGTGATGGTGCTATCTGTCATATATTATGGCATTGGCTTACCAACACTGTCACAGACACAAGTCTATAGATTGGAAAAAGTTAAAAATGAGGGAATGAAAGCGGTACTGGGGTGTACTAGAGATACACCCATCTCTGCGATGAGATTTCTGCTCGATTTCCCCAGCATTAGAGTGCGACATTAGGCAGCACAAGTTAAGTCGTACCTTAAAGTGACAGAATACAATCACCAACGTCTTTACACCAACGTCTAGATGAATCAAAGGGAAAACGAATCAAGCGTGGCAGATCATCATGGATGGCAGAGGCTGAAGACACACTGCGAATAGTATGTGAATTGGAAGAAATAGGAAAGGGCATCGAATGGGTGGAGGTAGACACTGAGAAGAAATCACTGACTAACGTAATAATACAACTAGATAAAGCGTGTCGAAAATGGACGACAGTAAGGGCTCAGGATACAGTGCACGAACTCGCCCAACTACACTAGAAACCACAAGACATAATTATATACACAGATGGCTCTGTTAGCAGAAACACAAATAAAAGCGGTTGGGGTTTTGTTGCCTACAGAAACGGCGTGAAGTTGGTTGAGAAATCTTCAGCATATTCTACTGTCACATCGAGCATGAGGATGGAGATAGAGGGAGTTACAGCAGCTCTTAATTGGTTGATTGTGAATACATCAACACTCTCGGTTATACTCATAGACTCTCAAAGCATGCTACACAAGATAGAAAAGTGCATGCTAAGAAAATAATGGTGGGACTTATTGAACAACTCAGTTGTCCAGAACATTACATGGATATACTTCTCTGGTCATGCTGGCGTCAGAGGAAACGAGAGATCCGACTTATTGGCAAACAATGTGACGATATACGGTACATTGTTGAGAAGCGATAAAGAGGACTTAATGAAGGCAGTACTACATTTATTTCAAGATGAAGATGATGTCAATGAGTCTGAGAACGTACACATACATATAATGTTGGAAATGGGAGTATCTAGAGGTGAGGTAAGAAAAAGTAATTTTTTTGGAAAGTCCCGAACATCACACAATCAACACCTGACCGGGACTGGCTACACACACTGGGATGGCTGCTGGAACGGAGGGCGGAGCACTTATGGGAACGCCCTGCGTGCTGTGAAGCCAGTTTCTAATCAAGAGTCAAGTGTTATAGAATAGCCATGAGAGTATCATGGGCAGCAAGAAAGACCAACTAAGACGTGCTAAGAAAAATCTACTTTAAAGAAGACCATATTAAGAAGGAAGTTAGGTTTTTTTTCAGCCATACAAAGAGACACGACGTCATGGAAAGAGTGTTGTTGGAGGTAGCGATAGAAGGCACTAGAGGCAGAGGCTGACCAAGACGTCGTTGGACAAGAGATATTCAGGAATGCATGCACATGTCGCTAAGGGAAGCGGGACAACTTGTCAGAGACCGCGGGGATTTCAGGAGATTCTTAAGGAAGACTACGTTCTGGAAAGAATACGTCACATGACACGCACCCCTTATCTACGGGCATCTCGTAGCGACTTTATTGTAAGCGAGTTTGATTTTTCTAACACAACACGGTGATTTATCTCTCAACCTTATCACTAAAGTAAAAGATATCTCAATGTTTTTATAATTTTGCTTGCATGAATTTTAGCCAATGAAAAGCTACATTAGGTGTTTGCCCTTGATGACGGCAGCCATTTTCATCATCCTTACCACACCCTGTGGAAGTGAACTAGAACAGGATTTAGTTTATGCAATTAGGGCCTGTAATTCGCAGCCCTGTTGCACAATTAAGCTCCCTTGCAAACTAAATGGAACTTGAAAATATAGTCGCGAATACAGTTTATTTGAAAGCACGAGAAGGTGAGAAAACATGTGTTTTACATCTATGGATACCCACAGTTCACTGTTTCTTAGGTTCACGAAAAAAAAAAAAACAAGTTGTAGTCGAGTAGTCCTATGATTCAGTACTAGTATGTATGAGTGAGTACGATTTAGCTGTGTGTGTCAAGTGTGACTAATAAAATAAAAAAAATAGGACCAATAATATTATCATATAGGGCATAATGTGAGCTGTCTCATACATATAGTCCATAGGCCACTAAACTATGATTTTTTGTCACGGTAGCATTATTTGCGACCGTTAACCCGGAACGGTTAACAATAGAGTTGTCTCAGTTGTGAGTTGAACGTAAGAGTAACATTAATTATTATAGTTATAGATTATATAATAAAGACCTAATAATCGTAATATAAAATATAGGGGTAGCGCCAATATTATCATATAGGTACTTGGACACAATTTTCAAAATAGTGCTTTATAATTACAAACAATATACTTAGATAACCCTTAACAAAATTCAACGATACCTCAACTAAGTCAGTACCGTCCATAGATCATAGTGACCATAGTCAATCCTGGAAAAAAGTAATGCATTTTTTTTCTTATGAATTTGACATCAAAATAATTTACATAAAACTGAAAAATATAGGAAAATATAAATAAAACTTGTAACCACAAAATGTAGCCAAGCTGATAAATTCTAAATTATCTTTATTATTTTCAATAATTAAATACAATACACAATGACAATATACATTTTTGTGTTTGCAGAGACAAGACACTTATATTACTTACAATTATGTTGATCACTGCACATTTCGAGAATTTTCAGATGGAAACAGAACTGTTATACAAAATGTTGGCTAATTAGCATAATTATAATAAAAATAAATTATATATCTATTAAATAATAAAATACAGCAGAAACTATATATTTTTGTATTCGCAAAGACAAGATACATCTGTTGATCACATTGCTGTGATTCTCAGATGCACGTACAACTAATTTTCAAAATGTTAGCTAATTTGCATAATTTAAGCAAATATTGATGTTTTAAAAAATTAACTGCTGGTTTGGGCATTGTCCGACTCTCTTCAAAGTTACATTACAGCATATATAAAAAGAAAAGGTAAAAATGCTGTTAGTAGTAATGTTTATATTCCGGACTACCTGACGTCATGGATTTTCGCGCACTGTCAATGAAATTAATGGATGCCGTGACGTCACAGTGCGGAAGCAAAAAGGAGAGTTTTTGCGCGCGACGTGGCTTTGTGAATGGCAGATCCATCATTTCATTCACTTTGCGTGGAATATGGCGAAATCTATAGTCGGCTAGTTCAAAATATAAACGTTAATTACTTTAAATACGTACCTCATCCAGCTTGGCTTGGGGATAAACCAAGCTTTATTTCACACAAGAACTACTAGAAAATATCTGCCGACTTCTGCCAAATCCGTTGTAGACATTGAATCCGTCATTTCTGTTATCAATTTCTATCACTTTCATATATCTGCCACCCGACGGCACACATAATAGTTACATATCAAACCTTCACGAATAAAGCAATCCAAATATGCACTTATTTCACTACTACGTAAATTTTGAAATATGTCAGATCGTAACTCGTCATTTACGTTGTTTTATGTGCACCACAGTATTTTACTAATGAGCAAGCGGGCTATTTTCTAAAAGGCCCCCCTTTTTTCCGGAAGGAGTCCCCGTTTTTTGTGTGGTGATGTAGTCCCCCCTTTTTCGGGGACGTTGCCCCCCTTAACCCCCCCCCCTTTATTTTCTTTTTTTTCTTTCTTGCTTACCCTTTCTTTCTTACCCTTTCTTTCTCAACCAAACTATTGCCGCCCACCCTTTATTTAATTCCTTTTATTCCTTTTTTTAAAGAAATATGCCATTTCTGCGCCAAAACCTGATGTCACAACTACTCTCACATTCTCGATGCTTCCAACATCGCGCGAACTGTGACAAGACAAACCCCGCGCGATCTCGGGTCATACTACCTAGGTCAAACGACGGTGGGAAACACCAAACTAGGTCAAAAATCAGCAGATGCGCCAAAGAAAAATGGTTGCAGACCTTAATAAATCTAATTTCAAACATGACAAACGATGCCATCACTAAATGTAAACCCTGTCATAAGAAATTTATACCTAAGCAAAATTTCCCAAACACGCTAATCCCAGATGTCTAAGTACATACAAAATACCACTGAATTCCCTCCTTATTAATTAAACAAAAATAGTGTGGTTTCAACTCTTTCGCTAAAGTTTTTTTGTTTGTGTATGCCTATAGCGCTCCTATAAATTTTTATTTTTTTGTAACACTTCCATCACAGTTCTGGAACAAGAAATAACGAGATAGGCCCCAGTCTATGGCTATAGACTATTGTCATATAGTCTACTATAGTAGTTAGTATAGAGAGCCTCCTGTATACTCTCTACATGTGTAGGCCTGGAGTAACAGAAATGCATAATGATGTGGTTATCATCACAATGTTATTTTAAAGAAACGTTTAATATTGAAAAATTAATTAAAAAATAAAATAGAATATAGTCCCTAAGACTAATGTATAAATTAAAAAAATTAAAATAATTGGTAAAAGTAAAGATTAGATCTTCACTGTGCTCTAAATAGCATACTATATACATTTTTAACTAGATGACATGGATTTCCCTGGAACATCAATAATCCGTAAGCTTGATAAAATGTAACAATGAATTAAACGAAACACTCACCTTATTCAGCATTCTGTGCAGGTACACTTTTGTAATTCCAGAAAGGAACTCCATGAATATATCATTACACCTCACATGCTTTCTTCTCCATATATAAATTTATACAAAAAGTAAGATCACATCTACCAACATGTGCTATGGTAACTGTTCTTTTCCATCTGCTACTGTAACTACTGCGCAGGTCCCTTATATCTTCCTGCTATTGTATATAATAATAATTTACTTTAATTCTAAAAACTAATTCTAATGCAATTGTTTTCAATACATATTATCACCCGTGTATTGATGGGGCCCGAAAGGGGAGCAAAGAATAGCAACACTGTTTACCTTCCACGCATGTCGTAAAAGGCGACTAAGGATGTTATGGGATGGAGTTGGCTGTCCCATCCCATATAGGGTCAGTGACCCAAAGCTATGCTGAAGTCGGATGTGTCAGGCAGAAAGGTGCAGATATCGCAGCAATGCTGTAAACTATGACACAACGCATTCTGTTCTCCGGACTACATCCTGCTAATCTGCAGGAGTTTGAGAACGAACGCAGAAGAAAAAGAAGAATACATATTATTTAATTTTCAATATTAATTTTATTCCAAATTCAGTCATACAATAGTGCTGCGCATGGCAATCACAATACAAAGATTTAAGTTCCTGAAGATCACGCCAGGCTGGAGAACTAGCATGCACAATGGTGCTAGGACATTACGAATTCAATAATGAACAGATCAAAAGAATGAAGATGGAGGTGTAAGGAATAACCCAGTGACATACTATTCCCATGCGTCTTGTGTGGCAGAACAAATCTCATGGATCTGCAGAAGTCCTTCCCTGCATGTACCACTTCAACGTATGCAAGCTTACTTCAGACTGACTGTCAAGATAAATAAAGCCATATACATAGCTATTTGCTAATATTTATTGCTGCTAGTTTTTATTTTATCTCAATTTACTCATTTCTTGACTTGTGTCTAACAGTTAGAAGATAAAGCAGAATTGTGTAGATTATTTATATATTAGGTACTTGGACATCTGAGATTAGTGTTTGGAAAATTTTGTTTATGCTATAAATTTCTTGGGACATATAGTGAAAATTAGTGACAACATCATTCGACATGTTTGCAACTTGATTTATTAACTTCTGTAACCATTTTTCTTTTTATTGCAGGACGATGCAGAAAACGGCAGTTAATTTTTTAAAAACATCAACAATTGTTTTAATTATGCAAATTGGCTACCATTTTGAATATTAATTAGTTGTACATGCTTCAGAGAATCACAGCAATGTGATCAACAGATGCGTCTTGTCTTTGTGAATACAAAAATATATAGTTTCTGTGGTATTTTATTATGTTTCATGGATATTTAATTCATTGTCATTATAATTATGAAAATTAGCAGCCATTTTGAATATCAATTAGTTCTGTGTCCATCTGAACATTCCAGAAATGTGATCAACATAAGCGTCTTGTCTTCACGAACACAAAAATGTATAGTTTGTGTGTTGTATTATTGAAAATAACAAAGATAATTCAGAAATTGTCAGCTCAGTTACATGTTTGTGGTCAAGTTTTATTTATATTTTGCTATATGTTTCATGTAAATTATTCTGATGTTAAATTAATTCGAAAAAAATTCATAACTTTTTTCATGGTTGACGTACATACTTGGTTGAAGTATCACTGAACTACAATTTCAAGGGCTATCTAACTACAGTATTTTTAATGATGTAGCATTATTTTGAAAATTTTGTCAAAGTACCTATATATATATACATATATATACACGCACGTGCGTGCAAATATTTGAGGTTGGGAGAAAAGGAGGAAAATATGGATTCATATTACACCCTATCGAGGCCAGGTTCTTGATGAGGAGATGGGTCTTAGTTCAGTCAGCAGAAGTTGGAAATTAAAACTGACTGGGTCCTCCTACATTCGGACAAAATCACAATCTTGCATAGCATGTTAAGGTTCTGAAGTAAATGACATTTGTACCAATTGAGGATCTCATATACAGATGAATGTCCATGTGGATCCGGAACACATACTTCAGGACTGCTCAACATACAAAGAGCATAGACAGCAGACCTGGCCAGAGGATACAGACTTGAGGCAAAAGCTATAGGGCAGCCTATCTGACCGTCTTGACGACAGGCCTGACAATATAGCATGACCTCAGTTGCTGAACGCAGAAGAAGAAGAAGAAATGACATTTGACCAGAAGGTACACAGATGCAACCAGAATGTCATACATTATTGCATATACACATTAAGAATAGTACTAACGTAGAACACAAGTTTGATGAGTTTTACGATGATACACAGACTATAGGGTATTGCTAAATACAAATAACAGTATACAAGACCTTTTCAATATTTCAACCTCAAGGTTTTTTTCAAGAAAATACAAAATAAACAATGAACAAACAATAAAAACAGTAAGAATAATGTCACTATCACAAAAACATTAGACTGCAGAGAAGTCCAGGGTAACAACAATGTATGTGTACACAAGTATTGTCATAGAAACAAGCATTAAAAATATATGGGAAATGAGAACAGAATGAAATAACTATAACCTGAAAACAACATGAGAGGCAATATAATGAAGACCCCACCTGCAAAATCTAAATAAGTGAATGATCAGAATTAAGACCAAAAGACCAGACTGAAATATATACTGATTCGCAAGGTCGTATCTAGTTTTATTGTCTGCTGCAGGATCATATAATAGTTACCTGAATATCACAAGCGCCATTTAAATGTATGTGACAGGAGTAGATTTTCTGTGGTTAATCGCATGAAGATGCAGACAGAAACGGTCACTAAGCCTTAAGCCAGTTTCAACTATATACTTGTCACTGCGTTTACACTTGTTAACATACATGATGATACGTGATTCACATGTAAAGACCTCATCGTAGTGAAAGTGGCCGTAGGAAATTAAATGGAGCAGATCTGAGCTACATAGGGATGTGTGTAGCAACGACAACGTTTGCAATGAACCATGCCAAAATGGTCTGCAACCATAAATCCTGAGGTACCTGAACAAAGATATCATTAAGATTTATGTCACCTATAGGCAACCAGAGGAAAGTCTTTGAAAATGACATGACTTTGAGGATTAAACTGGAGAAGAGAATAATGTTGAAACAAGATTCGATGGACATTATAGAGTTATGAGGATGAAAAGTGAGGATAAGTTTAACTATAAAAAAACTAGATAAAGGCATACTGGTTGACATCTATGGAAAAGGATAAATAAGGACATTGATTTTAACATATAACAACAGTGTTGAAAACCATACTGAACTTCAGAAAAAAACAACTAAACGCAGTAAACATCAGAAAAAGAGTAGTCTATCTATCCACTATTATCCCATTGTTCTTGCAGTGTGAGAGGTTAGAAAAGTGCTCTTGAGATGACTTTGTTATGTGTTACATATATGATTGTTTCTGTGGTTTCCTGTAATCCATCTCCTGCACGGTCCGCTTCTGCATTTGTATCCGTTGTGTCTGAGTAACAATGCTTTTTGGGGAGCGCTGTCTTGTGGTAGTCTGGAGGCTTGTGAAAATCACGTAATCTGTTTTCTGATATAATCTAAAACTTGGGTTGTGTTAGTCCTCTAATGTTTTCTTTTCTGATAGTCTCTCTTATCATGACTACAAGAATTTTATGCAGACATATCATCTCTGCCATGACAGTCTTTTATCTTTTTGCTGTCAGTGCCCATGTTTGGCATTGGTAGAACAGTGCTGGTTTGATAATCATTCTGTATAATGCTACTTTGGTGTTAATGTTTACATTTTTGTTTTGGAATACATGTGTTCTAGTACCTGGTGCATCTTTGTTGTATTTCTTTCATGATTTTCCCTTTCGATGTTATGATACTTCCTAGGTAGGTGAACTCTCTAATTTACTTGAGTATTTGTCCATCTATGGAGATAGTAGTGTTCCATCTTTTGCAATGGAGCCTCAAAAAAAGAATAGTATAACTATAATTTGGAAAAGGGTAATGAATTTTTGCTAATAACTGGTAACATACATAATTACACAGAAATTGTTTTTTTTACCAAGATGACTTTATTAAGAACACAACATAACACAGCGAGTAAGAACAGCACCTTCCACATTCACATATATCACTTGACAGGATAAATACGGACGTTCGGAACAGTGTCTAATTTGATACCACCACACTGTGACATAACTTGATATAAGAAAGCAGACATGTTGGTTAAAAAGGGAGAGAAACGTAGCAAAGTGAGCAAGCAGTTACCTTTCAGGACACAATGATACTCATGAGGGCCACTCTGAAAATAAATCAGCAAAGAGATGATTGTCACTACTGTGATCAAGCAAAATAAATAATTTTGGGCTGCGTAAGAACAAGACAAGGTAGAACAATTACCAGGTACCTATATATAAACTGCAATTAGTCCATGTGTCTGTTTAGAAAAGCAGTGTCAACAGTGGTGTACACATATTACAGGAATGTGATATCTTTGATTAAATAAGGATGGAGCATTACCATAGCTACTTAAAGTAACTCTTCAGTTGTATGGGAATATAATACAATTTTCTACCACAATGACATATACTTAAAAAATTTGAATTAATGTTTTCTGAATGGTCAATAAAAAAAATGGCAATCACTACCTGGTACTATTTGATGCTTATTGCTATACCATTCTTCTTCTAAATTCCTACAGATTAGCAGAATCTAGTCTGGGAGCGGAATGGTTGGTGGGGGCAAAACAGCATACTTTTCACGTTTTAGTGTATTCTGACAACTAGACTTAACTATGAGAGACCAAACTGCCATCAGAGTATAGTTTATCCATCCATCTTACAGTGGTGAGGGTATTGAAAACATACAGCTATGTGTAGAATTAGAATCTATGAGCAGGTGTAAAAAAAACCCCACTTTGCCCCATTTTATGGGGCAAAGTGGTGCAGGCAAAAAAGTGAAACAAATAAATATGAAATCAACAGAGAATTGAAAAAGTAAAGTAGCTTGACAAGGTAACATTTTTAATAACTTAACAATAAAATATATATTTCAGTTTAAAACATGTAAAAAAACATGACAGTAATGATAACAGCTGACAAGGAGTGAGATTTGAAAAAAAAAAAGTTTGATAGAAAGCTGTGAAAAACCATTACCTCATGGTTCGAAAATGAACTGACCGTGAACTATCAAACTTCACTGTGTGATGGATTGGAATATTGCTGCCTGACCCAGTCACATGTGAGAAAATCCTATCGAACAAACCTATAGACTAAAAAAACAAAAACCAGCTTCACCAATGTATTGTGTCAGGGTTTACAGCTTGGCTTCTGGGTCACTTTTAACTCTGGAATTTGATAGACTCTCGACATCTTGGTTGTCTCATACAACATGCATGGCAGGTAACAGTGTCAATATTCTTTGTTCCCCTTTTGGGCCTGACAACATATGAGCATGCTATATCATAAATTGTTCAAAGAAGTTTCTGCTGATGTCAGAAGAGTTAGTTTCCATCTCTTCCAAGCGGATGAGGCAGACAGTAGTGTAGTAGGCTTAACTGTACACTAATACAATTGCCTAACTGTAACTGAATACATATTTTACGGATGATATGGCAGAAGAATAAACAATGAGAATATGAAAAGAATAATTTTAAGTGCAATTTTACAAATAACATGTAACCAGTACTCAACAAAGTTGACTTTTTGACCAAAGATATTTTCGAGATGGGGAACATCTTTATCAGTCAAAGAAATTTCAGTACAATTACGACAGCCGTTTTGTAACTAGGAATGCAGAGGCAGAGTGACATCACAAATTACTGAATATTTTGGGCCAGCGCGGAATTCTGAAATAATGTATTGTGTAAACATATCTCATAGGAAAGAACCTAATTTTTAAACTGGATTTTGCATGTGCAAGAACTTTCATTAGTACTAGACACTGTGTGAGGGTGTTTTAGTTTGTTTATTATTTTTATTTAATATTTCTGCTCATGTGTTTCTGTCCTGATAAAGGCTATTCGACCATAATTTAGTTGTTCCTGTTTATATAACTTTATACATTTTTAAATTATGGTTTATTATATTAGATTTATTTTCTTGTAAGATATTATTACTTATCCTTAATCATTAACTGTACTAAATTTGATTCTTTAATGTGAGTCGCAAGTGTTTTGGGCAACAGAGTCAGAATGAAGTAAAGTAGATTACATCTGGAAGTGTACAAATTACCTCCTGTCAAGACAATATATCAGACAAGACAAAATAATTTGAATAGTTCATTAAAAATCAAATTTTTATGTGGCCTTGTCCAGAACCACACTATTGATCTCTCCACACCAGTGCAAATTACCAACGTTACGCTCACAGGATGACAGGATTTAGAATGGGGAAAAAAGATGAAAATGTTATTACAAACTTTGTGCACAGGAAACCAAATGCCTAGATAAACTTGTGACATTCTCTTGCAAACTCAGCGAAGCCTTTTAGGAACACAGCATGAATAAATATAAATGTTAAGATAGATTAACAATGACTAATACCCTGTAGTTAAATTTGAAATTTCTTAGAGAAAATAGTACACTCTTATATTGAATTATTTCACCCATGTGGCAACCTGCAAAGAATAGGGCCACTATCTTCTTTACATGCATGGTGTAGGAGGCAACTAAGGATAGTCAGTGGATAGATGACCTGCAATGTGCAAAAATCATTGTTGTCATCGTCTTGATTTCTTAATTTTGTCTTACGTCAAATTGTCCACACTGATGCTGGAGATATGCATGCCAGTAGACATTGCATCTTTGCCCCTTTTTTGGCAGACTTCTAGGTGGGGAGGACTACTAGATGTGTCTTCACTGCAGATGAGTCAAAAGATTTGACAGAAAAATAATAACTAGTTGGCCCGGAAGTATATGCTATGCTACTGAGAAGGCATGATGATCCTTATTTATTAAAGAAGTCTGTATATTTTAATAAACTCATTTTCTATACCATGCTCATCTCCTAGTTGAGTTGATTTGATTTTTCATGTGGAATATTTTTTCTAGAAAATAGTCTGTTTTATGAACCTTCCGAATTCCAGATAATTCTGGGCAAATTGACTGTCATTGAAGAACATGTTCAAACACTATATGATGTCTCTTGTTCATAAACTTTTGGTTGGTCCTTTCACATGCAAACATGTTATCCAATACTAATGTGTCCATACTGTAAAAAAAACCTGTTTCTATAGGAACCAACATTCTTTTTCTTTTCATGTTTGTAACATTTCTTAGTTGATTTTTCACAAACCAGAAGTGGCATCAAAGTAATCAAAGTGTTAGTGGGCTGACCATGATACTTGCATCTAGTTCAGAAGAACTACCCTGTAAGCACTTATGGGTTGCTTTGAGTATATAGAAGTTGCATGCTTATTTTTTAAATATATATCCATACTTTCCAACAAACTAATGTAGAGGTCTTTAGAAATGCTGTGGTATATAGACAAATTATTAACAGAATTGCTGGCAGACAGCCTAGATTCATATAGCTTCTGATGGGATGGGAAAAGTAAAGCTTGGGGCATTTAGTAGTAATCACTGGAAAGATCAATTGTAGAAGAAAAGAGGAAAACAAAAATAAAAGCTGCTGGATGTGGTATCATTACTGTGAGATAGGGAGTAGTGAAGAAACATGGTGACCTGCACCACTTGATTGATTACTTTACTGTACATCCTACAAGTAATGTTATATATAATTTTATGTATTTTTTCCCCTTTGTCAGGTGGTGGTGGAAAACGTAAAGGAAAGAGTAAAAAATGGAAACAAATCCTGTCATTCCCTCATATTTCACAGTGTGCTGACATGAAAAACAAAATAAGTAAGTGAATAATACCAATCTATGAATTTAAAAAAAATGTTTTGTAACTGCTGTTGCTGTATGAATGTATTTAGTTAGATGTTTTTCCTCAGTTCACCCTTCCTGGGCTTTCTTTTCCTTGTGTTACAGTGACATCTATCTTTTTGAGTTAACAGCAGTTACAATCATGATTTCATACCACATGAACATAAAGGACACTCAATAAGACATATGCACATACACCATAGCACCAACGAAGATTTGTTAAAGTGGACTCATCATCATCATTTGCCATGATGGCTGGAGCAGGCGATCTTGACTCTTCACAGCTGCCGTTTCCAGTATTATGTATCAGAATCATTGTTTTCCCTGCATATTTTCTCACGTTTTTGCCCTATATCTATATTGCCCTCAATCTTGCCTGTTGTGGCTACGTTCTCCAAACCTCCTTGTCTCATAACATAGCTACAAAATAAAGATTATCATTTTCTAATATTATTGATTAAGCTCCATCTCGCATTTAACTCTTTCAACACCCCCACATTAGTTTTTTTGGCACTCCTTGGTATTCTCAGCATTCTTCTGTAGAATCACATCTCTACTGCTTCTAATTTCCTAATTGTTTGTTTATCGTCCAAGAATCGCTTCCATATTTTAGTAAAAGAGTTATATAGCGCTGCAGAACTCTCTTCTCTAATGACAATATTACACAATATATTTTTCATTTTTCTAAATGTTATTTTTGCCTGCCCTATTCTACTTCTAATTTCTGTTGAACTTTTTCCTTCTGCTGTAATTGTTGTACCTAAATGCTTGAAATGGTGGACCTGTTTTAATACTTCACTCACTTTGATCTTGCAAGCTGTGGTGTTTTGTTTCTTTGAAATAACCATTACTTCTTTTTTCTTGTTGTTTAGGAAGAGAACTTTCTCTTTTTACTATTTGTCACACCTACATTAATTAATTCTTGAATAAATCCTCACTTTTAGCAATCAGAACAGTGTCATCCGCATATCTTAAATTATTTTATGTCCTCCCACCGATATTTCTGGGATATCAACTATTGCACGCATTATGTTTTCACTGTATAAAGAGAACAGGTCTGGTGAAAGTACACATCCCTGTCTAACTCCTTATTTTATTTGTTGATAGGGGCTAAATTCATTTCCTACTCTTATAGCTGCTGTTTGTTGCCATGTTCTTGATGATTCTTAAATCCTTGTCGATGTTCAAATTCATTAGCATGTGTATAACTTCACTATATTTAACTTTTATCAAATGCCTTTGTGTAGTGTGCAAAACAAGGCATAGATCTGTTTTTACCTCTATAGAAATCTCTATTATTGTTCTCAATATATATATATATATATATATATAGCACTTTGCCTTCTATGAAGTCACATTGTTCTAGACTTATTTCTGTTTTTATTTTGTGTCTCATTTGCTTCATTATGATTCGAAGAAGTATTTTTGTTATTTGGCTTATGAGGCTGATTGTACGATGTTCTTCACATTCGGTGGTTCCTGGTTTCTTTGGTAAGGCTATAAATATGGCTCACATTAAGTCATTGGTTATGTGTCTGCTATTATATATGTCATTCAGCAATTTGGGGATTATTTCTATTCCAAAGTCACCTAAAGCTACTAATTCCTCTAATGTGATATTGTCTGGTCTTGGGGCGTTGCCATATTTCATGTGCCTTTTTAGGACCTCACTTACTTCTGCTGTTAGTATTGATGGATTCTCACCATTATCTTATATGTTTATCTCGGATCTGTTGTCATAGAGGTCTATGATATATTCTGACCATCTCTACTGTATGATTTTTGCCCATTAATACCTGCCTTGTCTTAGATTTTAGACACCCTGTAACTGTTTGTGTTCTTTTCCCTGTTATCACGTCAATTTGCTTATGTAGTAATGTTGTGTCTTGATTGCAATGTTATTCAATTTTTATGCGCTTCTTGTTCAGCCAGCTTTCTTTTGCTACTTTGCATTTCTCTCTTGTCTCCGTATGTATTTTCTGATATTCCTGTATCTTGTGTTTATTTTTTTCTTCTGGTGCTCATCAATTCCAATGTATCTTGTCATTCATTTTTGACAGAGTGAATAGAGCACAACTATGGATAACACTACAGACATATGGAGTTCCCCAACATCTGATACGCCTATGTCACAGCAATAAACAATGAACAATGCACACCAATAAACAATGCACAGTAAGAACGAGCACAGGTACATCCGATAATTTCTCGATTCACTCGGGGGTGAGACAGGAATGTGTGCTATCCCCCCCCCCCCCCCCCATTGTTCATAGCATATATAGATCACATCTGCAAAGTAGCAAAGACAACAGAAGCAAACAATCTGAAGGATAACTTAAACTAATTGCTGTTTGCAGACGACCAAGCACTAGTAGCATCATCAGAAAAGCAACTACAAAGACAAATAGACAGATTATATCAAACATGCTAAACCTTTAACATGATAATATATAAAAGATAAATATAGAAAAGACCGAAGTAATAAATATATATATATATAGGTAAATGGTGTAGCACTGAAAGTTGTGAATAGATTCACATTTCTAGGCAGTACGTTATCACAATATGCCAACGTTGATGATGAAGTGTATACACGGATCGCCAAAGCAAGCAGTACTTTCGGCAGATTGTATGCAAATGTTTGGCGTAGAAATGGCATTAACCTACAGACTAAGCTGAAAGTTTACAGAGCAGTGGTACTTCCAGTGCTGTTATACGCTAGTGAAACATGGACTGTATAGACGTCATAGAATAAAACTCAATCAAATTGTATAAAAACTCAATCATTTTCATACAAATTGTCTCAGAAAAGTTATGAACATCAGATGGCAAGACAAGATTCCAGATACCACTGTCCTTGATAGAGCTGGTATCCCAAGCATTGACACGATCCTGATGCAGACACAGATTCGTTGGGCAGGTCATTTGGTGCGTATGCCAGACCATCGTCTGCCAAAGATACCGGTACTTCTCTATGGTGAGCTAGAGAAGGGTATACGATCTCAGGGTGGCCAAAGAAAGCGCTACAAGGACTTGTTAAAGAACTCACTGAAAGCCTTTGAAATAGACCACGATAAATGGGAAGAACTTGCACAAAATAGATCTACATGGTGTTCTAAAATAAAAAAGAGCGCATCATCTTGTGAAAAGAAGAGAAATGCAGCAGCTCAACAGCGGAGAGCAGCTAGAAAGTCACGGATAGACCAAGATCCGTCTACAGTCGTCATTCCATATCCGAACTGTCCAAGGACATTTACAGCTCGAATAGGGCTCATTAGCCATCTACGAACTCATAATTAAGGACATAACTAAAATTGAATTTTCAAAAGGGGATGCAACAAATGGTCATCATCACTTGTGATGGACAAACAACAACACGCACACACACAGATTATATATATATATAGGAAAGACTTAAACAAGTGACAGAATTAACATACCTAGGAAGCAATATAAGAACAGATGGCGAGAGCAGCAAAGAAATACACAATAGATGTAGTAAAGCATACCAAGTCCTAGGACAAGTGACACCAATCTTCAGAAATAAAAATGTAGATTTAAACACCAAAATAACACAATTAAAAACAATTATTATACCAACTCTGTGTTACCAATTCCAAACATGGACAACGACAGCACAAGATAAACGTAAACTTGTGACAGCTGATATGGCATGCTTACGCAGAATCCTAGAGACAGTGAGGAATGAGGACATTAGACAAAGAACCAGCACCAACCCAATCTTGGAATATATTAAGAGACAACATGTCAAATGGTTTGCACACATCAGCAGATTACTATCAGACAGCATACCACAGCAAGCTATGCTACACAGATACAGTGAAGGCAGACCTAGAGGCAGACCATGAAAATGATGGACCACAGAAATAAAAGAGGTGACAAATTCTACAATATACTCAGCACACATGAGGGCCATCTCCAGAAAACTCTTCTACCCCTGACGCTGAAAGACAACAAAGGGATTAGCAAATAGATATATCCATTTTTGTTTTGCTGTGTGTTTTACTTTTGGTATTATCTCTTTAGATGTATGGTTTATCGAATGTTTTAGCATGTCCCATTGATCTTCAATACTTTGAATCTTTGCAATGGCATTTTATCTATTCTGTACAGTTATGTTGTATCTTTCTTTAATGTGAGCATCTGATTTCCATAATGCTAATATCTAATTTAATATTTCTTTGTGATCTCTTGATTTTCTGTAATCTTATACAAAATTATAGAGTGATAGAGTGGACTACTTGGTCTATAATTTAGCACAACTTTCTACATGTTGGAATGAAACTTGAACATCCATTATAGAAATGAATGCACGTTATAATTGTAAACACATCTGCTCAAAGCTTTGACTATGACCTGGATATATTTTATGCTTTGTACTGTTGAAGTTGATTAATTTTTCTATTTAATTTAAAAAAAATTTTTATTACTCTCTTTATGTTATGGTGTGTGCACAATAAATATAAACACAGGTTTATAGATATTTAAAAGATTACAGTAATAAAAATATTGAAGATGATAGGTTAAAGAAACAATGCAATTTTATTGCGTTCCATTGGACCTCCAATGACATAGAAAAAGCTTTAGTTATTGGTGAATTTGATGATTGAGGTCTATAGAGAGAGTGGTAGATGTGGTTTGACCTGAAGATTTTACTTAGTTTTTTTTAAGAAATAAAATAATAGGGTAAAAGTAGTCTTGCAAGATGATAGTATACCAGTAGCTACTCATCTTTTGGTTATTGTATGAGGTAGACACTTTTAGACATTATAAGTAAGGTAAGCATCTCTTGAGCATTATGTTATTAGGCTGCTTAATCTAGGTATTTCAGGTAGAATTATGATTATATATTTATATTTTGTTCTTGTACTTTGTAAAACTATATTTCTTCATACTGTGATAGTGTCATAGGTATATCATTTTTATGCAGTCCGTTCTATTTTATGTTTCATTTGCAGCTCAAGATTTCAACTATATATTTGAGCAACAACCTTTAGGTCGACATCTGTTTATAGAGTTCTGTAACACTATAGAACCGTATCAAAGATCAATTGGCTTCCTCAATGCAGTGGTGAGTGTTATTGATGTAATTGTTGGGAATTGTTAGATGTAGGTGGTTCTAGGTAACTTTTTCTACAGATATGCTCCATATGAGCTTTCTGGAAAGAACATTCTTTTCCTCTTCAAAACTTGATTTTCCATGCAGTGTTTAATAATTCAATGTTCATTACGGGGAGCAGTGGCCAGTTTCATTCAGCTTTCGTGAACTCGCTGAACTCAGATTAAAAAGTCGATAGGTCTGCATCGATCTGTACACTACGCACTGAACTGAAAGCCCTTCCCCCAGGGGCATCCAAAGTGGTGGGGGCTGTAAGTGTGTAGCGGGCAGATCACTGGATCTGAGTAGTCTTAGCTACTGTGAAATGCGTCTTTATCGATGTTCCCTAAATACTGCATATATTTGTTCCATTAAAAAGTGGCCACTATTACCCGTAATGTACCAAATTTAGTTCAGACCAGGATGAAAGATTTAAAAGTGTTACCAATATTTATAAATAAAACACGCCAGCAATGAGACAGGGACAGACAACTTTTCCACTTAAAAGCTTTCATCAGGATGAAAGATAAAACAGACAACATACTTTACACAGAAATACATATATGGTGTGATGATTGTAGGAGGAAGAGATTAAAATGATCAAAGTGATTGCAAGAATGCAAAAAAAAAAGAAGAAAAGGAATAGAGTTTAGCAGGATAAGATGAGAAAGACATATAACAGGAAGGGATAAGGGAATGATAAAGAGGACGATGAGAATGATTGAGACAACAACATACAGATATATACAAGTCAAGGTAGCTCAATATAAAACTCAAATTGCTTCAGATCATGATGTTGGTATCTTCTTATATATGGATATTAATAAAAAAAAGGCTCAAAAGGCAGAGAACATGCACTTCATTGCACTCAGGTTTATATGCTGTATTCTGCCTGCTGAGAGTATAAATCATATTACATAACTCTATACGAAGTTATAATGTTCAAAAGCAGCATTTCCAAGCAAACATTATTTGGTGAAATATGTGCATGACAAAGGATTTATGGCAGAATATGTCTGAGACACATAGATCTCTGTAAATTATCAATGAATAGTTTCTCTATCGACTCAAAAATTGGAAATCGCTGGCTGATAACTGTTATGTTCTGTCACTTGTTCATTTAATTTTGTCAATATCCCATGGTTTTGACCAGTTTTGTTTTGTTTTGTTTAATCCCTATCCGTCAAGGTTTGTGTGTATCGTGTGTTACCAGTGATTAACAAAACTTCATTACTCTATTTACTCTATTAATGTTACTCGCTGGGTTAGTTTTACTGCAGTTACCTAATATGCAGTTACCTAATACAAATCTGTTTAAAAGTTATAAACAACAGCTGTAGTAACAAATAACCATTCTGTTAACCTTTAGCAAGCCAGATTAAAATAACGCCATCCATCTCCTGCTACTGTATTCTTTTTTGAAAATGTGTGTAATTTTTGGGGGTGTTTGGAAAACGCAATATCTTTTTTGTTTCTAGAGATTCTAAAATAAAGAATTGCATAATGCAAATATATGTGTAATTTGTGTTTTAGTATGTGTGGTACAAGAGGTAAAAGTGATAAAGATGTATTTAAAAAAAACAAACAATAACAACCAAACATGAGAAACGCAATAACCTTTTGGTTATTAGAGATTTTAAAAATAAATACTGCATATTGTAGTCTAAGTTTTGTTTGTGTAAGTGTGATACAAGAAGCGTGAGAAGGTTTGTAAAGATGAGAAAATGATAAAAAATAATTAAAAAAAATTAAACAAAAATTTCTCACCTTTATTTATTTTCCGATGTGGCAACCCTCAAAATTATTTTGCACACTGTAACACAAAGTCTATTGTATTTATGTAGTTTCATAACCAAACTAACATAATATTGCTGGGGAAATTAATAAAATGTAAAAGTAACATTTACCTTGTCGAAAAAAAAGGTTCTAGAAACTGAAACCTATGTTGTCTGTAAATCTGTCAATACGTTAGTTCCATGCTTGTTCCATATTATTTCATAATGAGACCAATCTGTTACCATAGTATACATGTTGCAAATATATTTCTCAAGAATTCCATACTTTCAAAATTACAACCCATAATAATTGTATGTCAATTATATATATTGACGGCCATTGTAACCCGCTGATGGATTCAGATATGGATGACTCACGATTTACAACTTCTTGTTCTACAAAATTTTTCTATTTGCATACACCATACTGATATCGGAAGTTGAATACTACAGCTAACTATGATTCACTGATTCTGGTCACATGACATTAACGATCACATGATTTTCACTTCGCTGAAAGGGGGCACAGCAATGAGTTCTATGAACCTGACAGCGGCTGTGATTTCAGCACCATCATTTTTGTATGGGCACAATATTAGCGTGCTAAAGGTTAAATACAAAGAAAGCAAAGACTTTTCACTCTATCTATCTATCTATCTATCTATACGCTGTGGCTCTTGTTTGCCTTGTGGCGTAGGGGTGGAAGAGTTCTCTGGAGATGGACTTCTTGTGCGCCGTTTGTAAGCTTATTCCTGTGGCTTCTTTGATCCATCTTTTACATGGTCTGCCTCTGGCTTTATAACCGTTATGTCTATGTGTCATGGTCATTTGTGGCATGTTATCTGTCGGTAGTCTGGAGGCGTGTGAACACTTGATCTGTTGTCTTTTGATGTGTTCCAATATTGGTATTGTTTTGGTTATCTATCTGATGTTATCGTTTCTAATTTTATCTCTTAATGACACTTTGAGTATTCTTCGTAGACATGTCATTTCTGTTGTCACTATTGTTCTTGTGTCTTGTGCTGTCATTGTCCAGGTTTGGAACTGGTAGTATAGTGATGGAATAATAATAGTCTTGTGTAATGCAACTTTAGTGTAGTGTCTGTTTACTTTTTTGTTCTTAAAAATACGTGTCATCTGTCCTAGTATATGGTATGTTTTGTTACATCTATCTTGTATCTCTTTACTGGTTTTCTCTTCACTTGATATAATGCTTCCTAAGTAAGTGAACTCATTTACCTTTTTGAGTTTTCACTACATATCTCAAATGACATCTTTTGTATTTTGTTTAGATAATGAATTAAGAACTAAACAATTTTGTGTACTTTCATTGCCATCAAGTTCCTCTTCTCTACAGCAAGAATATGAGATTACATCAGAAGAAAAAAGACATGCAAAAGCAGAAACTATATTTGAAAAGTATCTTCAGCCAGAAGTGAGTATTAAAGTGTATTATTTAACCAATATTTTTTGCAAGTATAATAAGCAGTTCAATTGTCCTTAAATATTTAGTGGCTGTAGTTTTATTGTGTTTCATTAGAATGTAGTGCTGTAAAGGAATGGATAAAAACCGGTAATACTTATATGATACAATATTTGCAGGTAGTATTTTGTGAATATGAAAAAGTGAAAATCTATAATTTTTTTGAAAAATGTGAAAGTTTTCTCACATTCATCACATATATATTTCATTTTCTTGCAGTCAGACAGTTATATAACACATGTAAATGGCAATCACCTCTCAGAGATAAAAGACATTATGGGCCAGAAAAAGTCATGTAAGGCTCTCTTCGATAATAGTGCCAAGTAAGTGGCTGTTGCTATGATAATTGTGATTATTTAGTTTTGATTTCAGAAAATGTAATAATTGCATGTGAGACCTTGTCATGGCGATTGTCTTAAAGTAAGGTTGCAACACATTTGTTACTGTATCTATCTTTCATTCAATTTGTATGTTCCGACTACCAACAATATTATAGCATGTTCTTAAAGCATGTTCCAAAATTACCACTTTTTTGTCATATTATTTTCTATTATTTTTTATTTATATAGCAGAAAAGTGAGGCAGATGAGTAATTAGCTCATTGTTTCTGAATTCTGTATAATAATTGATAGTATACTTTGTTTGCTTGTCTGATAGCTTGCCATGTATAGGCTGATAATCCAGCTTATATAAAGGTGTTACGTAATCTTGAAAAAAATTAACATCAAAACAAATATGGAAACATGACCATAGACTTATTGATAGATTTTGGCATTTCCTGTATTATAACTTACATACAAAGGACTTTGAACAGATTTTCGTCAAAGATGGATGTGTTGGGTTATTGACACAAATAAAACGGTGACAATGCATTTCCATTCTCTGGATTTATCCTGCTGGAAATCTGGTAGCGACAATGATCCTGCTACAAAAGAAATCCAGTGAGGGTTTTGAGGATGAACATTGAAGAAGAAGAAGAACATATTTTATATAGAAAATTGTTAGATTTAGCTTATATATGAATTATAATTTACATACTTCATGAATTTTTGTTGTGTCCTACCATCTGCACAGTAACCTGAATGTTCTAAGTAAAAACTTGATAATGATTAACAAAAGAAATTATGAGACAGTATTGATGTTCTTCATTCTGCAGACTTATTCGAGAATACTTAAGTAAAGAGCCATTTATAGAATTTTTGGAGAGCATGTTTTTCAAGAGATTCATGCAATGGAAATGGTTGGAAGCGTAAGTATTTATTTCTACAGACCTTTACTTATGTTTATTGTTTGTGTGTGGGCATAAAGTCTTGAACTTATTATAAAAAGTTGAATAAACTGGTTTACACAAAATCACTACACACAAAGGTGACCAGTAGTATATTTCAGTTTAATGAATGTGCCATCATGAATCTTCAAAGCTTTAACACCATAGAAGATTACCTGCTGTTACTTAAAATTTCGTTAGCTCATAGTATCCATAAATAATTGGCAACTTGGAGATCTTCCATGCTGGGATTATAACATCTATTCATTGAGTGTTTGGATCCAACATACCAGCAACTGTCAACCCTCTGGTTTGTTATAAAAAAAGTTTAGATCAGGATTTTCCCCCCCTAAAGACAGATAGTGTTATGTATATGTATAGTATCTGTCAGGTCTGACCAAAATGATTGTAACAAGAAGGAAGTCATTGATGCCTGAATGTTGCACTGTGCAAAACAGTTTATTTTTTCAAACATATCAAAGGATGCTATGATTTAGAGAGAACAATAATCTAAGGTGTAGTTCCTGTTTAGGAATCCAGGGGCTCGTACAGTGTTATGATGAACACAAAACACCACAGTATATCAGTAGTAAACGTTGGACACCTAGCACAGATTAGAGTAATATGATTAGCTATTATGAAAAAAATTGTTTTGAAAGGACTACTTCACCTGATGATGTGTATTGCTATTATGAAGTATAAGTTGATAAACAATATCTACCACACAATACTACTGTGTGAAAGTTTGGCTATGTTTATAGCTATGCAAAACGGCTCTTGGTGATCGACTTGTAAGTATAAGAGCCAGATCTCTTGTACCACTGGCTTACAATATTGCACAAGTACATATTTTAATATAAAAATATTAATAAAGACTATGGTACACACCGTTTATATATCTAATTAGGTAAGGTAAGGTATGTCTCATGGAATAACCTGCCGTCGAGATGAGTATAACTCTGCATGTACTAAACCGCATCAAATATTAGGTGCGATGGCCAGTTTCCTTCCTTGCTGTCTTTACCTCCCCTATTTCATGCATTAAGTACTCATTTACAGCTGAGTTGACTGGAGGAGTGGTCGTGTCAAGCTAGAAATCACAACCTGTATTTTTTGTGTCCTGACATGATTTTGAGCCAGGCATGCTGTATAAACCCAGTGATTGCAAGCAAGCTCACTATCAACTATTCCTCCATAATATTTAATATTTACGCTCCTCTATATTTAATTTCATTCCAAGTGCTTAAATTTAATAAAAAGTGATCAAATTTATCAATTAAATTTGTTTGTGGTTGGTGTGAGAGAGGTGAAGGAGTATTATTGTGTAGAGCAACTTTGTCACAAGCAGAATCACTGCTATATGTTGATTCATTGGAAGCTTTATGCCTTTGTGTGACTTTAACAAGAGGCCTATCTAATAACACTTCATTTTGCCAACTTTTGAAGATTTTGCAGAAATGTGACTAAAATCATGCAGTGTCACCCACTCAAATACCTTGTTCTCAAGTGATTTTTTGTCTTAAATTTCATCATAATCATCTTCTTACTGCTTACTTTTTCAATCTCTTTTCTTATTGGAGGTTATTGTTGCAGATTGGTCAACAGATCTTACAGAATAATGATGAACTGGTTGATCCAGAGGTGTATGCATTGATGCTGGCAGGACATTCTGATCCTGTGTTACTGTTCCACTTGAATGCCTCCCTTCTTGGATTAAATAAGAAGTGGGTGTTTGGAAAGTGCAATATCTTTTTTGTTCTTAAGGATTTTAAAATAATTTTTGCACACGTAAATAAAGAATTGCATACTGCATATATTGGTTTCAGTTTTGTTGTGTATGTGTGATACAAGATATGGGGAAAGGGTAATACACCCAACATATTTAAAAATAAAATTGCTCACCTTTATTTATTTTCTGATTTGGCAACTCTGAAAACATGTTTGAAAAAAAAATGCACCGAGAGACCTCTCTCCTCAGCCCCTAGAACACCATTCGGGTTGGGGAGGGGAGCTCTCAGTGCGTTATACGAAGATTGAATTAGCGCTAGCAGTTTTTTTCTCCACTTCACAGAAGTGCAATGAAATCAATACACTATTAAAAAGATGGACTATTTTCATGTGATGAGGCCAC